>CAJNDT010000750.1:0-145941 GCA_905221615.1 Symbiodinium sp. CCMP2592 | reverse complement strand
GGGCTTATAGGGTTTATGAGGTTTAGGGCTTATAGGGCTTGTAGGGTTTATGAGGTTTGCGGCTTATAGGGCTTATAGGGTTTATGAGCTTTGGGGCTTATAGGGCTTGTAGGGTTTATGAGGTTTGGGGCTTATAGGGCTTATAGGGTTTATGAGGTTTGGGGCTTATAGGGCTTGTAGGGTTTATGAGGTTTGGGGCTTATAGGGCTTATAGGGTTTATGAGCTTTGGGGCTTACAGGGCTTGTAGGGTTTATGAGGTTTGGGGCTTATAGGGTTTATGAGGTTTAGGGCTTATAGGGCTTGTAGGGTTTATGATGTTTGGGGCTTATAGGGCTTATAGGGTTTATGAGCTTTGGGGCTTATAGGGCTTGTAGGGTTTATGAGGTTTGAGGCTTGTAAGACTTAGAGGGGCTATAATGTTTCTGAGCTTGGGGCGTACTGGGATATGGTTTATGGGTGGGGCTTAAGGGTGTAGGGTTTTATGAGGTTTGGGGGCTTATAGGGCTTATAGGGTTTAGGCTGGGGGTTATAGGGCTTGTAGGGTTTAGAGGGTTTGGGGCTTATGGGCTTATAGGGTTATGAGACTTTGGGGCTTCGTTATAGGGCTTGTTAGGGTTTAGAGGTTTGGGGCTTGGGCTTCTAGGGCTTTAGGGTTTTTATGAGCTTTGGGATTATTAGGGCTTGTAGGTGTTTATGAGATTTGGGCTTATAGGGCTTGTAGGGTTTATGAGGTTTGGGGCTTATAGGGTTTATGAGCTATTTGGGGCTTATAGGGCTTGTAGGGTTTATGAGGTTTGGGGCTTGTAGGACTTATAGGGTTTATGAGCTTTGGGGCTTATAGGGCTTGTAGGGTTTATGAGGTTTGGGGCTTGTAGGACTTATAGGGCTTATGTGGCATAGACCTTTAGGGTCTATGTGAGTATACGCTCGGGGTAGTACTAGCATCGGTATTAGCAGTGTTAGTACCAGAAGGTTAGTACCAGAAGGGAATAGTAAGACTTGCATAGTTATCAGTAGTAGCTAAAACTAGTAGTGCTAGTATTTGCAGCAAAAAGTTTATCCATTTCATCCATTTCAACCATTTCGAAATGGTTGAAATGGTTAAAAAAATCCTGGCCCTCGGACAAAGGCAAAAGCAATTGAAATGGTTGAAATGGTTGAAACGGTTGAAATAGATGAAATGGTTAAAAAGTTCATCCATTTCATCCATTTCAACCATTTTAAAACGGTTGAAATGGTTGAAATGGATAAAAACTTTAACCATTTCAACCGTTTCAACCATTTCAACCATTTCAACCATTTTTAATGTTTTGGGCTTCTCCGGGAGTTCAGGGGCAAGAATTTCATCCATTTCATCCATTTCAACCATTTCGAAATGGTTGAAATGGTTGAAATGGTTAAAAAATCCTGGCCCTCGGACAAAGGCAAAAGGAATTGAAATGGTTGAAATGGTTGAAACGGTTGAAATAGATGAAATGGTTAAAAAGTTCATCCATTTCATCCATTTCAACCATTTCGAAATGGTTGAAATGGATAAAATCTTTAACCATTTCAACCGTTTCAACCATTTCAACCATTTTTAATGTTTTGGGCTTCTGCGGGAGTTCAGGGCCAAGAATTTCATCCATTTCAACCATTTCGAAATGGTTGAAATGGTTGAAATGGTTAAAAAATCCTGGCCCTCGGACAAAGGCAAAAGGATTTGAAATGGTGGAAATGGTTGAAACGGTTGAAATAGATGAAATGGTTAAAAAGTTCATCCATTTCATCCATTTCAACCATTTCGAAATGGTTGAAATGGTTGAAATGGATAAAAACTTTAACCATTTCAACCGTTTCAACCATTTCAACCATTTTTACTGTTTTGGGCTTCTGCGGGAGTTCAGGGCCAAGAATTTCATCCATTTCATCCATTTCAACCATTTCGAAATGGTTGAAATGGTTAAAAAATCCTGGCCCTCGGACACAGGCAAAAGGATTTGAAATGGTTGAAATGGTTGAAACGGTTGAAATAGATGAAATGGTTAAAAAGTTCATCCATTTCATCCATTTCGAAATGGTTGAAATGGTTGAAATGGTTAAAAAAATCCTGGCCCTCGGACAAAGGCAAAAGGATTTGAAATGGTTGAAATGGTTGAAACGGTTGAAATAGATGAAATGGTTAAAAAGTTCATCCATTTCATCCATTTCAACCATTTCAAAACGGTTGAAATGGTTGAAATGGATAAAAACTTTAACCATTTCACCCGTTTCAACCATTTCAACCATTTCAACCATTTTTAATGTTTTGGGCTTCTCCGGGAGTTCAGGGGCAAGAATTTCATCCATTTCAACCATTTCGAAATGGTTGAAATGGTTAAAAAATCCTGGCCCTCGGACAAAGGCAAAAGGATTTGAAATGGTTGAAATGGTTGAAACGGTTGAAATAGATGAAATGGTTAAAAAGTTCATCCATTTCATCCATTTCAACCATTTCGAAACGGTTGAAATGGTTGAAATGGATAAAATCTTTAACCATTTCAACCGTTTCAACCATTTCAACAATTTTTAATGTTTTGGGCTTCTGCGGGAGTTCAGGGCCAAGAATTTCATCCATTTCAACCATTTCGAAATGGTTGAAATGGTTGAAATGGTTAAAAAATCCTGGCCCTCGGACCAAGGCAAAAGGAATTGAAATGGTTGAAATGGTTGAAACGGTTGAAATCGATGAAATGGTTAAAAAGTTCATCCATTTCATCCATTTCAAATGGTTGAAATGGTTGAAATGGTTAAAAAATCCTGGCCCTCGGACAAAGGCAAAAGGATTTGAAATGGTTGAAATGGTTGAAACGGTTGAAATAGATGAAATGGTTAAAAAGTTCATCCATTTCATCCATTTCAACCATTTCGAAATGGTTGAAATGGTTGAAATGGTTAAAAAATCCTGGCCCTCGGACAAAGGCAAAAGGATTTGAAATGGTTGAAATGGTTGAAACGGTTGAAATAGATGAAATGGTTAAAAAGTTCATCCATTTCATCCATTTCAACCATTTCAAAACGGTTGAAATGGTTGAAATGGATAAAAACTTTAACCATTTCAACCGTTTCAACCATTTCAACCATTTCAACCATTTTTAATGTTTTGGGCTTCTCCGGGAGTTCAGGGGCAAGAATTTCATCCATTTCATCCATTTCAACCATTTCGAAATGGTTGAAATGGTTAAAAAATCCTGGCCTTCGGACAAAGGCAAAAGGATTTGAAATGGTTGAAATGGTTGAAACGGTTGAAATAGATGAAATGGATGAAAATTTCATTTACGTGTTTAGCGGTGTAGACGTGGGTACCCCTTGCAATTGAGGCCTTAGGCCGTATATAAACCAATTTAGAAACCCTTGGTAACCCTAAGTTCTAGAGCCCTAAACCTTAAACGCGGAAAACTCCTAGCTCATGAAGCTATGTCCGAGTTCATTTTGGAGATCCTCGGACTAGCCCCCGGGAAGTTCTCCTTTTCAACTGAGCGCTACTTCAAAGGTTCTACCGCTACTCCTGTTCTCATCGTGCCCCTCCACTTTCGGTATTCCTGGTCTTGTCCCCATCTCTACCACTGCTGTTATTCCTACTGCCCTACCTCGCTCGATGCGCACTCCTTAAGGGGGAGGAAGAGAAGCGTAGGAGTAGGAATGGAATAGTAGCAGTAGGAGAGTAGGAGTAGACGTCAGGTTAGTATTCCAACAGAAAGAGGAGACTAGGGGCAAAGAGAATACGAATCAGAGCGAAGGAATAGAAGAGTAGGAGTGGGAGAGTGCGAGTAAGAGAGTAGGAGTAGGAGAGTGTCTTGTTGGAAGAGCAGGAAGGGAGTAGCCAGAAAGTAAGAGAACAGGACAGCAAGAGAGTAGGACAGCACGAAAGTAGGAGAATGAGGAGTTCAGAGCAGGAAAGAAGGTACTTGAACAAAACGTGGAGAATGAATCTGTAATAGGGCCACAGGAGCATCAGCATGGAAGTAGGAGAGTACGATTATGAACATGGGACTAGCAAGGTACGAATGGGAGGGTAAGAGTGGCAGAGGGCAGGAGTGGAAAAGCGGTAGGAAAGCCACGGTAGGTTACCAATACAGGAAGGTAGAAGTAGAGGAACGAGAGGGTAGGAGTAGGAGAGTAAGCGAACAAAGTGCAGAAAGGTGGAGTGACATGATGGGATTGAACAAAGCAAAGCGTAGACTCCGATCCCCATCATATTCCCACCCCATTACCTGTATGTTCCGAGTCCTATTCCTCTATTGCTGCCTAGGAGTAGGATGAATTCGACACTAGGGATAGGAGAAATAGTGTAAGAGAAATGATGTTGTCAAGGCATCGAAAGTAGATTTTCCAACAGAGAAATAGTAGGTTAATAAGAGAGGCAGAGCAGGAAAGTAAGTGTAATAATCGGAGACTAGGAGTAGGTATATAGGAGTGCAAGATTAGGAGATTAGTAGACTAACATAACAGGCTAGTAAGATGGCATTATTTTACTCCCACTCTCCTATCCGCCTTGTCCTGGCACGTCTCTTTTACTCCTTTTCTGCTAATCTTTACTCTTGCCTTCCTCCTCTCCTACTCCAAATGTGTGGCTCCTTTTCAACTAGTCGAACTTCCCGGTTTTTGTTCGCATATTCCTGTCCTCCGACTCCTAATGTCAAACTGACCCTGCACATACTCCTGCTCTCTCCGCCCCCTGTCCTCCTGTTTGAAACGTGCTACTCTGATTTTCTTATTCTTATTCCATCTCCCTCACGTCCGCTTCTAGACTGACTATCCTATTCTGTTATGCTACTCTCTCAATTTAGTTTCCTACTCTTTAGCCTCCATGCACCTCCTCTTAGGGCTACTCCTGCCGCTACTCCTGTTCTTACCCCTACTCTCTCCTACCCGTATGTGAATGATTCCTAGTTTTTCCCGATTCCCACCACTATGTATCATGCTTGATTCTTATTCCAGCTCTCTTATTTCCACGTCTAGACTACCTGTCCTAGTCTTCTACTGTAATCTCTGAATTCGCTTCCCACTCCTTACCACCCCCCTCCCCCTCTACACCTCCGCTGAGCGCTACTTCAAAGGTTCTACCGCTACTCCTGTTCTCATCGTGCCCCTCCACTTTTGGTATTCCTGGTCTTGTCCCCATCTCTACCACTGCTGTTATTCCTACTGCCCCACCTCGCTCGACGCGCACTCCTTAAGGGGGAGGAAGAGAAGCGTAGGAGTAGGAATGGAATAGTAGCAGTAGGAGAGTAGGAGTAGACGTCAGGTTAGTATTCCAACAGAAAGAGGAGACTAGGGGCAAAGAGAATACGAATCAGAGCGAAGGAATAGAAGAGTAGGAGTGGGAGAGTGCGAGTAAGAGAGTAGGAGTAGGAGAGTGTCTTCTTGGAAGAGCAGGAGGGGAGTAGCCAGAAAGTAAGAGAACAGGACAGCAGGAGAGTAGGACAGCACGAAAGTAGGAGAATGAGGAGTTCAAAGCAGGAAAGACGGTACTTGAACAAAACGTGGAGAATGAATCTGTAATAGGGCCACAGAAGCATGAGCATGGAAGTAGGAGAGTAGGATTATGAACATGGGACTAGCAAGGTACGAATGGGAGGGTAAGAGTGGCAGAGGGCAGGAGTGGAAAAGCAGTAGGAAAGCCACGGTAGGTTACCAATACAGGAAGGTAGAAGTAGAGGAACGAGAGGGTAGGAGTAGGAGAGTAAGCGAACAAAATGCAGAAAGGTGGAGTGACATGATGGGATTGAACAAAGCAAAGCGTAGACTCCGATCCCCATCATATTCCCACCCCATTACCTGTATGTTCCGAGTCCTATTCCTCTATTGCTGCCTAGGAGTAGGATGAATTCGACACTAGGGATAGGAGAAACAGTGTAAGAGAAATGATGTTGTCAAGGCATCGAAAGTAGATTTTCCAACAGAGAAATAGTAGGTTAATAAGAGAGGCAGAGCAGGAAAGTAAGTGTAATAATCGGAGACTAGGAGTAGGTATATAGGAGTGCAAGATTAGGAGATTAGTAGACTAACATAACAGGCTAGTAAGATGGCATCATTTTACTCCCACTCTCCTATCCGCCTTCTCCTGGCACGTCTCTTTTACTCCTTTTCTGCTAATCTTTACTCTTGCCTTCCTCCTCTCCTACTCCAAATGTGTGGCTCCTGTTCAACTAGTCGAACTCGCCGTTTTTTTGTTCGCATATTCCTGTCCTCCGACTCCTAATGTCAAACTGACCCTGCACATACTCCTGCTCTCTCCGCCCCCTGTCCTCCTGTTTGAAACCTGCTACTTTCATTCTCTTAGTCTCATTCCAGCTCCCTCATCATGTCCACTTCTAGACTAGTTGTCCTCTTGTTTTATTCCTACTCTCTCAATTGAGTTTCCTATTCCTTACCCTCCATGCACCTCCTCTTAGGGCTACTCCTGCCGCTACTCCTGTTCTTACCCCTACTCTCTCCTACCCGTATGTGAATGATTCCTAGTTTTTCCCGATTCCCACCACTATGTGTCATGCTTGATTCTTATTCCAGCTCTCTTATTTCCACGTCTAGACTACCTGTCCTAGTCTTCTACTTGTAATCTCTGAATTCGCTTCCCACTCCTTACCACCCCCCTCCCCCTCTACACCTCCGCTGAGCGCTACTTCAAAGGTTCTACCGCTACTCCTGTTCTCATCGTGCCCCTCCACTTTTGGTATTCCTGGTCTTGTCCCCATCTCTACCACTGCTGTTATTCCTACTGCCCTACCTCGCTCGATGCGCACTCCTTAAGGGGGAGGAAGAGAAGAGTAGGAGTAGGAATGGAATAGTAGCAGTAGGAGAGTAGGAGTAGACGTCAGGTTAGTATTCCAACAGAAAGAGGAGACTAGGGGCAAAGAGAATACGAATCAGAGCGAAGGAATAGAAGAGTAGGAGTGGGAGAGTGCGAGTAAGAGAGTAGGAGTAGGAGAGTGTCTTGTTGGAAGAGCAGGAAGGGAGTAGCCAGAAAGTAAGAGAACAGGACAGCAGGAGAGTAGGACAGCACGAAAGTAGGAGAATGAGGAGTTCAGAGCAGGAAAGAAGGTACTTGAACAAAACGTGGAGAATGAATCTGTAATAGGGCCACAGGAGCATGAGCATGGAAGTAGGAGAGTAAGATTATGAACATGGGACTAGCAAGGTACGAATGGGAGGGTAAGAGTGGCAGAGGGCAGGAGTGGAAAAGCGGTAGGAAAGCCACGGTAGGTTACCAATACAGGAAGGTAGAAGTAGAGGAACGAGAGGGTAGGAGTAGGAGAGTAAGCGAACAAAGTGCAGAAAGGTGGAGTGACATGATGGGATTGAACAAAGCAAAGCGCAGACTCCGATCCCCATCATATTCCCACCCCATTACCTGTATGTTCCGAGTCCTATTCCTCTATTGCTGCCTAGGGGTAGGATGAATTCGACACTAGGGATAGGAGAAATAGTGTAAGAGAAATGATGTTGTCAAGGCATCGAAAGTAGATTTTCCAACAGAGAAATAGTGGGTTAATTAGAGAGGCAGAGCAGGAAAGTAAGTGTAATAATCGGAGACTAGGGGTAGGTGGATAGGAGTACAAGATTGGGAGATTAGTAGACTAGCATAACAGGCTGGTAAGATGCCATCATTTTACTCCCACTCTCCTATTCGCCTTCTCCTGGTACGTCTCTTTTACTCCTTTTCTGCTAATCTTTACTCTTGCCTTCCTCCTCTCCTACTCCAAATGTGTGGCTCCTTTTCAACTAGTCGAACTCCCCGTTTTTTGTTCGCATATTCCTGTCCTCCGACTCCTAATGTCAAACTGACCCTGCACATACTCCTGCTCTCTCCGTCCCCTGTCCTCCTGTTTGAAACCTGCTACGTTCATTCTCTTAGTCTCATTCCAGCTCCCTCATCATGTCCACTTCTAGACTAGTTGTCCTCTTGTTTTATTCCTACTCTCTCAATTGAGTTTCCTATTCCTTACCCTCCATGCACCTCCTCTGAGGGCGACTTCTACTGCAACTCCTGTTCTTACTCCTACTCCCTCCTACATGTCTTAGAATGCTAGTTCTCCCAATTCCCTCCACTATAGATTTACTGTTTGATGCTTATTCCAGCTTTCTTACGTCTACATCTAGACTACCTGTCCAAGTCTTCTACTTCTACTCTCTGAATCCTACTGTCAAACTGACCCGGCACATACTCCTGTTCTCTCCGCCCCCCTGCAGTGTTGGTTTTTGGTAGGGAAAGGAGAGAAGAACTTCACATAGACCCTAAAGGTCCAACGCACATACCTCCTACAACCTGGGCGGCTCGTATGGCGGGCCGTGCAAACTCGGTAGACACCCAAGAGCACAAGTCTTCGCTGGCAGGGATGATGCGCAACCGACACGGGAGGCTCAGAAGTTCGCGAAGAGCCAATCTGGCATGCCAACGGCCCTAATCTACGACTGCTGGCGTCGCAACATCAGCTACCACGGCGGCGGGCAGACCCACTGGTGGGAAGTGGCTGTCGCCCCATAATTTGCAAAGAAGCACTCCCACCAGACCTGCCGTGTAAGCTGCCTGCCAAGCCACGGCGGTAGGCGGCGCGGAGCCGATGCTTGATAAGGCAATGCACAGAGCCGCCAGACGGAGTGTGGATCCTGCAAGTAAGAGCTGCGGCGTGCTCGCTGAAGCTGTCAATGGTTTGGACTCCAGACCTGCGGTTCTCAGCCGTCGCCGACAGCTTGGAGCATGTCTCCGCAAGGCACCCCGTGGAGTCGTAGCACTGGGTGGAACACATAAGCTGCCAAGCGTCGTTGCAAGCCGGAGTGCAAAACGAACTGGCGCCAGAGCACTCAATGCGCATCTCAGAAGATGGCGAGGGGCAGCCACTCCCCAGACGTTCATTCTCTTCTGCATGCGCCATATCAAAGTCTTTGACCGCGCGGTAAGTAGAATGCAAGCTCGTGGTCTGAGACGTGTCTCCGCGAGGGTGGGCAAAGGAGACGCTCCAGCCCAGCTGTGCCAGCGGGGCCTTGCCGTGGGCTCTGTAGCCGTGCACAAATGCCAGGCCACGGGGAAGCGTTTTGGCCATGAAGAGGCAGGGTCCCGGCAGGCTGCACACCCTGCAGTGGCTCGAGCTCAAGGCGAAAAAAATGGAATTTGTACACTGTTCATGGGCCTTTGGTCCATCCAAGACTTCTTCGTGCCGCTGTCTTCATGCTCGCGTTGAAGCAAACCTGGACATTTGGGTGCCAGTGAGGCAGCTGCAATGCAAGACCGCTCCCCAGGTGCGCCCAAGCAGTGACAACATCTCCGCTGTGTCGTGTCTGCGCACCAAAGCGTCACCAGGTGCGCAAGCTTCGACAGCAGGAGTGGAACAACCTTGCGGCCCACACCGCCAACACCGTCGGAGACAGTAGCAAGCCGCTTCCGCCTCCTTCGCCATCACAAGGGTCCAACATAGGCCTCCCAAGTCCCGTGCATGTGTTGCGGCAAAATGCAACTCCCGGATGAAGTCGGCCTGGTTCCTAGTAAAGCAGAGAACCCTCCCTGCGTGGAAGGCTCTGTAACAAAGACGACACCAATGCGCGAGCGCTGACAGCAAGCACTGCCTTGGGCAGGCACAGCGGACGCAAAGGACCATACTGTCTGGAGCATTCCAACACTGGAGGAGGCCTGGCAATGGTCTGGTATAGCTAAGTGGTGACGGACCTCGTGCGGCACGTCGCTTCACCCTTGGAGGAGTCTCCAGGTGATGCCGCGGTGACGACATACGGGTTCATTCATTATCTTTGCTGCTCTTGTTCTGGCATGACGACCGCCGGAGTCTTGTTTGGGTTGGTGAGCACTTTCGCACTGGCTGCTTATGGCCGCTGCTTGCCTTTGCAGTGGGGGATGGGAGGGGGCCTTGGCTGCGCTTTTTTTGTGGTTGCGGCGCACAACAGTTGTCCCTGAACACAGCTGGTGCTGCTTCATTGCCAGTGCACTTGGCTTTGCAATTACGTTGTCTGGTGGTGACGGACCCCAAGGTTGGTCGGGTCGTCTCTGACCGGCAAAGATGTGGAAGCCGCTGAAACCGACGACATACGTCGTTGAGGTTCTCTCCCTCCATGCTGCTCCTGAGGGGAGCTACAACCACTGCTTGGGCCCCTGGGCCCGGTGTGCACGCTCTACTTGGACGACCCGCTACCGGGACTTTAGGGCGATCCTTAGCTGCCTTAGCTTGCGCTGCGCTGGGTTTCGACGCACAACAAGTTGTTCCCACGGTCTACATCCTGCCCGGCCGTCGCGCTGTGGGCAGCAATTGGTGGCCGTCGGTCTCTTGCATCCAAGACGCCACTGTTTTGCACAGTGAGGATCGTTTGGTTTCGTCCTTCGGAGTGCGTTCGCATCTGGCCGGCTTTGAGTTGCCACGACTCTGGCCACCGCATCATGTCTGGAAGCCGCCCACCACAGGGAGCATTGGACTTTTGGATTTTGGTGTGCACGATCGTGACGGAACAAAACACGGGCTGTCCGTTGTCTGGCGAGACTAGAACGGCTGCCGGAGCTTGTCTTGGCTCCACCTGTTGTTTTGGGCAGCTCAGAGCGACGGCTCTTTGTTGCTCCGGACCGGTCACTGAGGCTCCGTAGTCAGCGCTGAACGGCCAACACAGGTAAAGCCCGTGCGCCGCAGCCCATTCGTAGAGCTTCGCTTTCTGTTTCACCGCTTTGTTGTAGTTTTGTTAGTTTGTTGTCTGCTTGTTTGTAGGGACCGAGTGCTACAGCCGTAGTCGACGAGGCCCAGTCAAGCCAAAAAAAAAAAAACTTGGTGGGTTTGGAGTGGGTTTGGTTGGGTTTGACTTTTTTGGTTGAGTGGGTTTGGGTGGGTTTTTGTGGCTTTCATCATTTGTGGCAGGGATTGGTGCGGCAAGAGCCGAGTCTAGACTCGAACTTGCTCGCTTTCTGTTTCGAGTTTGGATGTTCAACATTTGATTTTCTTCGCTGTTCCCCAATGCGATTTTGAAGCCCTCTTCTTTTTTATGCTGGAAGGCGCTTTTTTGTCGATTGTGTGCTTCCTGTCGAAAAACCACATCTTTTCAATTTGTTTTTTTCGTGTGTGTGTCTGTGTTTGTCGGTGTGTTTCGAATTTTCGCTTGTGGACTTGGCCTTCTTTCGTGGCGATTTTGATCGATTAAAGTTTTGCCATGCAAGGTTTCGTTTTTTGTGTTCTTTCACCTTAAAGCGATTTCGTGTGGCTCTCTTCTTTCGTGTTGCACATGCTGTTTCGACTATGTTTTTCTGTGTTTGTTTTGAATTTCAATTTTCTTCGCTTTGCCTTGTTTCGAACCCCAGGTTCGGAAGCTCTATGTTCGAACCCGGGTTCGGAAGCTCTATGTTCGAACGCTGGGTTCGGGAACTCTGTGTTCGAACCGCAGGTTTGAGGAACTCCATGTTCAACCCCTTGGGTTCGGCAACTCCACGCTCCAGGGTTTAGGGTTAAGGGTTCAGGGTTCACAAACCCGGGTTCGAACATAGAGTTCCCGAACCATCGAACATACTCTCCAACGCTGGCCCGCTGCACCTCCGCGGGTTGGGATTTTGAGGACGTGATGGTCCCAGTGCGGTGCAAGGTTTGTCGCATGCACGGACTGTAGGATTTGGCAAATCAAGTAGTGCAAGACGGAAGTTGTGTATTTTTTCACACCCGACTTTACGTAGCCGGATGATTGGAAACATCAGTTTCCCGAATTATTCGTTTGCATGCACACTAAGCCATGACATTGCAACCTGACGTGGCTCGGTTTCGATCCATCACCTGGGTAGAACGGGCGCATGCTTCCATAAATCAAAAACCGAAGTTTGTATGCAGAAGTCCCCACACGCAGAGAAGAAGTGCAAAACCGAAAAACAATCGATCATGTTGGCAGAAGAAGCCGTCAGATGCCACAAATGGCGTTGTTCGACGGTCGACTGAGTCCACCATTTCTTTGACAAAAAGAGACAAACATTCTGCCACGTAGTGTTTCTGGAGCTGTAGAGCAGATTTTGGTTATCCGGAACAACTGCAGACGGGTATCCCGTTTACGACGTCCGTGCGCGAATTGTGGTGTTTTGGCTTGACAGTGTTCGCATCGGACCTGGGTGTACCCGACTGAAGGCAGGGTAAACCTGCCGAGTGTACGGCTGTGTGACTGCATACACTTTACCTCATCAGTTCTCAATTGACAAACTGGCAGTTTTTTTCTGAACGACAGGTTCCACGGTTGGTTCCAAGATGGCGAGATGCTGAGCTTGCATCACATCCCCAGTGTTTGTTCCATCAGTCGAGTACGTGACCCTAGTTTTTGCCATCCGTCTTACTTTAGCCAGCGGATCGCATTCGTGCTGTGCCTGAAGGCATTCTCGAGGAGTCCGCTGCTGGTGGATATCTCAGTCGACGCGAATGCAAACAGCATACAGATGTAGCAGGAGCCAGTCAGAGGATACTAGAGGCTCACGTTTTTACCGAGTTGGTCGGTGATGCCTGCTTACTTTTCTGGGAGTCCTCGAAGTTGGCCGATTCCGTTCAAAAGCAGCCGTGAAAATTATGTCCTACACAAATCGCCTGAGCTCATCATAAGTAGGATTGTGCCCTGAGGCGGTTAGCCTGATCGCTTGCTCTTTGCTGCCACGCTTGCATGTTTCCATCCAGATTCCATGCCATTGGGTAGTCATTTTTTTTTGTGCTTGCCAGGCTCCTCTGCCCAAGTGCCTTCCTCTCGGCGCCCTCGCAGCGTGTTGGTCTTGGAGCTGCCGCGCCCCAGGAATGTTTCGGAAGTTCTTTGGCCTTGGTGCCAGTGTGCAGCATCCATGCACCGTCTCAGTGCCAACAGCTTTTCGTCTCCTGCCCAGGCTGCTGCAACTGCTGCGTTCCTCCGGCACGTTTTTTCTCTGGACTCAGAAGCCCCGAACTCCAAAGAGCTTTGGATGTGCCGTCAGTTTGGCCCCTGCGGCTCCGGCGCTCGCTGGCGAGCCGCCCAGCGTCGGAATCCACTGGTGCCCGCTGTGACACATATACGATATTGGATTAGAATTACTTGAACTCCATATCCCGAGCGCCGCTGAAGCCAATACCCAAGTGGATCAAAGCGAGTGAGCTAGCAGTGCATGTCAATGTGTTTTACGTTAGCGACTCTGAGTTCTTGAGACCCCAAGGGTCTGGTCAGATGTAGCAGGAAGCTTGATTTGTGGGAGCTGTCGAGATATTGGTGATTTTAAGTGCTCTAGCGCAACCTTTAGAGTTACTCTTTGTCGCTCTTAGGCTTCTCGGTGTTTTGAAAATATATCCGAGCGTGCTTCATCAGGGACACCGTTCACAGTCTGAGTCGTGGATGCTGCTGCGATGCCACTCTTAGGCACGAGTCTATTCTCCATCGCCGAAGCCCAGAGTCCCGGCAGGTACTGGGATCTCGGCATCGGAAACCTCCATGGCGAGGTGGCTGTCGTCATCTTCTGGGCACGCAACCAAGATACCCGAAACGTGACAGAAGATGGCTTTGTGGCCCTGCTTTTAGGTCTTCTTCGTGCTTGTCGTCTTCGCTGCAGCTGGCGCCGGTGGCACGCCGTGGCGTGCTTCACCAAAATACCGCAACTTAACTTCTTGTTTAGTCAGCAGACGAGAGCAACGAGGGCAACTGTGGCTTCTTCCTTGCCAGGCTCAAGCAGAAAGGCTGCCTAAGCCACAGACCAAGAGTCGCGGACTCGGAAGATGCGGGCTGACGAAGCTCCAAACGGATCCGTTCTTGAGGTGTCCTGAGAAGCAGTTTCGCATCACGGGGCCCTGAGTCGATGTCAGAATAGGATCCTGTTCCGGAGCCAAGGCTAGTCTGAGAGGATGTCGGGTGAACGGCCCATGTCAATACTACGCGCGGCGCCGTTTTTTCTTGTTGCAGGGATGCTGTCGTGAGGGCATCGCAATCATGCCGATCGGGGAAGATACTAGGAGCATATCTTGCCGATTCAGCGGCTCCAACATCTTTGAGAGCCAGTTGAGGCACTCGCATAAGTGACAGCAGCCCTTGGTAGTCCGATTTTGGCCAATTCTTCTGAACTGCTCACGCTGCACATGTTGGCCGAGCTCGCGCGCGGGACAGCGACAAAACAGAAGTGCGACGGGGCTCCTGGCTCTGCTCTTGGCAGTTCCGGAGCTGCGGCCCGAGAGATGTTCTGCGAGAGCCACGTGGCTAGCAGCGGCCCGGGGGCGCCGAGTCGGTGCAGATCGCTGCAGGCCACCCCCGCTTCCGAGCTTCCGAGCTTTGGTGAGCTGTTGGGGAGGCTGTGCTTGCCAGTTTGGGGAGGACTGAGGAGGCATGAGACGAAGCGTGCAGGGCTTAGGCTTAGTCCTCGTGGGGGGGGGGGTCCGAAGCTGAGCTGCGGTCGCAGCGTGGAACTGAGGCGAGAATCACTCGGTCGTGAGCCCCTCAAGGTGGACATCCTTGCAGGTAATCTGGCCGCTAGTTAGCCCGTGTCGACGATGGTGGGCATGACAGGCAAGATGGTCGCCGAGCTCCAGGCAGTCTTTCCTCAAGACGGTGGTCGAAGGTCGCATTTCCGACGTTGTCCGAAACGTCAGAGTCATCCGCAGCAAAGAGGAACTCCCGCGGGTCAGGTTGCTGGTGCCGCCTGGCCCCTCTCGACCTTCGTGTGAGGCTAAGTTTGGTGAAGTCGCAAGCTCAGCACAATCGCATGTCATTGTCTTTGCCAAGGTCGCGCGCGTCCACCACATCCAGAGGCGCTGCTTTCATGGGGACTGTGCAAGTGATTTTTGTCATGACAGAAGCCAGGCACAGGCACCCCAAGGGGCAAGTCTCCCGCTGAGACGAGCGGGAGTGGGAGCGGCCGCTTTGCAGCTCCGTGGGGTGCCGCCAAGGACTCTGAAAGCGGTCCTCGCACTTCCGAGCTGCGCAGCCTCGAAGACCCCCGCGAAGGACCGTCGCAGGGCAGCGGTCAACTGTTTTTTCGATATCGCACGAGAGCTCGTGGGCGAAGGAGACCTTGGCCGTGGTGCCGCGAGAGGCGCCGCCGACGCCGCGCCTCGGCAGCGAGGCTTCTGACGAGGCGAGCGGAAATTTGCTGGAATGCAGCTTCCTGCAGACAGCTCCTCATGTCCCTCTTTCTCTCCCTCCCTTGCTTTGCTTCGCTCTCCTCTGTGATGGCTGCGGCAGTTGGCTGCAAGCATCTCGGTGCTGGATGTCGCCGGAACTGAGGATGTCTCGAGGGAGGTGGCCCCGGGGCAGCGAGAGTCCGACTTTCCACGCATCTGATGCGTTCCAAATCGAGGCGCTGGTCAGTGTCATGCAGCCTCCGTCTTCGATTGCGGACCAGGCGCATCAGATGTGTTGCATTTCGAGCGCAGCTTTTTTCTTGCCAGCAAGAGAAGACTGGATGTCTGCGCAGGGCCGACAAGCTGTCTCCGACCTCTTCGCCTGGATGCGACCACTCAGGAGCACGCAGCCCCAAAGGTGTTATGCTTTTATGAGAGACCGCAAGAGCAGGGCGATCCGAGGTGGGAACTACGCTGCCAAAGGCTTGACCCGACTTGCCTTCGAGATTGAGGAGAGATCACAGGAGCCTTTGAGTTCTGCTCCGTGTGGTCCATGTGTGCAAACATGAATCTTTCTGACAGGAGTGGAGCGCCTACCTGGGAGGTCGTTGCACCAGGCGGGTTCCGCTAACGGTCGGAGTGGTTGCCCTCAACTCGCGCAACTGGTCCCTTGAGAGCTCTTACATGCTCTGTGGGTGTGCTCTGACGCGGAGGAAGGAGTCCCTGGATGCTGCTGCCGGGGAAGCAGCAGCAGCCTGAGCAGCCTGAGCAGCCTGAGCAGCCTGCGCAGCCTCAGTCCTTGAGCCTTCGCGGCATCGTCGCATTTGACAGGTACCACCAAAGGACTTCTCAACAACTGCGGAAGCGGCATCCCTGTCATCCTGGCAGTTGGTCGAAGTTCAAGTTTACAACACTAAGTCTTTTCTCATCCATCACCGGTGCCATCTGCGCTGTGAAACTGAGCCTCCGCGAACGAGCACTTGCCAGGATGCTTCGGGTAGTTCGGGCCCTACCCCGGGGCTTCGCGCTGCGGACGATGCTTGAGCCGCTGCTGCAGGCAATTAGGGGAATTTTGGGTTTCGGGTCGAGGCACACGTGCTACATGGATTACAAGCGCAGGAGCTGATGGAAGCCATCTTCTGCCAGCCCGGCCTGCTTACCCGAAGGGATGTCGGATCGAGGAACCTCTTGCACGGAGCGGCTTTGGCTTTGACATTTCCGTCCGCGATCGTAGCCAGTTCTGTTCGTATCGAGGTGAGTGGCCCAGGACCTTGCCGTCCCTGCAGGACAGCCTTTCATGTGCACAGAGACATTGATTAGGCTTTAGGTTTGGCGGATATGTGGCGGGTTTAGGGATCTTAGGTGCCTCAGTGCGTCCCGATGTTCCATGCTTGCAGGATCTCAGGGAGGATGAGCTCTGGCCCGAACGGCTCGGCTCGGGGCCCCTCTTGGCAGTGTCGGCTCACCTCGCACTTTGAGAGTCGAAGTGCTTAGGCCAGCTCAGCACCTACGCGCAGCTCGTCTCTGGCTACCGCGCTGCTGCCCCAGAAGGTTTTCTGTTGTGTTGGTGGCGGAGCGGCGGGCCTCTTTTCTTTTTTTTCTGTGTTTTTTTCTTGCGTTGGGATGCGCAGCTCTGAAGGCGGGCCTGGAGGAGTCGAAGGCGGCCCAGAAAATCCTGGAGGAGCGCGAGCAGGAAGCGTCCTCACCTCAGAGTCAGAGCAAGAGCAGGCACTCAAAGCCACCCGCTTCTGCGTCGTCAGGTCAGCCTTGGCGAAGTCCAAGTCGAAAGCTTTCGAGGCGAGGCTGAGCTCGTAAGAGACTTGGGGACCGGGGGCCCGGTGCAAAGGACCTGCGTGTCCGCATTCGCCGGCTGGAGGCCTTGCGGCCCCGAGCCATACAACACCGCGATGCGAAAACACCGTGAAGCGCGACCCACCGCGGCCCACCCACCGCGGCCCACGGCACGGCGAGGACGAGAGGGACAAGGCCAAGGCCGAGATGCAGCTCGCGAAGCGGGGTTGTCAGGAAGCCGAGGAGGCGACTCCGAGAGTCTGAGAAGCGAAGGGGCGAAGCAAGTCTTTGCGGATTTTGCGGCACAAGCTTGCAGCTTGGACTCTTTCTCTTTGCTGTGTGCTGTATCTGCCAGATGTACGAAACCTTCAAGCAGCAGACGAAGCTGGCCCTCATCGACTACTCGGACATGCAGTGCCTTCTGCAAGCCGGCAGGGGACTCTCGTCGGACTGTCGGACACTGTACAGGTACCGCGAGGCCACGATCAAGGCGGACTTGAGCTCCCTCAACGTCCTGTGCAGAGAGAAGGTGGTGGAGCCATGTGTAAAAGCCACAGCATGCTCCTCGGTTCACGTCGAATGATTTTGTTGCACAGCGATGTGGCAGGATATCGCCATCCAAGACCTCCGGAATCAAGTGACCTTGTTGACCCAAGAGACCGCCGGGGTCGTGGAAGCTTGCGCAATCTCGCACACTGATTGCTGGCTAGGTTTCTCAGTGAAGACATCTCTGTGCCTTTGCAGGACGCAGAATTTGGAGGAGAAGCTGCTCAAGGCACTGCTTTGGGTCCTGTCTGTTGGAGGAGTCTACTTTACAACGTGGCAGCTTCCGCTGTACTCTCGAATACTTCCTTGCATTGTTTGCGGTTCTTGCGCCAAGGGCAAAGATTATACAAATCCCTCTGTTCGGCAAGCACACCTGGCGGTGGCTGTGGCGAGATGCGCACTTTGGGGATGATGACCGTGTTCCACAGCCCCGCTCGGGCACCGTCCTCCGCGGGATGCCGATGGTAAATTCCAACACCTCGCCGTGCGTTTTGGAGTAGAGTTGAGTAGCGTAGACTTAGACATCGTGCTCCTGCCACCGTCCCGTGCTCATCTTTGTCTTCAAGTCGCTCGATCAAGTCCTCATTGCTGTGATCTTGAAGTGCTTTCGCGCCTTCAACATTCGTGCTTTGGCCACAGTCCAGCGCACTGTTGGATGTGGGACTGGTGCTCCCTGGCCCATGTGCGGTGCGCGCGATTTGGGGTGCCAAACATGATCCCGCCGCAGTGTGATGGGCAGCTTGGGGTCATTTGCTCGTCTTGGGAGCTGGGGCGCTCGATTGCAGGGTCTGGACTGGACTGTAAGGGTTTTGAGCCAGACTTTTGAATGGTTTGATCGATCTTTTGCAGAGGCAAGGGAGGAGCTCGAACGTCAAGCTGCGGCGGTGGAGCAGCTGCCGGTTCTGACTGACAAACTCCAGTGCCCCTGCGGGCCTGGCATAGGCAAAACATCGCTGATTGATCCCGGAAGTCCTGAAACCTTCACTTCCAGAGGTACTACGAGCACCAGGAGGCCGCCGCGAGAAGGGCTTCATGCCAGCATGCATAAAGTGGTACCCGCATCGAAGCTTCAATCAACATCTCCTCGGAGGGGCTCCTTGGTGTGGCCTTCGCGGAACGTGTGTCGGTAGAGGCTCACTTCTCAGGTTCTCAGGCGGCAGCTCCCATAAACTCTCGAAGTTGAGATTCTTTTGAGAAAGCGCTGTCTGAGGTCCTTGGAAGGAGCCTGGAAGAGATCGTCGTCAGAGACCGGGCGCTGAAAGCCACTGCTCTGATGCTCCGTGGGATTCCTTTGCCGAGGGCCGACTGCCCAGCAGCCTTACGAAGGAGCGCAAGACTTCGGCCTGGCACCAAGGGGACTCCGAAGCGGATCACCAGAGTCGAAGCCAGTCCCCCACCGCTCAGATCAAGCTGGAAGCCGTGATGGAGGCGCTCCGTGGGGCCCACCGCGATGCGGAGAAGCTCAAAGAGCAGGCGCGGGCCGGGCGTGGCCCGGCCATCCTTCGACTTTAGCAAAGTCTTCCATGTGCTTCCGCATCGCCGTCAGGTGGTGAAGCTCCGATACCTTCTGGAGGATGTGAAGCAGCTCGTGCCCATCTGGAACGAGAGTGCGATGCAGGCCAGTCTTGTCGCTCTGCCTCCATGCACCAGAGGGAATGATGCTCCAGGATGTGGCAGATGCGTACGATGAGGATGCGGCCATCCACCGGCAGGCGAAGCAGCCCAGTGTGAACAACCGTGTGCCAACATGCAGAACCATGTACAGTGTACAGAAGATGGCTATTCTTCAGACAAAGCCGTCAGCATGAGACACTTGAGACGTTCAAGGTCTACTCCATGAGCGACAAGCGCAGCTTTGCAGGGCGCGGTGCTGCAGACTGTGCCTCGCGGGCCTTGAAGGGGGCTTCAAGCTTGACAGGCTTGGAGCGGACGACGGCGTGCCTCCCTACCTGAGGGCGGAGGCGTGGAGCTTTTGCCGTGAGCTTTCCTTAGCTGTGTTTTCTGAAAAAGTTCGCAGGGCTTGGTGCGGCATCGATACATCTCGAAGAAGGAGTGCGAGGATCTGATCGAGAGCTTCCTCGCCGAGGCCCCCGGCCGGGGCCGGGCTTTTGCGCACGGGGCACTGCGCCCCTTTGGGCCCCGGCTCAGAGGCCCCGCCGGATCTGAGCACGCAGACCATGCACACGGAGCTCTACCAACACATGCAACGGTCGGGACCTCCGAGAGAGCCCTTCTGCTTGTGTCATGCTGAAAATTGCGAGATGCCAGGCAGTTCACGGATCCGGAGGAGTTGACCGAGTTCGCTTATGCCTTCATCTGCAGCCTCGAGGCCGGCCCAGCATTCGATCGTCTTGGAACGGCAGCTTGTTGCTGCAGAGCTGTTTTTGAGTTCACGACAGGCTCCATCGCTAATTCAAAGAACAAAATGTTACGTACACATTGCAAGAAACCAAAGCCGTCTCTCATCTGGCAGGCCTACAGGGATGACCCGGACTTCGAAATGCCCTGCCTGCTTCGTTGCCGGGAACCGCGTGAGGCCGCCTAGTCCACGGCTGATCCTGGCAGGTTCGACTTGATGCTGGCCGGCGCCGTGCATCCGTCCATCATGCAGGTCAGGTCTCTAGGGAGTCGTCGTCGACAGAAGACGAGAAAGCCGGCCGTCACGTCAGGACCAGGAGACCATGCTCAAGGAGCTGCAGAACCTGGTCCACAACTGCGCCGACGGCCGGCCTGCGAGATCCCATCCAGGCAGCGGCGCATCACGTTGCTGGCGTCGGCAGGCAACTTCGAGGGAGCGAGCCACGGGCGGCAGAGGCAACGCAAGAGCGAGCATTCAGGGCACCTGTGTGTGTGGGCGTGGGCAATCGTCAGGAGCACGCTGACTGGGACCAAGGCCTCTGGGCGAGACCAGGCTACGGAGCGTCTCTGGGGCCGGGCCCTGCTGCTTAGTTGCTTTTTGCGCATGTCAGGTGTCGCGGCGCATGATGCGCGCAGTGATGCAAGCCAGAAGCCCGGAAGGGATGCGAGCTGCCTGTCAAACGCCACAGCTCGCCGCAGGCCATGTTCCCCGAGAAAAGCGTCGAGCGCATGAACGCCTTGATGCGTGTCGGGGGACCTCCGCGGCTTTCCGCCGCCCAGCAAGTCTCTCAGATTGCCTGGCCAGGCGCTGCATGTCACCCTGCAGATGCTCTTCGATGCCGGCCGATCTGCAAGCCCTGACACCGCGTGCGAGCACTTAGCCTTTAGCACCGTCGGATCGAAGGTTCCTCGCGATGTTCTCGGAATCAATCGGCAGCCGCTGCCTGCGCAGCCATTGAGCCTGAAGCGTGTAGACGTAGACTCGACATCGACTCGTGAGATCCTGCAGGAGAGTCTTAAGCTCTGAGCCCGACTGCAAGCCTGAACCACATGTGCACTTTTCAAGGTACGTCAGCGACCTTTTCTCGGCTTCTGCCCCAGGTAGCTCCCAATCGAGCTCGGCGTTGCATGAGCTTTTGAGGCGACGGCGGATGGTACACAGAGTCCCCTCATCGAGGAGATGCGCCGGCAGCACCTGCATGAGGCAGGAACTGGCGGTTGCATACAGTTTTGTCTTTGCTGTCGCAGTGCTGCCATTCAGTATTCCGAATGCCCTAATGCTCTGCGGTGCAACGGGCACATGGCCCGTTCCAGGTGCTGGAGTTCACGGCAGAGATTTCGCAGAACTTGATCAGGTCGGAGAGTCGGAGAGCAGCTGCGCCGCGCTCTCCCGCTCGCGTTTGTGCGGCACAGGGCTGCGGGTGGCGAGACACGAGCCATGCCCAAAGCATATGGAGACAGCACGCTTCGCCTTGTTGAAGCCTTGCTTTGCTGCGCAGACGATGAGGTGAACCTCTCCGGTCGCCTGGATACCTTCATGCTCATCACCAGAGAGGCGACGAGAAGCGGATGAGCTGCTGAGTCTTGGTTTGCGACCGGAGAGTTGTCGGGAGGCGACATCGCAGACTCTCCAGGAAATGGGCCTTCCTGCTTACACCCAAGAGGGTCCGAGATCACTTGTGTCACCTCCGCTGTGTCATCTCGCCGTCTCTCGCTGAGGACACTCGTACATTGTCCATGGCCCGGCACTCAAAGGCGCTACAAGCGCAACTGTAACTATGCCGGAGAAAGCGCAGGCATGTTCAAGCACCCCTGCTGGTGCTTTTGTCCCCTCGTGTGAACATCATGACAGCGTAGCAGCAACAAGGAACAAGCGGAGCAAAACTGATGCCCCACTGTGCAATCTCGAACTGACCAGATCAAACCTCGGGCCGGCATGTGTTGGTTCATGTGTGCCTTCGTGCGCGTTTGGCTCGAAGGCAATTGCTGGTGGTTTTTGTGGGGGAGTAGTCGGTTGTCCGCTCGAGAGATGATGGCACGCATAGCAGTGGGTTTTGCGGCCCTCCTCTTGGCATGCCTTTGAAGTTTTGTGAGATGCCCTGATAGTCTTCGATGATAATTAGGAAGACTGCTGAGGCCTTGGTGCCCCTGGCCGCCGGGCAGAACAATGCTCTGGTGGAAGAGTTGGAAGCACTCCGAGCGGAAGTTCTTGCGCAGCGAGTTCTGATTGAGGTGCCACCTTCTACTTTCAAGTGACTTTCTTCCTTTCGTGTGCTGTGCAGGAGCAGCAGCAGCGCTACGATTCCCTGGTCGAGGATCGGAGGCTTCAGGTGGGCTACGTGAGCACGGCTGACTTCGACACGCAGGCGCGGCACTTGCAGCCTTGCATCGATTCCAGATCTGGGAGAGGGTGCAAGCTGCACTCGCCAGGTCCAGGAACTGAAGAACACGCAGTACAGCCTTGGCGGTGCGATGGACTCCGCTTGGCTGTGTCTCTGTGGTGCTCTTGTCATGTTCATGCATGCCGGCTTCTTAGGGATACTTAGAAATAATTTTTGATTTTTGGTTATTATAATCCCTACGAAGCAGCCAAAATGATAATTTTTGCTAGGGTTCTAAGTTCAGTATAGGCTTCGCCATGTTGGAGACGGGCAGCTGCCGCGCAAAGAACGCGTCCAACGTCCTCATGAAGAACCTGGTGAAGCTAGGCCAGAAGTCTTTTTTGCATTAATATGAAGCTTAAGCAGAAAGCGCTGCATTCCTGACGTTAAACACACGTCAGCTGCTAAGGAATGTTACAGTAGGCACATTGGGCTGGTGGGCCTTTGGCTGGGCCTTTGCCTACGGCAGCCAGGGTGATCCGGCCAACGGGTTTATCGGAACGTCTGAGTTCTTCGGCGTGGGATTGTATACCAAAGTTGCGGACACGGATGTTATCACGCCCCTCGCATCGTGCGATGCGGACGGATGCCAGAGCAAGATGCTGAGCTGGTTTTTTCAGTGGCTGGGTTCTGCTAAAGGAAGTCGTTTGAACTTTCCGCCATGAATGAGCAGACTATGCATTTTCATACTTGTACCTGTTCATTGATTAAGCGCCTTCACAAGTACAAGAAAAACCAGGTGGGCATTCTGTACGGCCGGCGCTACCATTGTGAGTGGTGGCGTGGCCGAGCGAGTGAAGAGCCCCACGTACGCGGTGTATGCATTCTGCATGACCAGTTTCATTTACCCGGTTGTGGTCGCATGGACGTGGGGTTATGGCTGGTTGGACTCAGTGTTGGACGTGGGCTGCCGGGCCGTGTTTGCTTTGGGATTGAAGTTATTTTGATTCTTCTTGGGAGGGGTTCTTTGTGCGATATGCATGCAAGCAGCCGCAGACTTTGCTGTGCTGAATTGTGTGCAGTGTGCGACTCGTTAGGTTGTCAGCAGCCTCGTCAATCCTAAGGCTACATGGACTTTGCGGGAAGTGCCATCGTGCATTTGACGGGCGGCGTGAGCGCCCTGGCAGGCACCGTTGTGCTTGGCCCTCGGAAAGGTCGCTTCGAGAACCCGGAGGAGTTCGAGTGCCACAACTTGCCCCTGGTGGTGCTGGGCACCTTTGCACTCTGGTTCGGATGGTATGGCTTCAACCCGGGCTCCACGCTGGGCATGCACACCGGAGACACAGGCGCGATGGCAGCGCAAGTGGCCATGAACACAACCCTGTCCGCTGCCACCGGCGGCATCACTGTCTTTTTGCTGCGCTATGCCATCATGAAGAAGTACGATGTGGGTGGTCTCTGCAATGGCATTTTGGCTGGCCTTGTGTCCATCACTGCTGGGTGTGGCAACGTGGAGTGCGGCAGTGCCGTCGCCATCGGCTTGCTTGGTGGCCTCGTGTACCAGGGCTCGTCCATGCTGTTGCAGAAGCTGAAGATCGATGACCCGGTGGATGCCAGCCCTGTGCACGGCTTCTGCGGCATCTGGGGCGCTCTCGCAGCCGGGCTCTTTGACTGGGGCAAAGGCTTTGACCACTATCACGGTTGGTCAGGCTTCGGGTGCAAGCCAGTGAGCGACACTGACTCAACGTGCATGACAGGCATCGGTGGCACTGCCATCGCTGCACAGCTCATCATGGTCCTCGTGATCATCCTTTGGGCAGGAACGCTGTCGGGTCTGGCTTTCTTTGCCCTGAAGATGACCGGGTTGCTGCGGATCGACGAGTACACGGAGGAGGTCGGCATGGATGTCAAACAGCACTCGCCACCGAAGGCCTATGCCATCGGCACAGGATCCGCTGCAAGCCCTGTCGGGAACGAAGTTGAGAAGACGGTCTAGGCAAAATCGCCTGAGACTTGTCAGCCAGCATTAATTCATCGTGTGGAGTGTGGAGCACTTACAGTTTTGGACGTGGGAGTGAAGCTCTCATAGTACAGCGCCATAACTTGGCCTGTAGCTGTCCGAGGCTGCAGCTTTTCGGGTCGCGCATACGATCCCATTGGGCGCAAGCTCATGAGACTTCACCCTCAAGAAGCAGGGCGAGAGCACAAGCAAAATGCAAGCACTTCCGTCTGATAACATCGGGTCAGTTCATGTCGGGACGGAACAAATGACCACAATCTATGCATTTTTTTGCTGTGTATTTTGAATCTGTTTCTGGCTTGTGCGACAGGTGCTGTTGTGTGGCTGTTGCTTCTCATGACTTTCATACAGAAAGGTTTATAGACATGGCTTAGTTCTCAAGTGGACATGCTGAGGGTATGTAGTGTGATGTGTGTCCATGAGGCTTTCGTGTCCGTTTGCCTAGAAGATGTGTTCTATGTGCAGAATCGCCTGCAGGCTAAACAAGCAGACTGAACACGGCCTTTAGCAGGGTTCATAATGTTTCCTTGGCTGAGGATCGTCTTGTGTCCCTGACCTCTAGGACTCTAGGAGAGAAGTGCATTATCCCAAAGCGATTTGAACTCACGCTACAGTGACAGCGATCGAACGGACATCTCAGTTGGAGACCGTCTGGAAGCCCAATGAAGACGGCCACGAGCTCCAAGTGGCCGAGGTGGGCTGCGCTCACTTTGCCATTCCACCTGGAGCTGTGCCATTCTCCCCAAATCCTCAGCCTGTCTGTCTATGTCTGTCTTGCCTGGCTAGATCCTGGAACGGCTCCGACAGCACACGCTGCTGAAGCGCGAGAACACCTGGGCCGGGGTCACGGTGCTTACCGGAGAAGCGCTGAGCTCTTTAAGAGATCCCGAGCCAAGTCGTTGCGTTGCCTGTGCGCGTGGACAAGGGGAGCTGCTGACTGCTACAACGCGACAGCTACAGCTGCAACCGCTGTAACGGCTGCTGCTGCTGCTGCTGCTGCTGCTGCTGCTGCTCCTGCCCCTGCTTCTGCTACCGCTACTGCTGCAAGATGCTACAAGTACTGGAGAGTGATCTGAATCTGGCAGCAACGACTAAGCTCGATGCCCGACAAACCGCAAGCCAGTTCTTGCCGAGCATCAGCGCACTCGCAGAAGGGAAGCTAAACACCCCGAGATAGAGAGGCAGTGTGTCACAGTATGTCACAGTACAGAGGCACTGACGAGTTGTGCAAAGTCTGAGCGAGGCCAGATAGGACTAGGACGACAATGAGCCCGCCAAGCATAAAGCTCGAAGTAGGTGGAGGCTCGTGCATAGTGCTTGGGGACGAAGGAAAGTTCTGATCAGTTCGTTGGGCTGACGCTCAGCCGAAGCTTCCCGGGGGCAAAGTTTAGCAGCACACAGGCCGAAGCCAAAACTCTCTTATCAGTCGGCAAGACACCATCTTCCGACAATATTTTGATGCCACTGCATGTGTTTGAAGACGATCCGCTGCACATGTCGGCTGAGCTGGGACCAGGCAGCTTGCCCTACGTGAACCCATGCTGACTGGACCGTTGAAGCACTGGTTCCGTGGATGCCGACATAGCTTCAAACAGCTCACCGCACCACAGCGAAAAACGACCCTAGATGAGTTCAAGCCTCACAAGGCTTAAGGCCCGAAGATGCACACAGAGCGCTGTCAGCTTTGCAGCTGGTGAAGTTCCCTATCCTGCCAGTTCGTTTTGGCGTCGAACTTGACTACTGCTGCGTATCGCCGATTTCGGCAGGGTAGAATGGGAGGGCCCTTCTGTTCCAAATCAAGAAGCACGGCCTCACACCGTAGTGTTCGCGCAGCCCAGTCGCAGTGGTGAATGCAAGCACTTGCTCTCGCCGTATACTCGCATCAGCCGAGAGTGATTTGCGATCAGCTTTGAGGAGTTTCCGACTGCAGTGTTTAGGCTGCACCGTTCCTCGATACTGTAGTTCGGGTCCGGAACAAGTTTGAGCGGTCAAGGTTACGTGGCCTTGTGCTTAGTTTAGATGTTTACATCAGTTTATCGAATGTGGATGAATAACATTGTCAGGCAAAGCAAGATGAAGAGGGTATTCGCTCTGTCGGTCTAAATCATTCAGGCATGAGTCATGAGTCGTGCGCTTTGTGTTTCTTCTTGCACATAGGTCCTCACCGGGACGAAGGCTGTCGTGGAGAAGGCCATGGCTGTGGGTCCGCAAGCAGGCGCGGCGAACACCACAGCTCGTTCTTGTTTGATCCAGTGACATCTGTAAGGATTGCGGTCGGCGGCGGGCCCAGGGTTTGGTTCGGTTTTGCTTCATTTCAAGGCACGAGTGCAGTGACCGTTTGAACCGCGTTGTGAGGAGGAGGACACTGCGGCGGCCTCTGTGGGACGGGTGGTTGCTCTTGATGCTGTCTCGCATGCTCAGTGGATGTGCAGTCACGATGAGGCGGTTCAGCCTCGTCGCATCCGAACCTTCAAGGCACGGGTGTCGGAATTGAGCGGCGCATCTCGCGGAGGAGGCCGGATCAGGCACGTGGCACCCCTGTTGCAGGTTTTAGACAATCCCTTCGCCAAGACCAACGGGCAGGAGACCCAGGGCTTTGTGTCAAGCTGCCTGCAGCCGTACTAGTTTGCCAGGGCATTGAAGTGCTCGATTCGGCGTGTCTTACTATCGCCGAGGTATAACACGCCCCAAGGACTGCTGAAGGAGATCGTCCGATCCACCAGGTGCAAGCATGTGCAAGCAGCCTTTGCTATCTTTGGACTGTGGATCCGATTCGGCGCAACCTCGCCAGGAAGTCCGACGACGAGGATCGTGTCTGCAAATAAATATCACCTGTTCCTGATCCGCTTGTTTGCTTGCCTCCTGCCAGGATGGAGATGAGGCCAATGATTTTATCGCTGGAGCACGCTAAGACGATCTTGTGCAGGGGTCGGCAACAGGTCACTAGGCTCACTAGCCGCAAAAGCGGGGCATCTAGGCTGTCGCTGGGCTGCTGGGGGTTACGGGTTGCTCCTCCCTTGCAGGTTCGACGAGAGGACTGAGCTGCGCCTCTCGCCAGTGTCGAACAACTGGTGGTGCAAGAAGCGCCGCCTCTGCTAATGGACGGGCGAGAGGGCCCCTTTCGAGCCGCGACCGCCATGTACTTCTGCTCTTCGTGCTCGGACATATAGGAAGGTGTCGGTGTGGACTTTCTTATTTAAAGTTGTAAGTGTAAGTCTCATCCGCGCAGACGTTTGCGGTGGAAGCTGGCTTGTCCCTCGGATAATGCATCCTTGCGAGCCGGGCAACGAAATCTGTTGCAGGAACGCAAGCACGAGTGTGAAAGAGGCTCTTCTGCTGCGGGACGCACGCGGATGCCTACAGGTCACCGAGCTTTGGAACATGTTATTTGGTGGCAAGGATTTGGGCAGCTGAAGGCCACATCTGGGTCTGGATTTTGCCTTCACCTGGCCTGGCCTTGGCTTTTATCGGGGCCAACGTTGGCTTCTGCTTGGCCTTTATTCGGTCCCTGGTGGTGGTGGTGGTGCTGCTGCTGCTGCTAGTGCTGGTGCCGGCCGTTGCTGTTGGCGTCGGTGCTTTCTTCCTCTGATTCTCACTCTTCTTGATCCTCTTGTTGTTGTTGTTGTTGTTGTTGTTGTCGCATTGTCCTCGAGGGTGTAGTCGGCATAGCTCTTGACATATTTAATCTCTCTAATTGGCACCGGTGATTGGCAGTGCATGTTGTCAGCAAGCGAGGATGCACGTTGACCATGACGGAACCGATAATGATAATTTTGTGCCCTTCCTGCTCTCCCTAAACCCGAACATGCATGCAAGAGTTGGCCCAAGTAAGAGCCAGATGAAGGCAAATAAGGCTCAACTAAGGTGCAACTCAAGGCCCAAGTAAGGCACCAATGAGGCCTCGAATGAAGGCCCAACTACAACCCAAATATCGCCAAAGCATCGCATAAAGACAACGTGTTAGAGCACTCGAGCAAGTCGCATGGATCCCTGCAACAAGCAACGTGCTGTCCCGCAGCTTCTGGCTTCGATGCCAGCGCTAGACACATGCAATCCGAAAGAGGAGCCCCTAGATGTTTCCCCAAGGCTCAAGCTGAACTACACCGAGACCTGCGACAAGCAAGCCTTGACGTCATGTCTGAAGATCAAGGCAGCCTGATCCTTCCAATCTGAGCATCCCAACCTTGCCAGGGGGGATTGCATGACAGCCTTGCAAAACCGCGTACCCGAACCGAACCCTGCACCTTGATTGGACTTCCACTCTAGTCCGGCAATCATCCGGACACCTAGCACGAAGATCCACTGGAAACAGCCCGTGCTCAACACATTGCAATCGCCCTTGGAATCGCAGTGCAACCCGTGCGCTTGTTGATCGCTGCGTTTGGGCCGTGGGCCCCGTGGGCCCCGATGCCAAGGCAGGGCCCTTTGTGGTATAGCCAAGTGTTGGACGCCATCGCCAAAGTCGCAGTGGCTTCATGGTGCCGTTTAGAGACCCGTGCCAGGCCGCGGGAGAAGCTCGGCTGGTCGGGTCCTCGGGGCACATCCCCCCCCCCAAAGACACCATTTCAAAATTTGCTTGCTTCGGCCAGGTGGTCTTGGCTGCAGGGGTTGCGGACGAGGTACAGCAAGGCCCTGCGGAACTTGAACCGGCTCCGGGGTTACTGCACCTTGTATCTCTTTCGGCAGAGACGGTACTTCTCGGTTCTGCGAGCTTCCGAAGCCGTCAGAGCGTACTAGAGTCATCGATGCGTACACGCGTTGAGCGCGCGCGCGCAAATTCGTGGGAACTCATGGCAGAGCAGGTGCCCAGCACTGTGACCGTGGACCAGTATGTCCAGACAGGCGTTGTCACAGAGCGACCCAGGCCGTCTGCCGGAGTTTGGTCTTTAAGATCACTTTAGAATACCTTAGAGTTAGAGTTACTGACTTAGATTGGGGAGGGCCCGGGGGGAGAGTTGGAAGAGTTGCAGCAGCAGTGACGCAGCAGCAGTGGGACCGGTGGTCGTTGTGACAAGGGCAGCGGTGGACGTGGAGTGCACTATGGCAGTGGCAGCGGGAGTTTCAAGACGATAGGCAGACCAGGCCAAGTGGGAAGGAGGGCACAGGAGTACAGGCACTAACCAGCAAAATCCACAGATCTTCCGAAACTCGTGTTTACAACCAGGGCAGTCAAAGGATGGGGAGCCGGGTCAAGCGACGCATGGCATGTCGAGGTAGCCAATGCGCTTATTTGAGTATTGGAGACCTATGACTCTTTGGGCACACGTACAACATCAGATTCATTGCGATTCTTAGGGGAAGGATGACCTGCTGTGACAATTGAGGTGGTCCCCGTCTCGGGTGGTGCGACGGCCTCCGGCTTCCCTGGAAGGAGCCAGTGCCTTACACAATTCGCAGAGCTATTTCCGCCGTGGAAGACGGGGAGACGACTCGAATGTGTAGGATTTCGGTTGACTAGGAGATCTTGCCGTGAAATCTGAAAACCATCCGCCAGATCGTGGAACCTGCTCTGTCAGCACACACAACAGCTGGCTATCCATCCGGCTACGTCATGTACTGTTCTATGGTTTTTCCATGCGTGGCTACGCCGTCACCTACCTGTGTTGCATAGTGTCCGCCCCAGGATCGTACGAGCAATGTGGACTTCAGATCGCCAGCCGCTGGACGGGTTTGCAGGGGCTGACTGTGTCGAGCGGTGTTCGCAACTGGGCCTGCGTGCTTTGGCCGCCAACGGTTCGCTGCTTGCCGGCTAAGGAATACCGTGCCCGGGTGACCGCGGCCAAGATGATGGGCACCCTGAAAGCGAAGGCCGCGATCCCCACAGCTGTACACTCCGTGCAGCCACGCTGGGCTGCAGAGTTTAGAGCGATGAGAGCCGCTTCCAAACCACACACAAAGTAGACTTTTCAATTGTCATCTTATTCATATTTGGTGAGGGATGGTCTTTCTGGTGTCTGCATCGTTGCTGGCTCGTGAGCGGAAACTGACCCAGGAGCCCTCTCAAGTGCACTTGGACCAGTCGCTCTACGGCTCGGCCTTCGTCTTGCAAAGAGCCCAAAGAGGCGGAAGGCAGGACTCCTTCTGGCGATTGCCCTGATGACCGAGGCCACAACTCGCGAGATCCGCGGGCTGGCCGAAAGAGCTGACGGTGCCCCTGCTAAGAGCTGTGGATGAGCTTCCGTGAAAAAAAGAATCGTGTTCTTGCCAACAGTTCAGTTTAGTTCTCAGAGATATCCAGGGCCCTGTTCCAGGTGCTCGTGATCAAGTCCTATTTCTTACTGCCTGGCACCTGGCACATTGTGTCAACTGGGCTTTGCGGGCACCATCTTGCAGCACAGGCTTCTCAACTACGTGGCGCAGTTTGCCATTCTGTACATGATCGCAAAGGCGCGGCGGCGACGAATCCCACGAGAAATATCCTGAAGCTATGCTCCTTTTCTTGGCCTGGCGATGCATGCTAAGTCTGCTGAGTCAGGAAGAGATGATCTGGGATCTCTTCTCCGGTCAAATGTTCCTCTGTGCTTTGCCTGAAAGTTTTTCGTAGACGGGACCACGCAGCACAAGTTCTTGATGGGCACTGGCAATTTCGTGGGTGGCAAGCACGGGCCTCCAGCCTTCAGAGCTGTGACCGTGAGGTGACTTTGGTACAGATTCTGCTTGTGGCCAGCTCAGACTGTCAGATCAGGAGAAGTCTTGTAGGACATCTGCTTCCACGAAGTGGCAGTGTGATTCGCTTTCGCATCGCGCAGCTTGCCCCGATGGGCCCAACTGCATTGGCCCCGGCGGTACCGTCTTCACTTCGATGAGGCCCGCCCACATGCAGTGTTGAAGAGTTGAAGAGGAGACTGCGAATTTTCCCGCACCAGGTACTACAGCTGGAACCAGTGGATCTCGCGAACCTTTGCGAGAGACTCCATGAGGGTGCGCTGGCATTTGCCCCTTGAGCAGTCGTCCCCAGAAGCAAGTGCTGACACAGGCAGTTTTCCCTGAGAAGGCGGCTGACATCGGAAAGTGGCTTGGTTTCCAACTCCCGGAAGGAGGTTGTATGAGGTTGTCAAAATTTCACACCCTGACTGCTGCTCCATGCTTATTCAGGTATGTGGATCCTGGAGAGTACGGCGTCGAAAGTAAAAATTGCGACTTGGCAGTTGCGGCGACTAATTCAAACCCTGAAGCCCATGGATCTGGAAACGGATGTCTTTCTTGTGTTGAAGCACCCAAGCCCGAAGTGGGCACATCGAGCTTCTGGGCAAGGCCGCCTACTCTGCTGCGTGCTCTTCATTGTCAGTGTGCTGGATGACGTGATGCTTTGCTGCAGACAGTATGTGGCGGCAAGATGCTGAAGGATGTGTTGATTCTGCCAACATCCTGCTTCCCGCATCCCAGGATTGGCACGTTCAACATGGCCAGAGTTCTGGTAGACGTGCCCACACGAGCCGTGTCCTTGTATCGTTATGTCAGCGTCAACCGAGTCTTCGGCTAAACGTCAGAGATTCCGCCGGAATAGGCCTCTATGACCCGAGGCGGACCTCTGGATAGATTACGAGCCTCCCGGTGAGAGCTGGGCCAGCAAGGAGCACCAGAGAAGCGTTGTTCAAAAGCAGTGAGAACTCAGGGATTTGGCTTTCACGCTCCTTTAAAGGATGTGGGATTCAGGGTTTGCGAACTCGAGCGGTTGAGGCCCCGGGCCCCAGTTCTATTCTTATGGTGACAGCAGGAGCACGCACCACTGACAATTTTGACCGTCTTCTTTGCAGGACCATGCCAAGACCATTGCGGGCAAGACTGAGGTCGACTTTGTTAAGCTGAAGATCGCAGGCACACCGCAAGACCGACACCCTCCTACGGGAGGCTTAGACATCTTCTCTTGCCTGGAAGGAATGCCCTTGTTCTGGAAGATCGTGAACATCGTCATCATCCTGCATCCCGCCTCAGCCGCCGTTCTCTGTCGGAGTGCCGGGAGCGGGTTTCTCCCAGGCTGCCGAAGATGATCCTCTGGAAGGTCACCGCACAAGCGGGGATCTGCTTCCTCATGGAGACCCAAGGCCAGGGCCAGGGTTCAGCTTCCGGCTCTGAAGTCGTCCCGCGCGCTTTCCCTAAAAGGCATCGAGGATGTGGTGGTCAATGCTGTGGGCCTTTCTTTCATCCTCCAAATCGATGAGCTCCTGTGCTTGGAGCACCTTGGCGAAAGTTGGCCCCTTCCGCCCCGCCACGTCAGCCTTCAGTCTTGGCCTGGAGTGAGAGCCACATGCGGCCACACGGGGGGTTCATGTTGGCATCTTTCTCTTTGCCTCCTGTGCCTGGGTTCCGCGTGCTGAGACGTCGTTGTCTCGAGGCTCATGCCCTGGTCGGCGTGGGGAGCTGAGCCAGTCTGCAGCGGGTCTAGCGACAGACAAAGCCCGCTTAGACAAAGTCGCGGAGATAGGCATTGCCTGGAGCTCAGGGTCCAGATCCTCCACAAGCTCGAGGTGCACCTTCTCGGCGAGATCCAAGAAATCGAAAGCCTGGACCGGACCTTGTAGGAGTTGATTGGAACCCGGCGTCTCAAAGCAGACCATGTGGAACCACATGCAAAAGTAGCTTCAGATTCGGCAGGATCATCTGTCGGACGAGGAGCTCTTTGCAAAGGCGCTTCTTTCTTTTAGCAGGGAGAGGGGGTGAACAGGAAGGCAAAGGTTATGGGACGGTGCCGATTCTCTGCCTTCCTGTCAGAACCAAGAGCAAATCGAGAACTCCTGGAGTGTCAACGACATCTACGAGATGATCCCCGTCAAGATGGTCGTTGCCATTGCCATCGCGCCGCTTGCCTCAATGGATCCGGGTTTGTAGATACTCAGAGCAGAGCCGTGCGAGCCAGGTCGACCTTCATCTGGCACTACTACGCCTTCCACTGCGTTCGCAACGAGGCCAGATGCACCTCTGTCCCCGGCCGAGAGCCAGAAAGGAAGCCTTGTGACGCTTTGAGGCTGGTGGCTCTGTCTCGCATCCTATGGCTCTGCCGAAGGGCACGGACCTGCCGCTGCTGAGCGCCTACCTGCTGCCGCTTGGCAGCAGCAGTGCATCGCAACGTCGCAACACGACTTCAAGTCTTCAGCTGCAGTGCTGCCAGGGAGTTTGTGGGTTTCGAGCACGAGGCCAGATAAGAGACGATGGCCAATTAAAGTCTTGTGACCTGCGGGCAGGATTCTGAGTTCTGGACCATGCCCTCCGTCCCTGGCCACGCTATATGACGCGCTTCCCCGATTTTACCGGTTGAAGAAAAAGCTTCCGTTTCGGGAGCCTGATAATGAACCTTCGTCGAACTGCCGGTATCAGATGCAAGCTTGTCACCAGATCTCGATCCAGGAGGGAGGTTGTTGTGTGGGTCACAGCACGTGCAACTTGCATTTGAACGGCGCTTTCGGTCTCGCCCGTTAAGCCGAAACTGGCTTCCAAGTCTCACCTACCGTACGGACCTGCCTGCCGGGTGCTGATGCCACAAGTACGAGTTGCGCGGGGTTCGTGGCTGTGGGTTGACTGGTCCAGCTCAGAGGTTAGTCAAATGCTTCGAACATGAGGAGGTTGGTTGCTTTTGGCTCCAGAGTGTGCCTCTGCGGGGGGATTTTTCCAGAGACTGGCTCTCCTGCCGGAGGCGGTGAGGGCCAAAACTTCGAAACAATGGACGAGCAAATGGCTTACGCCATGGCGGAGTTCGGAGACTACGGCGAGTGTTTCGTCGCAGAGGAGCCAGAGGCACTCCCACTCCGTGCTATGCCTGTGACACACATACACATGAGTTGCTTGTCGTGGGAGTGAAGGTCAGGACGATCTCCATGGAGGAGGTGGCGAAGCACAGCTCGCCAGAAGATTGCTGGGTCGTGCTCTATGGCCACTGCGCTTGCAGCGAGTTGAGAGACACCCACGGCGTAGTTACACACATGCAGGGAGCAGTAAGCAGCCAAACAGAGACTAAGGTCGGGTCTATGACCTGACGAAGTTCGCACTTGGGCACGTGGCTTGGCTGTGCTTGGCTGATGCTTGAACACACTCTTCTCTACCATGAACCAAGGGGTGATCGAATTGCAATGGGGTGCGAGGGGGTCTTCTTGACGTTGGGATGTCGCGCATCCGGTGACTCCAAGGTGGGGGGCAGCAAGCTGATCACCGACCTCGCGGGGAAGGATGGCACCAATGTCTTCGAAGCCTCTCACGGCGAAAACGTGCTGAACAGCATCCGCGGCGAATGCTGCATTGGCGAGGTGGCGACCGACGTCAAAGTCAGCAAAATGCGAACCATGAACAGTAATCAGTAGTTAACTAATGGCGCTGTCATGAGATGAGGAGCAATGGAAGATGTATCAGTGATGTTTGTTTCGCCCGTGCCATTCAATCGCAACGGGACTGACGGGGATTGACCCAGTTTTGCCTTGTGCAGGTGGATGCAAGCACCGTCTTGGAAGAGCATCGCGTGACGGCGACGCTGCGTGCGCGCGCCTAGGCCTTGAGCTTTCCTCAGTCAGGAGAGATCACGGGAGCACTGCTAATACAAGCGACTGAACATGTAGACGGCAACCGATCCACTTAGATTACCAGGAAGGTGGTTGCTGAAACGCATGAGAGCTTTTAGCCCGTGGTCGTCCTCCTGCGATTCGATACCGATAATGTCCCACCCGCACAGGGCATGAGCGTGCAGCTGTGCGCAGAACCCATAATATGGGACCCATAGGCGCCCAGAGCGACCGTACGGGGCAAGCAGGGCATCCAGGGAGGACGTTTGAGCAGTCAACTTGGATCTATCGTTATTGCTACAGTGGTCCGGTTGTATCGTGCTGGTACTCATATTGCTGGCGTTTGGCTTTAAGTTTCCCAAAGCGGCCCAGCATCGGGATGAACACCGCATCTAGAAGGTGTGGTCAAATGCCAGCTGTCCGGGAGTCTGTCGCCCGTGCAATCGCAACATCTCCAGCAACAAAGCCAGCATCGGACAGCCGTTTTCAACAACGCTTTCGTGTGCCAGCTGCCTGGACAGACTCCCGGAAGGCTCATGTTTCTTCTGCATTGCGTTCGTCCCATTGCATTGACCACCGACCATGTACAGGCTCAGAGTCACATCCATACCACTTCGCTGCGGTGTCTGGCGCCGCCCCAATCCCGAAAAGGTACCCGTTCCACGTGTGATTTGCTCAGGGTGGTGAGATCTAATCTGCTGCAAGCTACAGCCCGTGTTCATGTGCTGCCCAGCTTGCGCCACCTGCATCTGCAGTCACTGGCTTACTGATTGCAGCTGCCCCCAACAATCTTCTGCAGCACCAGATCTCACATCCACCTGAAAGCTCACCACGATTAGGAAAGCTGGCCCAGACTCCCAACCGATCGGAATCGCAGTCAGACCCAAACCCACGCGGCTCTAAGCATCAGCCGCACACTTCTGGCGCCAGAGCATGGCGAGCCCTGAGCGAGTTGTGAGGCCGGGCATCGATGGCACACGAAGATGGTTGATAGCCGCTCCGTGCCGGGTTTCCAGCGATGAACGACAAACATTTTGACAGGATTTTGACTGTGTTGATACCAGTACGGGCTTGGATATCTCCCAAGTGCTGTGATTTTGGCATACAACATATTCACTATACACTATACACTGTACACGCTGTACTTGACGCGTACATAGTCTCCCGTACTTCCTACATCAGCTTCCTTCGGCGTCACCGCAGGAAACCTGCGTGATGACGCGTCGGGGACCCCACCAGGGCCAAAGAGACATTTTTTCCGCTTTGGGACGTCCGGAGATGTCCAAGGCCGTGCCGCGCCCGACAGCGACGGCACCAAGGCCAAGCAAGGCAAGGAAGGCACTGGTTCAACCGCCCCCGTCCGTGAGAGGCCACAGCGCGGACAGGCCTGGGAAATGAGATCTCTGTGCGAGCCTGTCCAAGCCTGGAGTCATGCTTGGTCAGAGGTCCAAAGCTGGCTTTCCGCTTCGGGGTGGACCGCGGCAAGGCCCGAGCCCAAGCAGCCCAAGTCCAATCAAGCCTCGAAGCCCTTTTGTCAAGGGAATTTCCAAGCGAGAGATGCAGTGAGTCCCTCTTGGAATTTCGAATCACGCATTCCACCCGTGAGACTCGTGAGAGTTCTAAGCACGGCGCTTCCGAGCACTGAGCTAGTGAAGCCAATCAACTTCGTGATCTGCAAATTCCCTTGCAAGCTGCTAGCTAAAGTTCCAGGGTTGAGCGCAGAGTTTCTTGACTGCGAGCGCTCCAACTGAAGCCAGCGCCGGTGCGCTCATCTGTATTAGTGCTTGCTGCTTGTAGAGTCCAGATGACTTACATTGAGTGTGCAAGCAGACTGGATGATGACGACACAAGCTGTTGCAGCTGCCGTTGCCATGCTGCTGATGATGTTGGTGCTACTTGTCCTCCGTCGCTCGCTTCTTGTCACGATCCTTGCTGAGCTTTGCTTGTAGAGGATTACTCTATAGTCTCCGCAGGCTGAACAGAAGAGTCAGAAGAGGCACCGACAAACTAAGTCGCAAGCTAAAGCCCAAAACCTACTACACCGCAATCCGGACCCATTCCACAACTCTTGGCGCGGCAGGCTGCAGAGTCCACAGCAGGTGGGGGTTCTCGTGCTAGCGTGTCCTTGCGGGCTTGAGAGGCTTTCTTTCCCAAAAGAATCTTGTTCGTGGTAAGACTTCCTCCGAGACTTCGAATCTTCCGGGGCGAAGTTAGGCAACTAGGGCCTAGGGCACTCCATTTGATTCCGCCTTCACTGTCTCTGCCGCACGAGGTGACGACGCCACTTGGCAACTACTGAAGTCTCGGTGTGGGTGCGGTCAGGAACAGCCGGCTTTCAGAAAACGGATTGAATTTTGCACATATGTACATGGGAACCTGCTAGCCCAAGGGCTGAACGGACATCAACCAGTCCTGTTGGTGTGCTCACTTGTTGTGCGTGTCTGTGCTGGGTAGGTAACGTGAGACGTGCCCCAGGTCTGACAGGGATCCCTGGCCTGAACCCGCCATGGCTTGAAGCACCCGAGATCCGAAAGTTCTTCCCACGCATCCAAGGCACTCCCGTGCCTGGCTCGCAATTAGCCACGCAAAGGCTTTGGTTTGAAGGCAGTGGCAGGTGCTGTTCCAGACGAAGCTGCACCCGCGGAACTCCCCCGCGATGGCAGGGGTCCCCGGCTGATGTTCCTGCCTCTTGAGTCCCCAGGCCGGGCGCGCCGGCGAGGAAACGGCGGAGCCTCAAGGCCCCGGCCCCCGGCAGGGCCTCTTCGGACTCCAAAAGCTGCTGCGGCTGCGCGGCTCATGGCTCATGGGGTGAAGCGCCAGGATGAGGAGCAGCTGCGGAACCGACGCAGCTTCACCGTGGAGGCAGCTCGGCATGCAGCGGTCGGTGCCCGGAGACACACGGCCATCGCATCTTCCGGACTGAACTGTCCAGGAGCTGGCAGCTCTCGCTGCGCTGGCAGGTACGGGACTGCAGGCGGCCGTGGTTTGTTGGGTTGCAACACGCGGTCTCCCATGGGCTCACAAGGCTTGCATGTTGTTACCAGCACAGCACGAAGCCCCTTCTTGCAGGCCACGAAGGCGGCGGCCGCCGAGGGCCTGGGCATTGCGGCAGCACTGCACGGGAACCCAGAGCGGCCCCCAAAGCGCGTACTCGCTCAAAGCGCGTCTGAGAGGCTGCCTCTGTACCCCAGGGGCAGCCATATTCCTTCTCATACGGGTCGAAGAGTGCAGTGAAGTGGCTTCCATGTTCACGAGTCACAGGGCGAAGGATGCGAAGAAGGAGACCGCAAGTCCCGCTTTTGTGCAGGGCCTCGGCTCTGACGCCTTCGCGAAAGCTGGGCCTGGCGGAGAAGGCGGCTTCGGCTTTCTTCGGATATCGCGCGCGTGGAGAGGGGCTCAGGGTGTAAGCCTGTAAGCGTCAGGGCTGAGCCCACTGAGTTCTGTAGGGCCCAACATGCCAGTGCGACCAAGCCCTAGGCCTTAGGCTGGATGGCTGCTGTTGAAAGAGCTGTGAGTACGGAAGTTACATCCGTCCAACCGAATCTGGTATGCAAGGCGTCATTTCTATAGTTGCTGTGTGCGAGGCAGTGTAGTGTAGATGGCTCGGGACCGACCTCTCTGGAACGGGTGTCAGAAACTTAACCCTAACTTCGCAACAGTCAGCATGCCGAGGTGCTGCTCAAGGCAATGCTGGAGCCTGCAGAAGCTGAGGAGAACTTCAGTCCAGGCGCTCGATACCGTAGCTTCATTGCCAGCTGCAAGACCAAGAACAGTAAACTCAGTAAAGCCATTGCACAGAGGTCCATGCAACTGTGACTGCCAGTTTTTTTCTGCTCTGCCGGCAAGTGCGGACGATGACGATGATGACGATGAAGACGAAGCATACGATGGTGACAGTGAGGCCGGTGATGATGATGGTGATAATGGCACTGGCATCTGTCTTTTAGATTTGTTATGATTCGATCACCCGATGCCGTTCTATGATGCCGCAGCAAAGCAGAACATGGACCTATGCAGAGTCAAGACTGTGTCACGAAGAAACACGTGGAGTGCGTGCAGCGCCGACCACTTAATGCCTGAGGCCTAAGGGCTCGTTGCAAGTATGTTGATGGAATTTCAGAAGCGAGGTTGCGGAGTAGAATTCAGCTATGGGCGAGCCTGCAGTCGAGTTTACCACCGACAGCGACCCCACTACCGTCTCCGGTGAGATGGACAAGCTGCGTTTTTTCCTGGATTCAGAGTTCGCCCATCAACGAGAGATGCGACAGAGGCAGGATGGCCTGCTTGCTGAGATCTACGACAAGGTGTGTCAGATCCAGATCAAGCCACTGCATCCACGTCCAGAGCCGCCGCGAACCAGCGTACCAAGTGTCGACGAAGAGCGGAGCATCACATCCCTGTACTCGCCAGGTAGCCTGGAGGGTCCACGAGCCGGTGGGCGGGGCCGTGCAAGCACCGACGGCTCAGTGTCATCTGTGCTGGACGACTCGGGCAAAGACCACTCGGCTGACGGTGACGGCTTTCAGTCAGATCGTCAGCTTGCGGAGAAACGCAAGGTGCGAGGCAGCTACCGGCACTCTTTCGTACGCAAAGCTCAGCTGAAGCACGAGGAAACAGCCGCTGCAGCTTCGCTTCGCCTGGCGAGCCTCAAGGCCTACAGCCTGAAGGCAGCACCCGAGACCGGCGCACTACGTGCCCTCGGGCAAGCGGTTGTCACATCGAGCATTTTCACAGGAACGATCACGTTCTTGATCTTCCTGAATGTGGTGCTGCTTGGTGTTGAAGTTGATATGTCTGCTAACCTGGGGCAGGACGAGGTGCCTTTGTGGTTTGGAACAGTGAATGCCATCATCGTCCTGATTTTTGTTCTGGAGGTCTTTCTGAAGTGTCTGGCATATGGGTTGTACGAGTTCTGGTGCGGTGATGATTCCAAATGGAACATTTTTGATAGCTGCATCATCGCAGTCTCGGTCGTGGAGACCCTCATTGACACTCGGAGCAGCACGAATATAACCCTAAACCTTTAAACAACGCTCAACATTCTCTGTCGTTGATCCTGCAGCTTTGAAGGGAAGGGTGTTCAGTGCTCCGGCGCCGAGGATATCTGGGCCCAGATGATGGCCCATTCCATGGCGACTTCCACACATTTGCGCCCCGGAGGAGAAGCTGAAATAATGAGGTGCAATTCATGAAAGCTCAAAGCAAAAGGTCGGACCCTACCGTCATGTTTTTACTACGGTGGCTTCTTGGCAGTCTTGCTAGACGAAGTTCTGTGGTTTGCTTTCCCCAAAGCTGAACACCCCGCACGTGCAAAGTCTTTGGTTGTCACCCCGAGGTTCTGCCCGTCGCCCAAGACCGGAAAAATCCGAAAAGACTACCGGCACGACAGCTTCAATCCTAAATTCAGAATATACCGCATTCCCACAGATCTCCGATGATCTGCGTAAAACATCCATCAAGCCATGAGATCGTGTGGGCAACTGGAAGTGTAGTTCCTCTGCAGCCGGGGGCACAAGAGAACTTTGAATCGAGGCGCCTGATGCGCTCGTTGCGGTTGGCACGCGCGCTTCGCGGCGTCCGTGTCGTTCGGCTCTTCCGACGCTTGGGCCACCATGCTACAGAGAAGCGTTCGGAGCAGGGCTTTTGGCCATCTGGCTGTAAGTGCACCTATCTTTAGGCTTCAAGCTCTCAGGCGGGACTTTTTGTTCGAAGCCGGTGCCTTGCACCTGTCTGCAGCGCACTTCTATCACCCTGAGCCTTGAGCATCTCTCTCAAACCCCATTCCAGTGAGTATAAGTATGTATGCCCGGCACACGTCAGATGCGCATCGGCATAACGTGGCTCTCCCAGGATATGTGAGTGCCTTGCGAACCCTTGTGCTTTGCATCGTCAGCACCATGGCTTCTCTCGTATGGACTTTGGTGCTGCTGGTTTTGATCTTCTACACCTTCGGTGTGATCCTCACCCAGGCCAGGCTAGACGCAGCCCAGCAACCTCCAAGTCCGGAAGCTGATGTGCACCTAGCTGTCTACTACTGGTACTAGTGCCCATAGTGCCCCATACCAAGACTGCCTGGAGGAAGGAGAACGAAGTGAATGTGCATAGAGTGAAGCGCAGTGTAAAGATGTGGAAATCAACCATGGTATCCCTCAGCTGGTGACGGACCATTGCCGGGATGCCGCTGTCCTCGACAGCGGTGGAGATCTCAACGCCGTGCCCATTTGCGATGCAAGCTTGGCGCGCTACTGGCAAAGTGCTGCTTGTCCGATAAAGCATTGAGGGCTTGTGCCGCTTCTTTGAGTGCATGGCACCATGGCACCCCGCAGCACCCGCAGAGCCGCAGAGGTGCCCCACAGCATGCTCACCCTCTTCATGTCCATCTCTGGTGGTGTCAGCTGGGAGGACCACAGCCCCACGGTGTTACTCGTAGTCATTGTCTCTCCATGGGGCCTGCTGCAAGGACGCGCTGCGGCCCCTGGAGGCCGTCTCGCCGCTGGCCGTTGGGCTGATGGTCTGCTACATAGTGCTCACCGTGAGGCCCTTACTGCCTTACTGTTGCAGACGCCGCGCTGTAGGCTTGCTCCGCCTTCGAAGCGACACTGCAGAGCAGTGCACGCTGTCCTTAGGTGCTGGCAGTCCTGAACGTGGTCACGGGAGCGGCTTTGCTGAAGCTTCTCTTAGCGGTATTTGCGTTCGTTTCGCAACTGCTGCAAGTCTGCGCCACCAAAGTTTACCGAGTTGTCGAGACGGTCAGCGATTTACAATTTCGCTCATCACAGCAATCCTACTTCTGTGGGTTGGCCGGCCAGGGGGTATGCCGCAGTCTCCACTTCAGGTGTGCTGGAACTTGAGCAAAGTGACTTATTCATTGCCGGGTGTCGAGGTTTTCTGTAACACCGCTATTGAGAGCGCTCATGCTGACAAGGACTGCTTGTAAGAATGGGTTCGCTGGATTGAATTTCGAGGGCTTGCTTGGGAACCAATCCTTTGTTATGTGCAGGATGCAGTCGGTATTCGGGCCCGTTTCCAAACACGCGTCGTTGCAATTCGACATGTGTATCTTTCTGCAGACAGTGGCTCATGCAGAGAAGCGCTGCAATGTTAACATCAGCGCTGGCAATTTGCCCATATCTATTGAGACAAGTCGTATTGCTCAGCTGTCCCAGACATATGGAGAAGGGCGCTGTTGTTTGCCTCGGCCGCAGGATGTCGCTGCTATCAAGCAGATCCACAAGCAGGCGGCCCAAGTGCAGAGCTTGCAGCGGCTGGGCAAGGTTTTGCACAGCGCTGTAGGCTACTCTCACGGGCCTGCCCGGGTCGCCGAGGAACATCTTCCGTGAGATGGACACGGAGAACTGCAACGTGGTAAGCTTGCAGGACCGGCTGATCTGCCCAAGCCCAGCATCCGGGGAGGGGGTCCTCGGTCCGTGCGGGTCCCTGCAGGAGTTTGAGGAGGCCATGAGCCAGCAGAAGCCGCCTGGCCACTGCAGACTCGAAGTTTGCAGCACAGAATCCACCGGAGCCTGAGGATGGCGAGCTTCCTGCAGTCCATGGGGATCTCCACGGAAGATGTGTGGACGCTCTTCATGCCCCACCCTCGACAGGGCTTTCGAGGCTCCTTTTCGTGCTTCGAAAACCATCGCGATCTCAAGGATCATGGATGCTGATCGAAGTGGTCTCATTGATTTGGAAGAGCACCTCGTCTTGACAGCTCGCTTGAACCAGGTTTGCGTTGAAGCAAGGTCAATGATCAATGTGCGCACACTCAGGTTTGTCTCCGGCTGCATGAAGAAGCTTCGATCGCACTAGCTGCAGGATAGCTGTGTCAGCCACTTCGCACGCCTTGAGGTTGTGTGGGCCTGCCAAGAGCTTGCAGTTTGCCATGATGAGCTACGAGAACAAGCTTACGCGGCAGGCTTCCGGCTTTCACGTGGCAGTTTCCATCGTTCAAGTCTGCCTTCGAACCCTGACTCTGTAGAGGCCCTCTACCTTCTACCTCAAACCATCTCCTGCCCCTTGCATTTAGTGCTCAGGCGATCAAGCACCTCAACGTGGAAACGGCAGACATCCGGTGCAGTCTGGCCAGGCTGGAAGCGCGGAAGCTCGCCTCGAAGACCTTGCGAAGCCTTCTCTCTGCTCTCCTCTCGTAGTCCCTTTCCGCTTCTCGCCAAGGGCTGCGCTTCCCCCGCTGCGGGAGCCCGTGGCCCTGAAGGTCGTGACGCAGCTCTGAGAGCGCGAAGCGGATCCGTGATTAGCCTGGAAACGAAGTCTTGCAGTGATTCTAAAAGTGCCGCAGTAGCGGCTGAATTTCCGATGTCCCAGCTTCTTCGGATAGGTTCATTTTTTGCTTTGGTATTCCCAAGCGGGAGCAGTCGAAGTCAATTGTCTCCAAGAGATGATGCAGGCTGCGTGAAGATATCCATCGCGAAAAGCAGCCTCGGTAGTGCCTGCAGGGGTGCAACTGCTGTGTCCTATAGCAGATTGACCCAACAGGGTGCTTGGGGCTCCAAGAAATTGAGCTGTGAGTCGCAAGGCTGGGGGCCCAGGCCCTGCATTGACCGATCCTTCCTTTCGAAGTCCCAGTCGGAGATTAAACTGATGAAGCAACGTTAGGCCAAAAGCTGACCAGAGTGCCCAACCTCTCGTTTTACAGGCTTCCTAAGATTTTAGATCCCCTAATTTCAAGCCCTATACTACTATGGGTACTTTATAGTATAGGAACCCCCATGAAGGGATCTACTTTTTGACTTTCTGGACTTAGTAACCAGGTTTATATAATCAGGATAACTATACTTATAACCCCAGTGAAGGTACGTATAGCCTTACTTACTAGGTCCCATGGCTTTCAGCTCATCACCGAATTTCCTCTACGGCTCGGCTCAGGGCCCGAGCTGCAGAAAGCGCTGGGCCTCCTGGTGGCCTCGAGGCCGGCTGGGGCCTTTTTTTTTTTTTGGAGGGGCGGGGAGGGGGGGTGGGAAATGTTGGGAAAGGGGGGAGAGTGCTTCGGAGCTTCGGGGAAGTGGCTCCGTGCTGGTGCCCTTGGCTCGAAGCGCCGTTGCGCAGCCGGGAGGAGGGCCTTGAAGGCCGCTTTTTGCATGGATGCCAGGCAGCGCTGCCCGGGAAGTCGGCCCGGTGAATTCATATTGAATCCTTACGAGAATGCGGGACAGCTTATGGGCAACATGATCGGCCTGGGCCTCTCCACCCTCACGCTGGGAGCGATGACAGTTTTCTTGTTCGCACGCAGCTTTCGGCCCTTGTCACAGCCGCAAGGCCTCGCGACTTGGATGTTCTTCATCTTCGTGGTGCTCCTCTTCCTCTCCTGCTTGCTGCAAGCATTTGCCCATGCTGCCATCCCTGCAGGGGAGAATGTGACACTCCTGATGGTCGGCCGGGTGCTTGCTGCTCTGGCGATGGGCTGTTTCCTTGTCATCGGCACCGGCCTGGGCGAAGAGCATTTTTCCTGCCGGTGCTGGGTCGCTGTAGTGCCGTGCGTGAAGATGCCGCAAAGTTGCAGAAGGAAGACTCGGACATGAGCCAGGCGGGCGGCGGAAGCCGGCAGCTACTGTAGCGGCAGCTTGTTGGAATCCAAGTATCCCGCGACTGAGTTGTGATGTTTGAAGGAGCTGCTCAAGATGATCCGGGACCTGCAGGGTCGCGTGTCGGCCCTGGAGGGCCAGAGCCGCTGGGAATCCAAGACATCTGACAATGCTGCAGCATGACCGACAACGAGGGCGAAGCCAAGGGCTACTGCCAAATGTCCAACGGCGAGGCGCGGCCGAAAAGTTTGGAAACTTCTCTGTAAGACCTGAAACCCTGTAGATCCGCATCCTGATCCTGGAAACTTCAGAACACGGGCTAGTCGCAATGGCAGCTAGCAGTGGAAGCACCTGGTATCTTCCATTCCCTCTTTCATGATAGACTTCTATGCCTGTCAGGCGCGCTGTGGCAGCACAAACAAGGAGAATTCCATCCGTGTATTGGTGGACGACGAGTTCTGCCCCCCTGCTACCGAGTATTGCTAGGCTGCTAGGCCGTAGAGACAGCCCCGAACGAGCCGATGACAGACAAAAGAGAGAAGTGGTCTTTACGAAAAGATTCGTTTTGACGGGGTTCCAGTTCATGTGCGCCTTCACGGTCTTCGAGTCGCAATGCTGTTCCGGAGCAAAAATCGGGAGCAGCTTTTGCAGGGTGTATCTCCGAAGTGACTTGGTCCCAGGGCCCCGCCGCCGCCGTCGCAGGTGGAGCTGCCCCCATAAGACCAGTCACAATGCTCTTCCTAAGTGCTGGCTTCTTCATCGATTTTCGTTCAAGCGACTCTCTGGCTAAGCTGTACACTGTAAATCGCAGCATCAACCGGGCTCTTGGCCGTTTTCCGACTGCTAGGCAGCGACCGCCGTGTCGTGAACTGAGACTTTGGGATCCCGTGCTCACGAGTTTATGTTCGTTCCATTTCGAGCTTCCACTCGCGACTCAAGGACGGAGCCACCGCCGCCTCCCGGGGCGCCGCCGTCGCGGGCCCAGACGATCTCGCGCTATGTCGCGATCAGGAATCCGTCTGAACTTCAACCATCGTGTTCAATAACCGGCATGGTTCAGTTCGCATGGCGCGTGCAGGGCCAACCTCAAGCCGCCGCCGCCTCCGCCCGGGACAGCGCTGATCCGAGACCTCGCAGGTGTTTGTCGAGTTGATGGGCCAGAGTCCGGGTAGCGGCTGTCGGAGTGTACTCAGGGTTGAGGGAATTGTCCTCCAATCGTCCGTGCGCCAGTTGCGACACCAGTTCCGGACGTCGCAGTTCCCATATCGGCATCGTTTCTGCCTCAGAACGGGGCCCATTGGTATCTTTTTAGACTCGGTCTTGATGTGATTCCAAATCGAAGATGTATAGCCTGTATAGTCAGTGAGTGCAGCCGCACCGTCGACCCTGACGAACCGACCGAGGTTCTTGAACCCCGAACGAACTCAACCAAAAAGATACACTCAATAACCCTACAGCCCTGCAACCCCAAATTCCCAAACCTTCTGAAGCCAAAGGAAGCGCACGGTGGGCCTGGCGGAATGGCCACCACCATCTGCACAAGCAGCCCGGCCCTTGGCACAGAGTCAGAGGAGTGCCGCTTCTGTAACTTCTTGTTGCTACTTGTGGAGTGGGAAACTGGACATGGGCTGAGCGTAACGCGGCAGAAAGCGGAACAAGGGTTCACGTTTACTACGCACGATTCATCGAGTGGCTGCACCACTACTATTGCCATTTCGTGCTGGTCTCGAGTGTCTTGCATCTTCGAAGTGGTGGAAGCCCGAGGTGCAGCAGATGCTCGAGCGTTTCCCACAGGCGCACGTAATCTAGGGTACTTGTATCGAGGTTTCCATCGTGAGCTTGCGAGACTGATGTTTCAGGGCAGCATTCATGCATGCGAGATAGCTGCCTGGCAGTTGGATGGCATCTGTCGTGGCTCTCTCATGAACCTGCCGCCGCAGTTTGCGCCAGAGCCTCTGTTCTTCACTAGTGCGAAGCGGTGCTCCATGCAGGGGGCTTTGGTCAGGCTCGCCATCCTTTGGGACATGGATGCCAAGGGAGGGCCGGAGGCCTCCGAAGCTTCGGGGGGTTTGGGCCGAGGCCGGGTGTTCCGATGCCAGGAGATCCGGAATCCGCAGGACTTCGTGCACAGCGCCGCAGGGCACCGAGCACGTCGAGCACACTTCTTGCGGCATCAGGGAGTCCAATCGTCGGCCACGAGGCTCAGACATTGCTCCGGCTGCCGCCAGGTGCAGTAGCTGCGGGAGCCTCGCAAAAATCTCGGACCATTCCATCGACAGTGCTGTTGAGTCTTGAGGGCCTGCCGATGGCCACCGGGCCAATGCTAGCTCCCCCGGCGCCGGGCATACACGCACGCGGCTCAGAGGAGGGGCCGCTTCGCGGAAAACGAAACAAGGCCGACCTAGGAGGCAGAACCGGCGTTCGGTTGAGCCATGGTCGGGCTCAGAGTCGTGAGCGCAGGTCTTTGGTTCAGGGTCAGCGAGTCAGCCCTGCAATGCACAGTGTGTCCGTTGCCAGCCTGCATGGGTGCGGAAGTGTAGAGAGACTCGGCTTAGACTGAGCTTTCCCTTTCACATGACGCAGCCAGGTTATGCCGGTGCCACCAGTCTTCGCTGGGCTGTGAGGCCTCGGCCTCAGCAAAGCCATGCTCTCAATCATCCTGGACCCAGTCCGAATTCGCCGCCAGGCAACGATGCACGTTGAGCGCACGCGGATGCAGCCCCTCCAAGCCAAAAAGACAGCTTGTGCCTGGGGAGGGTGGTTGGTCGCCTGCCGTTGACAAACAGTGGCACTCGCAGGCAAGATCAGCCTTAGACCACAAGTCAACACGGGAGGTAAATGGGAAGCTGCAAAGAAAAGTCCTTGCCTAGGGATGATTGGTGGAGGACTTGGCAAATTGCACTGCTTGAAGGGTGCGCGAGAGCTTCCGCGGTGAGCCATGGCGACCCTCCGAAGAATGGAACATCAGGCACTTGTGTTTCACACGTACTCCGACATTGACTCAGCTTGCAGCACTTTCACAGCAATGCAGGTCTTCGCCGCTTGCAGTACAGGTGAGAACCTGTGTTGTGGTGTGACAGAGCATATGCGCTCGGATGACGGATGTAGCCCAGGTGTGAGGGGCGAGGCACGCTGCGCTTCGGCAGCCGGCCACGCGGACAGAGGGGAGCTTCAAATAAGAGTGTCAAGCAGCATCAAGCAAGCAAAAAGGATGTCCAAGTAGGCATTTGCTAACAGGACTGGGCACAGCTCTCCGCTGCAGCAGACTTCGAGCGCCGTGCTGCTGGGCTGAAGAGCCGGAGTCTCAGAGGTGAGGGATGCGGGCCGGAGCTGTCCCGCACTCGAATCGATTTTTCGAAGCTCTGCCGGCTCCAGCACCACGCTGTTTGTCCCAGGTCGACGGGAAGGCCATGGACTTGGAAACATGTGCTCCTGCGACGGATTACAGCGATTACAGCAGACTGCCAGGTCTCCTGCTTCCAGGCGAGCTTCGCGCTCTGGAAGCGGAGAAGGAGAAGGCGAGGCTCGCGGAGGTGCCTGCCGCTTTTGCCAACCGCACCTCCCCGCTCGCCCCTCCCCACCCGCAGTCGCAAGGAGCGCAGCGCCCGCCGCGCGGCCAACGCCAGCCGTGAAGCAGCCGAAGCGGAGGAGGAGGTGTGACCGGCCACCGTCTTGTTGCCTGCCCAGCTTTTGCCACTTCTGCCATGACTCCGAAGCAAGTTCCGTTGCTGCAGGAGAAGCGAAAGGAGGTGGGGCGTGCTGCATACGACATGGTTCAGCCACATGCAGTTGGTCCATACTTTGTCATGATGATGGGCTGGGTCATGCGTGTCACACCCAAGAAGGTCCTTCAAGGAGCTTGAGCCACTGTTAATGCTCTATGGCTCTCCAAACAGCTTGAAAGGCTTGAGCCAGCGTCAGCCAAAGGATTCGCATGAGCGGTAACTTCATACATGTTTGCAAGGTCAAGCAAGCAGTGGAAGATGGCGCTTTAGGGGCAATGCCAGGAAACATTAGGAAACTGCAAGCTACCCACCCGCACAGCTCAGCTAGTGCTGTGGGGCCGGTGCCCGCTTGTGGCCACGGCGCTGCGCTTGGCCCGCGGGTGTGCAGCCGCCATGGCTGACGCTTGGCAGGTTGTGTTGAGTGGGCTTCGTGGCCAAGAATCTAAGAAAGGGACTGCCAAGAGTCCAAGTCCAAGTGAGGCAGCGACCTCCGGGAAGAAGACCTTCAAGGCAACGGGAAATGGAAAGTCGGGAGGGTTCTCCACATCCTGGGAACTGCACCAGCCAGGTGGGCCTGTGCCAAATGACGGCGCGGAACGACAAGGAGGCCAACTTCCACACCTGCAAGCAGCTGGTGACCGAGGCGGCTTCGCAGGACCGGCGATTCCCGAGTGTACCGAAAATCGGCAGCTTAGCCCCCGTGGTTCTCTCGAAGGGCTGCCAGCTCGTGGCGCTGCCCGAGTGCTTCGCCTTCATCGGGGCCAAGGCCGGCGAGGCGCGCGCGGGGGAAGCTCTGCGACTCTTGCATGTTTGTATATGTACATTATATATATATATATATGTATATATATATATATATATATATATATATATATATATATATGTATATGTGTCTCTCTTCGTAGCGTTCAGGGTCCAGGGGACGCACGCCTAGCAATGAATTCAGGGTTGAAGCAGTGTGCACTCGCCCGGAATAAACCCGAGCGGAGCAGAAATCTGCAGAAGAGGAAGCATGCCAAGATGGAACCAGCATGTACAAAAGCTGTCTCGGCCATGCACGTCTCTTCAAACAGTCAAAACTAGAGCCAACAAGGGACATCTGCTGCCGGCATTGATAGGGACATGCCAGACACAATTTACACATTTTACAATTGCCTGGCACTCGCACTGAAAGCACAAACGCTACCTAACGCTCAAAGCTTGAGCCTATTCCTATTCCTCCAGGGGTAGGGGAGGCAAACTACAAGGCGCGAACCCCACATGGTTGGTTCAAAAGGACCATGCCCACTCACATGCGTGCCATGTGCAGTGACAGCTATGTGCAGACACGCAAGCAGAGCAAACTAACAGTGCAGACCACTCGCACGAAACTGCAGCGAATGTCGTTCTGTAGTTTTTATGCGGTAGCACAGTCCATGAATTTTCGTTCGCGCCAGTCGTAATGACTGGCGAAAAGCATAGTGGCGATGCACGTGTCTTCCGCTATGCATGACAATGCCGCTTTCTCCCAACAGATGCCAACCGGCATGCCGAAGCCGGCAATGATTGGACACAAGCCGGCTCCCGCAGTGGCTAAGTCATTGGCTAAGTCAGCATATGTCAGCATCCGTCGAGGCCACACTCAGGGAACGTGTCACATCCTCGACGTCAAGACCGATGTCATGACAAACCTCGCAAGTCCATCCCCTCTTCTGGACGGAGTCTGCCTGGTTGTCAAACCCGATGACGCAGAAAACGCTTAAGAGGGATATAACCTCTTGCATTGACGAATATACTTCTGCTGTAGGCCATTTCCGGAGTTCTATCCTTGAGGAAGATTCGGTTCAAGTAGATGTGACCGGCTTGGAGGCACGAACAAGCCGTCACAGCACCGAGCGCCCCCAAGAACTCGCACAGGGAGCTGCCGATGCAAGGATTCGCATTCTCCTTCCGTGTAGGCCGGACCCAAACAGCCGAGGCAATGAGCAGCACCACTGTAATTCCGATAGGGACGGAAACACAGTGATCAACGTGATGCGGCATGAAGTGGCGGCAAATGCTTGCCGCAAGCGACAGCAAAAAGAGGGTGCGCTGGACCATGATGGTGCCTGCAGCGAATGCATCAGCTTGTATCTGCATCGCCTCCGCAGTCTTCCACTGGACTTTGACAGACTTCCCCTCGTCTGTGCACTTGGCCAGGGCAATTGCAATCTTGTACGCAATGGTCGTCACCAGGATGGCAAAGTGCGACAAGCACGATCCTCCAGAACTCATCGCGGACACACGTGGCACTCCCTTGGCAGCTCATCGCACAAGGCTCATGGCGAACCTTGTCCTGTGTGGGGCCTATTCCGGGTTCTGGGGTCCGGGCAGTCCGGGCAATGCTAGTCCGCTTTCGGATCGCTCGATCCCAGACCTTTATATATATATATTTATATTTATATTTATATAGATGTATATAATATACGTGTATATATATATAATAATCGAGATATAGATATCGATATTCTGCGCCTCTTTGTCGGGAGGCGCAGGAGGCGGCGGAGCCGCTGTCCGGGCCCACCATGGGCCGCCACTCGCCTTTCAGGGGCTAGCAGGGCGCCGCGAGAGCTTCGGAGAAGGGACGCGGTGTCAGAGTTTCACTTGCATGCCAAGGTTACGCCGCCCTAGCCAAAGAGCAGCAGGTCTGGCTGTCGCTGGGAGGCGTCTGGATTGACGCAAAAGTGTAGGAAGCACCAAACCCCAAAACCTCTGCAACCTTCCGCAGGCTTCCAAGAGAAGGTGGAGGGCGAACCCGAGACTTGGTGGCAGCAGAGCAGCGCTCCAGCTTCAGGTTTCGGGTGGTGCAGTCGTTGTAGTATCCTAGAGCCTTCTTGGCGCCGAGGACAACAAGATTTTAAACACTCACGTGATCCTCAACTCTGAGGGTGAGATGGTGTCGGTTTACCGTTCCTTGGCGTGCACCTGTCGAGGGACAGTTGTCATGCACCTCTGGGGCGGGCTTTTGCAGGCAAGATCCACCTCTTCGATGCTCCATTCACCGGATTGGTGGAGTCCAAACAGACCGTGCCGGGGGCGGAAGTGGTCGCATGCGACAGCGCCGTCGGCAAGCTGGGCGTGACTGTTTGCTACGACGCACATGGGCTTCACTTCAGTGCAACGCATCGCCACGTGCCGTGTCTCTGGAAATGTCTCGAGGTCCGCTTTCCGCAGCTGTACCAGCAGCTGCGCTTCGAACACGGAGCAGTGGCCTGGTTTGCACTAAGCGTGTGAATATCGCAGCATTGACGAGAGACTATTTCGCGTGTTGCTCCCGCCTACACTGACACTATAAGGAAATTTTGCTCATCCCCTCGGCATTCTCCATGCCGACGGGCGAAGCACACTGGGAGCTTCTCATGCGGACACGAGCAGTGGAATGCCAGTGCTACGTGATCGCTGCCGCACAGGCATGCTGGGGAATGCATGCAAATCATGTAAACCACTTCTCAAATCGCAGGCAGATGTGACCAGACATACCAGATCGAAAGTTCAACTCAAGTCGTTCGGAACGCAAGAACCCGGCAATACCGGGCAGCTCCGAAGGGCGAGACCGCCTGGCGCCAGGCGGGGTTACACAACGAGGACGGCAACCGACGCCAGTCCTGGGGACACGCCATGGCTGTGGACCCTTGGGGCAAGGCGAAGAGGGTCGGGTACGGTCGGGTCAGGAACGAACAGTGCGGGAGGGAAGTGAGATGAGACGACAGGGCCTGGTTTGCATAGGTGCTGGCCGAGTTCGACGGCACGTCCTCCGGTGTAAAGGTAGTTGAGGTGCAGCCCGATGCCCTCGAGGACTCGAGCTTGAGGGGATCTCCTTGGCAGCTTCAGCCTTTGATATGTGCAGCTTTGAACGCAGTGACCCGCGGCAAGGATGTCCGCAACAAGATGCCGCTCTCTATGCAGCGTCGCTACGACATCTACGGCTCGCCAAAGAGCTAGCTAGCAGAGAGAAAAAAGTCGCAGCTCGGGTTTCCGGACAGGGGTCTCAGCAGGAAACCGAAGCCTAGCAAAGTTCATCACTGCATTAACGAAGATGGCACTCTTTCCGTCTCTGTCTTTCTCTGTTTACTCGTACAGAAGGACCCGAAGCTGAAGTCGTGTCCAGGTCCAAGCCAGGGAGGCCGGGCGCCGACGGGCCTGGGAGGCTCCCGAGCTCCGCGAGCTGAGGCGAGGCGGCGACAGCCCAGAGAGAGCCGCGATTGTGGGCTTTGCTCTGCTTCTTGTGGCCCTATGCCGGTACGCCAGGCGCCACTATGAAGAGGTGGAGGCTGAGCAGCTGAGGCAGTTGCAGGCGATGGCTTAAGGAATGCCCTAAAGTGCCAGCTGTAGGGGGTAACCTTCGTAGAAACTACTGGTGTACCCATAATACTAGTAGCGGAACATTTACTAGGCGGAACAAGAAGGGAAGTAACCATGACATGATCGGCAATGCTAGTAACTAGCCGTTACATGATATAAGTCGTATAGCCTTGTTTGAAGTCGTACCTTTGCGGTGCACAACCAGCGACAGCCGTTCCGAACCAGTTCCGTTTACTTACTCCGACCTTTCTTCATGCTTCTGGGTCTGGTCATGGTACCTACTTGCCGACTAGCCCAAGCAGACGCATGGTCGGGTTGCCGCAAGGTGCTGCGCAAAGAAGTGGAGGCCGCCGTGAGAGACAGTTGAGACCCAATCTGTCGGGGTTGTCATGTGCGGGAAAGATCTTGCATCGCACCGTCACCTGAACTGGTCTTCGGCGGCCACGCTCCAGACACTGTATGAACCCTCTAGTAACCCAGAGCTGCGAGTGGATATGAGTCATGAGGGTGGTTGTGGAGCCTCGCTTTTCATTAAGGCTTAAGTCATGTTGGAAATGATAACTGCGCCGTCTGCATGGTACCTCCTTGATGCGTGAGCAGTGGTGTCGTGTCAGTGTAGCCGCACTGCCTGAAGCTACTTGGGCCATGCAGAGTCGTGAGGAAGAGGCCCGCGAGCAGGAGGAGCACGTGTCCAGAGTTGCCGACGAGGCTGCCTTCCCGCTCCCCGCCGCAACACAGCCGATCAGTTTCACGCAAAGCGGAAGAGCGTTCCCAAAGCACAACCTTCCGGCTTGCTCGCAGCTGTTTGCCTGCGTTGGAGGTCGAGTTCCTAGCGCAAGAGCGGGCGTGTGCCCACCTTGCCGCGGAGAGCCGTGCTCGTCTGGCACTCAGGCAGCAGCGGCAACTGATCAAAAGGAACAGCTCTTGGACTTCAGGCGCAGTGCAGGTGCAAAAGGAGGGCGAGGCCCACGCTGCTTCGTGCCATTGTCGAGCAAAAGGGAACGGCATTGCCAGGCAGAGGTGGCGCGGAAGACCCGCGACCAAGCTCGGAAAGCTGCAAAGGCGAGGTGCTTTGCAGGGATGTGCCGGCATCGTTGAGCACGACACTCAAAGCAACGCCAGGAGAAGCACCAGGACAAGATGATGGTGCAAGCTGCTGTTTACAAGGCACAGCAGCAGGACTGGGTTTGTGCCTGTTCACGGTCAGTCGGAGAGACGCAAGTGGCATCTTGGGGCATTCGGTTTCTGAAGAGTTGTTGCACATGCAGGGAAAGAAGCGATTTCTTGACCTCTAGTCATTTCAGTCCTTAACCGCCTGCGCAGGACCTGCAGACACAGACCCGGAGGCACCACCCTATCGGATGCACCTGAGGCTACTTGTGGCTTGTGTCTTGCAAGACATGCATGCGGCAGGCGCAAGCTGCAGGCCGCGGTGCGCGCGGCCTTGGACAGGCCGCTGCGCTTGCCTGTTATTTGTTGCGTAGGGCCAAGACTATTCTAGATTCTAGCAAAAAAGCGTGTGACAATCAGGCTCATGATGGAGCAAACCCAGCTGCGTGAACAGGAGGCACCCTGTCTGGTTGAAGCAATTTCGTCTCAGAGTCAGGTCGTCGCAGAGCATCACCTGCACCCGCTTACCGTTCGCATGATTGCATTGGTCAGGTCCGAAATGAAGAGGCCGGCAGCTGTCAGTTCTGGCTAGCCAAGGGATGCTCGCCTTATGTTGATTCTGCCTGCCGGGTCAGTTTGTGAAGGCTGCGAAACAGCGTGCACAGAGGCAGCAGAGCCGCTCGGATGCGAAGATGAGATCTTTTAACCCGAGAAAACACAGCAAGGCTGTCCTAGTTGCCCATAGGAGCAAGACAAACGAGGCACAGGAGCCAAGGTAAGAGTGGTGTTTGAAGCTTGCTGCACAGTTGCCCATTGCTCAGGTGCGCAGGCGTGCTTTTGGGCTGCGAGAGCCCAGGCGCCCGGGCTTGCTTGACCCCATCTTGACTTTCGTTAGGAAAGACCTGCTTTCGCCCGATTCACCGATCGGGCCCGGACCAGGAGCGCCTCGCCGCGGAGCACGCGCGAGCCCAGGCTCCAGCTCCCAGCTCCGACAGCTCCGGCTCTTTCGAGACAGTTCCGCAGGGCTGCTGCTCCGTTCCAAAGGTGCTGGAAAGAGTGGCGGCCTGTCTGGCGCAGCGGCAAGAAGACGAAGAGCGTCTTCAGCTGCCCTGGCCTCGAGATACGAAAAGCCACAGCAAGAGGGACAGCTACAGAACGGAGTGTGCCGTGGCGATCTGAGGTTGCATGGCCTTTTGGAGGAGGAGGCCGCAGCAGCAGCACAGCGTCGGGAGGAGGACACGGGGTCGGTAGTCTTGAAGCCTTGTTTGGCAGACACTGAACAGTGTCACCAGATAGATTGGAACGAGGAGCGAACTCTTGAACGTCGACTCGAGGCTGCATTCATCCACACCGGCAAGATAAATTGGGTTCCTGAATTGTTGTGCCAGGCCCGCACCAAAGCCGTGCAGGCCGCCGAGGACCGTTTCTTTTGTGTTGCTCAAGCAATGCCAAACACAAAGCTTGCAGCCCTGTTCTGAGCACATCGGCGTCACAGTTTGCATTTGGCTCTGTGCCGTTGGTTCCCCGCTCGTTTCTGTGCTTTGTTGGAGGACGGCCTCCGAAACCTCCGGGAAAACAGGCAGAAAGAGCAGGCCCCGGTGCTTCTGCTTCACCCTCTCCCATGCCTCAGAAGATGAAGTTGGATAAGAATCGAGCGGAAAATGCAATTGCTGTCGTGGAGATGGGACAAGTGGGGTGCAGGCAACGTGCACGTCTGTTTGACAGAGAGGTAGAGGAAGCAGCCTGGCGAGCTCGGTTCGTGGAGTCCTGTGCCGAAGAGGCAGGGGGAGAGAGTTTGAGACAAGGTGCTTGGTCCCCCTGTGTCGAGTCTCCCTGCCGAGGTGCATGTGCAGGCCCCAAAACAACGAGAGAACCGCATTCTCGGCTGTTCCAGCAGGCGAAACTAGAGCAGCTCAGCGATCAAAAGCTCGGGGCCTAGCAGAGCATTCGAGGCTAATTGATTGAGAGGGCATGGTTACGCATCTTGTGTCTTCATGGAATGAGGCCGGGTTGTCTTTCTTAAGAATGGTTGACCGCCTGAGGAGGCGCATGCGACTTCTGGCCTTCAAGCGTGAGGCGCGATCCTGGTCGTGGGAGAGGAAGAAATGCTCCAAGTTGGCCCAGTCATGGTGTCGCCCCATGGCCGAGTCGTGAAACATCCTGCAGCTAAACCACATCACTGAGTGCCAGCCCCGATGTTCCGAAGTTTCCGCTTCGAGAAGGCTGAGGAGTTGGCGGCCAAACGCCGGGAGCTGCGGGAGGCTCTTACGGACTCTGAGTGTTGAGGATTCTGTGTTCTGGGTGGTTGCCTTGTGAAAGAGTGACAAAGGTGTTGAGGCGTGATCAGGTTTTGGTGCCTGCCGAGGCCACCGTGAAGAGGAAGTCCAGTGAAGTCCAAGTCAGACAGATCATCTGGAATTTTGAGCGCAATCCCAACGCAGGGATTTCCCAAGCCGTCCCGAATGACGTCCTTGACCCACCCTGTCGTGAATTAGCTGAAGCCCCTTCAGCCCCCTGAACCTGAAAACAGACGGCCCATGGACGAACACTCTTACACTTGCCTGCAGGCTGAGGTGGGGAGAGAAGAGGCTGAGTGGCAGCTTCAGAAGCTCAAGGACCGACCGCCTCCTAACTGTTTCTGGACCCATGCGGCCCACCCGTCAGATGGCAACACAGCAAACCCCTAGCATGGAGCTTCGGAGGAAGAGGAGCAGTCCCGCATACTGGAGGAAGAAAGGCCCGTCGAACGTGAGCACATGTGATTACTGTCGGCTTCCAGGAACGTCTCGTGTTTCTAGGAGGATCATGTGCTTTCGCCGGCCACTAGCTTGCAGATAACCTCAACCACACCATAAGTCGTATCGGCGCATCATATCGCCCATGATTCAAAACCATTCCGAGTCACCACCAGTAGGAAACAGTCAACAGTCGAATCTCTGCCGATGATCGCAGTATTTCAGGCAGAGGCTGTTGGAAGTTCATGCCCGGGGTGGGTGCGAGCCCTGTGACTTCCAAACGACAGTGATGACACTTTATGTTTCATTGCGTGCCCGCGTGGCAAGTATCGTTCATGCTGGTGCTTCATGTGGAAAGGGGTGATGGCAGTGTCTGCTGACGAGGTTGCTGGACGCTGCGTGGTTCAGTGGGGAGGTGGGTTTCTCAGAATGTCAGCCACGATCAAGTGCGCCTGCAGCATTCGGGGGGGCATCAAACCACGGGCACAAACCCGGCTCAATGTGAGAAGGTTCACTACCAGTAGCTCCGACCAAGCATTGCAGCAAAGAACTTGTTCGATTTTAGGGTACGCAAACCAGGGGGCCAATTTCCTGCTTGCAGATGGAAGTTGAAGCATTGATGTTGGTACATGAGCTTTCAGCTTTGCCGGCTGGCGATAGACAGACATGGTTCTTGAGCAATTGCGGCAGTCTGACCTGTGTGGTTGCGAGTTGATGACTCTAATCCAACATCATAATTGCATCACTTCTTCTCACAAGGAGTGCTCGCGACGCTTGCCGCTGTGTCCCTGAGGTCTTGCCGAGGCACGTCCAGGACATTGGCGACGGCTGGCGGGGGCAGTGAAAGCTAGCCCGTTCGCGTCGAGATGCAGACTGGTCTTGCGGGAGCAGCCTGGGTGCACACCGGTGCACGTGGTGCCCTGTTGTTTTCGAGCAAGATGCAGGACTGCACTCGCCTGTACAGAGTTGTAGCTTGCGGTCGGTGTAGTGAAACAACAGATCATGCCGTCCACCGCGCAACGGGTGTAATACCAAGGTGCTGGTGCCATTCAGATGGTGACATCTTTATTTGACATGCCTCAGCATGCTTCACAGCAGTCAACAGTTCGGCTGCCTTTGCAGTTGGCTGCCGTCGAGCAGATTTATGCAGGCTTTGACCTTTGTTCCGTCTGCAGACAATCTTGCTCAAGTTCTGTGTTAGAGTCTCCGCATCTCTCGTTCCAGTGGTGACTCCGAAAGACTTGTGGTGTCGGGGCCTCGTGCACACGGCATAGACTACATGGAATAGATTGAATGCAAAGCCTTCACACAGCACTGGAAGTCAGAACTCTCAACCTTGGCAGTCCAGCAGGATGCCTCCTGCGGATGGGCTGGTGAAGTATGAAGCCTGCTGGCTGCACTAAACAGACAACGACATTTATTGGACTTTGTTGCCTTTGAGTTCTTGGTTCAGGTGCTGTGTTTCGCTTGTGACGACCCCAGGTGCGAATTCCCCGAGAGATCAGTGGCAGCCAGAAGAGCATGCCAGCGTATGACTACCCTGTGATCCACCAATCCTATCTTGCGCGGGTGAAGTACACGGGAGCTATTGTCTGCGCCCCATCACCACTGAATGTTCTCGAAGCAGCTGCGATTGCTTGCAGATACATTCCTTTTGCAAGGGTTGGCGCTGAGGTCATGGGTACCCCGACTGGTACCGGCGACTTTATACAGACTTCCTCTGGGCATTATCTTCCAACGCACTTGCAGGGCAAGCAGGTGCTCTTCAAGATAGGGATGAACGGAGAAGGTGAATTGAGCTCGGCACGTGGCAAGCATCCTTCGACTTGGCACTTACTGAAGCAAAATCAGAATTCCAACGGCATCAGATATCGCAAATGCATGGACATGCAGGCCAAGGCGAACAACGTCCCGATCGTGCCCTGGGGTTCGTCTGTACATGGAGTCCAAGTCCATCAGGATTGGGTTCAGGTGGGCGACTACTTTCTTCCAATCTATTTGGACAAGAAGCAGATCTTGTGGGAGGAATCAATGTCAACAGAGACGGAGGGTGGGGTATATCTTCGAGTGATAGCTCCAGTATTGGAGCACCACGACAGCTATGTACTTAAGGGCTCGTTTCTGAACGAATGGTGCGGCATGTCTTGGCTGAAACCTCTGCCGAAAGAGAGTTTGTCAGGCAGCCAGCTCAAGATGCTTTCACGCAAGAACATGTGGATCTATACAACTTCTTTTTCAGCTGCAGACGAGACTCACCAGGCGTACCTCTTCAAGCTGGCACATCATCCGACAACGGGAGTTGTGAATCGTGTGTTGAATGTTGTGTCCACGGTGCTGAATTGGGAATGGGATGGGGAGAACAATCGTGTACTTCAGCATGCTCCCCCGTCCCAGACTCAATACATTGTATACGGCAAGCCAAATCTCCAAAATGAGGATGTTGAGTTCATCTTGGCACTTCTACTGGCAGCTGATACGTTATCCGGGGTGCAAGACCTCGATGGAGCAGCAAAACATGTCAGCGAAGCGGTTCAGAGTGTGCAGGGAATCTCTTGTGAGCATTCATCTCATGCACGAGACAGGTTTCCCGTCGAAAAGAGCCTTGCAAAGGCGCTTGTGCAAGTGCTAAGCTTTTCCCAAAAGCCGGAGCTGCTGACCTATGTCCTCTGGGCGGCAGAGCTTGACTTAGACTCGAAAGGACACCTTGGAGAGTTCGACTGGAGTTTGCGTACCCATGTCATGACTGCTATCGCGGATTGGCGCCAGCCGCCCTTCAATGGCTACCAGAACATGCGTGTTGCTCGACTAGCCCTGCATGCTGTTCTGGCAGATGCCGCCTCCAAGCCACGATGCTGCTGGAAGCAGGCAACGGCGCAGCTCTTGGCGAGAAGTGCAGAAGACCTCTCGACACACGAGGTAGAACTTACACACTGCTCCAACAGCTTCCGATTCACACCCATAGATTGGGAAAGTATTGTTTGCGAGCATGCTCTGCCACGAAATGTCGAGTTGATGCTGAAGCTGCACCTTGGCAGTGCAAAGGTGGTAGCAGAGGTGTTTGCAGCTGCCGATGAAGCATTGCGGCGCTTAAGCAAGAGTAGTGGAATTGACAGAGGTGTCCTTGAGAGGGCATGCGGCTGTGCTGGTGTCGAGGAGGCCATGGATCGAATTCTGAAGACGCAGAGCGATTGGTCGGAGATCCCCAAAGCACTTCAGGAGTTTCTTAACAAGTTGGAGCACATCAACTCGGACCGGGACTTTCACGGTAAAGTGGTGCAGCAGCTGGCCTCTGCTTGGAAACAGTGTGCTCGGCCACGCCTTCCGGATTTCAGCAACCTGCTCGAGAGACCCCAGATGCTTTCCTGTCGGCTAATGGCCATAGCCTTGACAGCCGATGCTGCCATCGTCGCTGATATGGATCTGCAAAGTTTTCAGGGCACCTGCAACTGGTTGTGCTTGGCAGCCTTGCTTGATGAAAGCATAGACGCGGCCTTAGTTGATGCAAATGCTGTTGTAAAGACAGGCAGATGAAGAGCTTTCCATGCCTCTAGTGCCGTACAGATTCAATGAGCTGACCAGCCATTGTTCCAACAATGTCCAAGTGTGCGACAGTTGTACTTCATGGATGCTGTCATGGTGGCCGTGAGCTAAGGATCTGGCCTTGCAATCAGGGGATGAGTGGGTGAAGTGGAGGCAACAGGTGGCGGAAGTCGCCTTGAGTGCAGTGTCTGGTGCGAAGACCCCGGAGCAGTTCATCAGGTATGCTTTGCGCGTCTTGTTCTCAACCCAACTGTCCGTGATGTTGCAGAGGGTGCTCTTCAAGTCACTGTGGCACATGGGTTGTCCCACCGAGTTGTCTCGCGAGGACTGGGTTGTGCTGTTGCTCAAGTTTGTGGATCCCCAGCACATGCGTGTAGAAGCCTGCCGGGCCTTCTGCGTGCTGCACCTGCAGCTTGCTTTGACCTCGATGCCGGCCACCTGGGAGACCACCACGCACTGGGTTACCTTGGCCTCTGAGAGCCACATGCGATGCATTGTTGAGCTAATCTTGCGCTACATTCTCGCACGTGCATCTGGCGAACCATCACAGGAGCCGGTGATCAACCTGCCGCGATTTTGCCCCGGCTTTCGTTTCGAATGGGATGTTGATCTCAACACGCAAGGTTCTGGATCAGTAAGGCTTGAAATGCTAGTGCGGCATCCTCACATTTGGACGGACTTCCTAGCAGCAGCGAGCCTCCATGAGCTGCCACACTTGTCGCCCCCGATCCATGCTGCTCTGCAAAGCCTTTCCGATCAGCTTGCCACGTCCAGCCTGACGTTGCAGGGGATGCTGGCCATGGCTCCCCCTGAAAGATGGAGGGCGAGTGCGCTGGCTGATTTGCTTCAGGCAGCTGGGAATCCTGTGGGCAGGGAGCACCTAGAGGATACTTTCAGCAAGGCGCCTCCGGGAAATGGGTGAATCTTGTTCAGTCAAGTCTACACCAAGCCTGCCTTCGAGTTGCAGCCAAAGGAACACCAAACCAGCATAGGCATGAATTCATTCTACTACTTTCTACTACTAATCACTATCCAGCCTGTGAGCCTGTGACCGCAGGTGGAGTTCATGTTGAAGTTTGAAGACGCCGTTGGGCCGCAGTTGCTGCGTCTGTTTCCGAGGCGGCGCAAGGCTGCTATAGACTCTTCAAACTTGCTGCGCAAGTTGTTCCTGCAACGGACGACCCAGCTCACCTTGGACATCTGCCCTGTCAACGAACTCGATGTTGCCCTTGGCGATCTGAAGTGCAACTGGATGCAGGAGCTTGATGGAGGCCAGCTGGGCTTGAGCGCTGGCACAGCCAACCCAAGCTTCCAATCGTTTGTGGATGCTGTGAATTTGCTGCATTTGGCGAGGTCCGGTGCACACAGGCCGTTGACCTCAATTCTTCAAGAAGTCGAATCGGAGATTGAGGCAGCATCGCTTCAGATTATTCCGTACCTTCTGCTTCTTCATTCCAGGTTCGCGGAGATTCTGCAGAGACTTCTCCGGTTGGGCGACGACCATGAGGGTGGACTTCCAACTAGAATGCTCTCCTGTGTCGAGAAGCACTGGAGTTGTGTAGCAGTATCAGCAGTTGAGAATGTCTTCCGGGATCTCGCTTTGACCTCGTCAAGCTTGTCCAACGACTACAGGAGAGCTGCGAGGCGGATTGAGGCCATTTTGCACGGGAAGCAGACAGCTTCGTTCTGGAGGCGCTGCAGAGAAGTGCAAGTTGCCATGTGCGGGGCTCCTGCCGTCAAGGGCGGGCCGATTCAATCAGGTTTCCCCGAGAGCTGGCTTCAGCAAGAGAGCAGCTTGCAGTCACTGCATGATGCATGTCTCAGAGTACATGACGATGAAGAGGTTGCTCTGAGCCAAGAAGACTGGGGCCAAGTTGAAGATGCTGTGGGACGAACGCAGGAGCTCTTCTGGTTTCTATCCCAAAGACAAACACAGGGGGATGGCTTTGAAATGGTTGACCGTCTCGTGCAAGCCATGGCGGCGGTTCCAGGCCGGGCCTTCTTCGGGCTGCTTGCAGAGAGCGCCAACAAGAAGGAGCAGCTGGGCACCAGGCTGGCGGAGCTGGTGGAGGGAGCCCTAACTCCAGACATCCTGGACACAGTCGAACAGGCGGCGATCTTTTTCATGCCCTTGTGTATCGGAGCTCTGCGTGTCATGGACCAAGATGTGGATTCGTGCCGGTTTCGGCAGACTGTCGCGACATACTGGTCAGAAGCGATACAAGACACTGCGCTGCAGACGCGCAGCATCTACGGCCTCGGAGAGCTGGCGTTCAGAATGCTCAAGGAGGCTCATTCCCGCTTGGGAGCGAGATTCCCAGAGATCCTCGAGAACCTGCGATCCGCTTTGCGGCAGGGTCAGGTTGTTCAGCACAAGCTGCAGGAGAATGATGATGATGCCACAGCTGTTAGGAACACCGTCCACGGGCTGATGAGTTCTGGGCAACTGTTGCTCAAGGCCAGCGAAGATTCGCAGAGCCTCGAGATCACGGCTTTCTTTGACTTCAATGGACAGCAGATTTGTCGGGACATGCATCAACTCACCGAGTGTGCAGACAAGGCTAGGCTCACCATGCCACTAGGCGGTAAGAACGACTCGGAGCGGGTGCACATTTTCACAAGCTGTGTGGAACGTGCCATCGGCTTGCGCCAAGAACTGGTGGAACTGCTGCAGACTGGCCATCCACACAGCCGCGCAGGACAAACTCTGAGGTTCCCTTCGACGGGAGAAGGGCTTACCAGGAGAACGCTCTGTGAGCTGGATGACAGGCTGAAATGGGCACGGGATGCAGTCATGCAGTGGCACCATGCTCTGGAGTCCGTGCGCGCCGAGTGCCCGCTCATGAGCTGCGTTCCAGCAAGAAACGTAGTCAAGCTTGCGGCGGCGATCATAGATGGTGAGTGGACCCGACTTTCCTCGCTGGTTTCTGTTGCCATCCGTGCTCCAAAAGTGCTGCATGGAATCGGGAACCAACATCTGCAGGATCTGTTTGCAGAGAGCCAGCGGCATGTGCCGGACGATAGAGCTCATGTTCGCTTCCTGTCTGAACTTGCGAAGTGCCTGAGAGTCTTCGTTGAGGAGGAGTCTGTTGCGCAGCTCCCGCCCTTGCATCAGGTAGCCAGGCGGTACCCGCAAAGACGTTTAGCAGATGATGCCACCCAGAAGAGCCGGATCTCGCGGCGGTTAAATGCTCAGATCTACCCGAGGCGAGTCCTCCTGATCCAAGAGGAGGAATCCCATGAAAAGGCTGGGTCAATCATCCAAAGCACAGCCTCTATCACCCTCCTTTCTGCAATGCTCTCGCTTGGTGTGGGTCCTGGCCCTGAGAATGTTTTGCATTGTGATGCCACCACCATGAAGGATGACGTGCTCCGGTTCCTGCATAGTGTCTCTCATGCGACCTGTTCGGCGCGGACCAACGGTCTTCAATCTGAGGTGGTCGGTGTCTGTGTGCAGGTGGATCGTCTTCCTCTTGACGTGTGGCAGGTGCTTCTCAACAGAGTTGATGCCCTATATGCACGTGCAGGCGCTCGTCGGGAATCTGGCGGAGGTGCAGATGTGGAAGTTCGCTTGGTGTTTACTTTGACACGGCATGCACCCAAGACCATGATTGATACACTTGAGAAAGACCTGTGCAAGAAACAGCTGATCAAGATCCTGACTCATGCGACTCTGAAGCGCACACTTTCAGAAGCTGGCAAATGCTTATGCTGGCACATGGTCGTCTCATCGGATGTTTCTGGTAATGGCAAGACACATCACATTATGAATCACCCAGAATGGGATCGATCCTCCAATGCCAGTTTGGTCTGGGGCGGTGCGCAAAGTCGTGGGCAGGCAGCGCTTGAGCTTAAGAAAGCCATTGACACCGGTGCTCGCTGCTTGCATTTGGAGCTGCACCCTTTCGAGGAGGGCGGTGGTGTCAACGTTGACCTGCTCGTTTCCGAGCTCCTCCTCTTCGGTTCAGTCTATGATCCTTCGACGTCCGAGTGGGCGCGGCTTTCATCTGGCACAAGGCTGTTCCTGGAGGTGGCCAACTCGATCAAGGTGAGGCCACAAGCAAAGGCTGCGGAGTTAATCCCTTTGACTCTCTTGTCAGTGCCCTTGCTGAAACTTATGCCCGGGCAGTTTTGCGTTTCGCCCGACCTCCCCTTCGAGTTCGGTTTGGCAGACCTGGATCCAACATTCGCATCACACCAGGCACGAGATTTCAGTCTGGCTGGATCAGCTTTGCTTGTAAACGACCTTCGATGCACAAGACTAGTCGGAAGCGCAGAGGAGGATGTCGTTTTCAAGCAGACTGAATCCGGTGTGTTGAGCGGCCATCACGCACAGCTGGTGCAAGAACGCGCTGCTGATGTTGTCCACGCAGCAAAGGAAGCTCTGCGAAGGGCGCACGACAGTCAAAGGGTGGGCAACTTTGCGATGCCCTCCAAGGCGACCATTTTCACCTTCCTCCGCTTTCTGGCAGAGTGGACGCAAAAGTGGGCAAATCAACTGCGTAATTTTGAAATCACGTTTGATGAGATTCGCAACGTGGATGCCCCACGCGTCTTTCTTCCGGTCCTGGATGAGATGATCCGCATGGCGGCCGGTGTTTGCCTTCGGTCTGCTGCTGCAGAGGAGCAAGAGAAGCACTCGCGTGACGAGCTTGCCTTGCGACAGCAAATTAACCGGAACAGTGAGGCCTTGGCTTTGCAAGAGGCCATGGCTGGCCGAATTATGGATGTTCGCTGCGCTGCGACTGCGGCTTGGGCTTTCAACTCGGGAGATTCACTCCGTTTGGTTGGCAGCCGGAGTGAGGTGCCTGAAGCGCTTCGGAAGCTGTGGGACGTGTACAACCAGGCCGTGCTCCGGATGCTCGGAATTGGAAAGAGAGGCAGAAGCCACACGATTCAGCCACTGCCTGTGAATTTGGCGAGTTCAAGCCAAACGGAGATGAAAGAGCTGCTGCTTCAAGTGATGTCTGACCACGGCATGTCCGATGCTCAGCTTTCCGAGGCTTTTAAGGGGTTCGTGCTGACCCCCGACAACATGATCAAGCTCGTGGACATCGCGGAGCGCCTCCGTGCTGGCCTTCCTTGCATACTGATGGGCGAGGCTGGCTGCGGGAAGACGGTGCCCTAGCTTGCAGTTAGGATGAGACATGATGCAGTAGGGAGTCCACAACTTTTGAAAGCTAGGTTTATCGGTTTCTCCGAGGTGCTCCTGCGACTCACGGCTCAACTGCTTGGGGCTGGCAAGCTGAACGAGCATTCAGTACATGCAGGCACTTCGGTCGAGGAGATCGTCGCAGTTTTGAATAAGGCGGAGGTCATGGCCCAGCAAGGCAGGAATCAGATGGTGATTCAGTTCTGGGATGAGCTGAACACGTGTCCCCATCAACCACTTTTCAAGCAAATCATTGTGGACCGGGTAAATCCCAGTACCGGCCGATCCATACACAAATCAGTCAGATTTGTTGCAGCTTGCAACCCGTGGCGCTTTGCGCAGAACCAGGCGATGTCTGCTGGCTTCGACAGCCCCCCCGCGGCTGAAGACCGGCTGTCCGGGCTGGCCTACCGCGTGCACCCACTTCCTGAGAGTCTGTTTGGGCACCTTTCTTCCTTCGGCCAGCTCGATGCTGAGACGGAAGCTCAATATGTGGAAACCATGGCAGCGCAAAGCCCGAGCGTGCTGGACGCGAATGACCGGCCGCTCAAGCCTCCGCTAGTAAAAGAGCGAATGTGCAAGATCGTGGCTCGCTGCGTGCGGGTGGTGCATGCTTTCTACCGAGAGAGGCTGGCACTGACTGCATCCTTGCGAGACCCAACCCGTCTGCTCAGGCTGTGGGCCTTCATCCGTTGGGAGTGGCAGCACAGAGGCCGGAAGTTGGAGGAGGTGGAGAAGCAGGATCTCAAGTCTTTGATACTTGCCATCCATCTCTGCTACGAGCTGAAGCTCCCGAACCTGGAGCTGCGCCAGCAACTCGTGGCATCTCTTCTTGCAGATTCGAAGCTTGGTGACTGCTTGCAGGGGCACTTGGGTGTCCACATCGATGACGAACTGGGCCGCCTCGAGGTGTGGCAAAGCGTGGTGCGCGAAGAGGAGGAGTACTGGCTGAACGCTATCAACGTGCCGGACAACATCGCCAAGATCCGGGCCTTGAGGGAGAACGTTCATGCCGCTCTGATCTGCTCGATGACAAGGACTCCCATCTTCATCCTTGGCAAGCCTGGATGTTCCAAATCGCTGACAGCTTCGCTGCTTGTTAGCGCTCTGACAGACCCCCATTCCGACGAGCTGAAACACTTGGCGAGCTTCAGCGTGCAGCCATACCAGGGGAGCCGTCAGTCGACGTCCAGCTCCTTGCTGCAAGTTTTTGACCGCGCGCTGAAGCAGCAAGAGAAGCTCCGGAAGTTGAAGCGGCGAACGCGGCCTCTGGCGTTGGTCTTGCTAGATGAGGTAGGCCTTGCTGAGCAGAGTCCCCACAACCCGCTCAAGGTACTTCACTCTCGGCTGGAGCCGCGGAAGCCGGAGGAAGCCGTGTCCGTCATCGCAATCAGCAACTGGGAGCTTGACAGGTCCAAAATGTCAAGGGCCCTTACCGTGGCATGCCCGCCAGCCTCAGAGTCAGATCTGCAAGAGATCGCCCTGGCCATTATCCGGGCATACCTGGCCCACGACACCCAGATCCGACGCCAGCTGGAGGCCAACTTGGAGCACATCTCACGGGCCTTCATGGGGATTCTTCAGAACCAGCAGCCGAGTGATTTTCATGGTCTCCGAGACTGGTACGGCATGTGCTCCTACGCTGCACGTCTTCTTTTGGCAGCCGACGATGCCATGGAGCTCGTCTCCAAGGAGACAGCGCCGGGTGCACTTAGGCAGGCCGTGTCTGACACGTTAAGCAAAGAAGCAACACAGCTTGTGAAACTGTGTTGGGAGCGGGAGCTGAAGTTCGTTCCAGCTGATTGGGCCTTGCAGATGGCTGTTTACAACAATTTCAGTGGAAACAGCAGGCAGTTGGACGAAGGCGGCCAGATTGTGCATACACTCAATATCATGAAAGACAGCCTGGATGCAGATGCAGGTGTCTTTGTACCGCCACTCGCAAAGGTTCTGCCTGAGGTCACCAGCACGGTCAATCGGCTAGATTCGTTGTTGGGCGATGTGGATGGACGCCACCTCATGGTGATTACAGACTCGCCTGTTCCGCTGATTGCTTGGATAGAGCAGCGTGCCCGTGCTGTTGCCAATTGGAATCCCGAGAGTCTCGTGGGAAGTCCGTTGGAGCACGATCGACTGAGTACAGACATGTATGCGCAGAGTATGATTCAAGCTGCGATCGTCAGCATGGCACAAGAAAAGCGACTGCTGATCTTGCAAAATCTGAGCATAATCTATGCAGCCTTGTACGATGTATTCAATTCGAACTATTGTCGGGCTGGCGGTGACGGCCAGAGGTACTGCCGAATTGCACGAGAGGGTTTCTGCAATCCTCGCTGCGCTGTCGCTGAGCAATTCAAAGCGGTTCTTGTGGTGACACCCGAGCGAGCTGCCGAATACGAGCCTGCGCTGCTGAACCGCTTTGCAAAGCTTGAGGCTGGAGACTCAGAGATGCCCGATGCTCGCACGGTGCGCTGCTAGCGCCTTGTCCGTCAGAGCAGAAGTGCTTGTCATTGTGCAAAGCTGAGGTGTGCTTGTCAGATCTGCTCCCCTCGAAGAACACGTTGCTCGAGTGGGAGGAGCATGTCGCCGAGGTCTGCCCACGCCTCGCCTGTGTGGAAAGCACGCCGCAGCCCTTGGTGCCCACGGATGTGATGGCCGCTTGCCCGATGGATCCTGCGCAGCCGGACTTGACGTGCCTGTTTGACATGATATCCCTGTCGGCTGACATGCGTTGCACTGGCCAAGCCGACCCGTCTGATCCAAAAGGTCGAAGCAGCACGGAGCAGAAGGACGAGTTGTTGTTTCCACTTCTCTCGCTCGAGTGCTCCACGGATCGAAGTGCACAAGGCAAGTTGTCGAGCGTCCCCAGCACGCACTTCGGCGAGCTGCTCCAGAGGACATGGGAGGAGTTTGGAAAGAACAACGAGAACTCCGTCCACGCCATCCTGCCCATGCTGGTCCCCACCTTTAGCGCCATCAACCAGAGGCTGGAACTCGAAGCGGTGCCTTTCATCGAGGACGACAAAATAGTGTTCACCGAAATCCAGATGCAGGAGACCGTGTCCCAAGGAATGTTTCAGGATGCCGCCAAGCAGCATCTGGACAAGGTGGAGCAGGCCTTTGATCAAGATGGGGTGCTGTCAGTTCTGCACGTCCATCTTAGCATGAAGCAAGATGATGCAGCAGACATCGTGGATTACCTCCGTTTCCAAATGGAGTGGGTGGCACGTGAGCTGCGGAACCGAGTAGATGCATCCATCTTGCACGGCGAGAACGCCGATCTCCATTCAGCAGTCCATGTGTTGGCTCTCGTTGTCCATGGTTTCAGAGGCAGTCCTGATCTTTGCATGCGACCGTTCTTGCTGGCAGGTCCGGTGGACGCCCAAGGCAGAGACTCAAAGGTCAAGATGCATCCTTGGACAGGTGCAGCTGTCGATCATTTCTCTCACCTCCTACCATGGGGCATGAAGCCAGAGACGCTGGCGTACGGAAGTATTCAAGAGATCTTCGGCCTGGAGGATGAGGACACGGACCGCTTCCGCCTGATACTGGCAGATGCATTGCCCCACGTTGTGCCAAGCTTCTGCCACGGAGCGCAACTGGCCGATAGTTTCTCAATCATCCAGAGCCTCATGCGCGCCATCAACAACAAGCCGGCTCTTGTCCGATCTATTCGTACAGTGCTTGCTGCAGAGCTTTCTCAAGAGCAGGCTCAGGGATATGGTTGTAGAGCTCAGGTAATTCTCGCATGACAGTTACTTCCAACTCCTGCAGTATCTGCACGAAGCGGTGCCATCTCAGCTTTTGTCAGTCACTCCCCAACTCAACTCACTTCTACCATGCTTGTGAAAACACCACAGCACTTGTGTCACGTGTTTTGCAGTCTCCTCTTATGGCTTGATGCAAAGTACCCTCAGGAAAAGCAGCTAACAGCTTCAAAAGACATGCTTGAAATGTCGGTGAAACGAGGGCGGGGCTGTCACAGGACTGCGACAGTATGGACACTTGCAGGAAGGAGGGATGAGAAAAAAGATGGGAAACCGTGCCTCTGAAGCGGGGTGTTCGACACGGTGGATGGCCGCAAGACCACAGTGAATGTACAAACCCTTGCAGATTCCCACGTCGCAGCTGTTCTGAGTTGCAGGTCCATTGGCGCGGCAAAGTGTGTGGAGATGTCACTCTTCTCCGGCGCACAGGCCCTTTTCAGCTGGCACTGCTCTCTCACCTACGGCGAGATGACAAGGCCAGTAGCACTGGTTTAAGCATTGCAACAGTCTGAGTCAGAGACTTTCGCTGCCACTACCCCCCCACTTCTGCTTTGCCCTGAGGTGGGTCCAGTCTTGGAGGCCGCATGGCAGCATAGCCTGCACACCAGCTGCCCGGACCTGGATGCCCATGACATTCAGAAGACGTGGTGGCAGCCGGTAGCCGAGTCCTTGCTCAACCAGGCCTCGAGAGCCGAGGCAGGCAACCTGACAGAGATCACCTTGGCCGTGCAGCAGCATGCCGAAGTCTGGGCTTTGAGAATGCCGGGGAGCGCGCGCTTGATGCAAATGCTGTTTGCACAGCGGAAGCAGGTGCAGCAACAAGAGGATTTTCTTCTAGCCGTGCTCGATCGGGCGGACAGGCTTGCCCAGTTGATGGAGCGCTGTTTACCAGAACCGCTTTGGAGGGCTTTACAGGAAAGTGGAAGGTGCGTGGATTCAAGCTTCATCGGCCTTCTGGGTGAGGATGTGGTCGCCGAGGTTGCATCTCGCGCTTGTGCGAGCTTGGCAGAATGGCCCGGACACAGCGTGTTCGAACCAGTGCGAGTTCACCTCCATGTTTGGGTCTGCGCAGTCACAGCGCACTTACTGGCATTCAGGCCTGGTGCGGAGCAGGAAGACGACTCGTGTGCACTTGTAGCATTGTGGCCTGCAGTCGCTGCCAGCCTGCTTCTACCCATTTCAGAGCATGTGGCGAGCTTGCATGTGCGCTTTCCATCCGAGCGAGGGGCACAGGAACAGTGGCAAGATATTTGGATGCCTTTTTGCCTCCCCCTTCCATCCTCGATCACGTGGGCAAAGCTTCAGCTGAGGGGAGTTGGCGGAGCTCTGCAGCATCATGCGGCAGTGCTTCAAGCGTGTATTGATGACAGCCTCAGGGCCGCGGAAGATGTCTCTGAAGGGCTGCAGTTGCTGGCACAGCTTTCCGTCTTGGTGGAGCAGTTTGCTGGTGTTGCACACTGCCCGGATCTTCTCAGGACATCCTTGTACGAGATCAGCTGGTTGTGCCTTAATGCTTCAACACCTCGCCAGAAGTTTCAGAAGTTAGTCTGGCTGGCCGACTAAGCGAGTGGGGGAAGTGTCGTGAAGTCTGTCTTCTGACCGAAGAATGCTTCCAGTACAGTAGTGTGTTTGTGAATAGTTTGTGAATTGTCCCTCTTCGTCTCGATGTCATGGGAGGTCTGTGTTGCTTGATTCCTTGGTGTTTACAGACGTTACTGGTCGAGACAGTCAGTCGCCTTGGTTGAGCTGTGCCCTTCGCTGATCGCAGTGAAACATGCCGTCTTGGTCCGGCTTTCGCTTCAACTGAGAAGCTTCCAGGACTGCAGTCACTTCCTACATGCTGGCATCCTTCCCGGGCAAGTCCGCAGAGATCATCGAGACCATTTGGGAGCACATGAGGCGCAATGGCTCACACGACGTGAGTGCAGCAGGCGTTAGAGTTCTGTTTCTTTGAGTCAAGAAGAGCAGACGTGAACCCCTTCAGGCAAGCAGGCGAGGGGCACCTCATGGCCGTTCTGGCGGAGCTGGTGCGCTTGGAGGATGTTCCACCCCGAGTTGCACTTGTGGGCACCTGCTACTACTTGGGATTGATCAGCAGTGGGGCCCAAGCAGGTGTGGATGAACACACTTCAATCATCACTATTTTGTGTTCGGCCATACGCCGCTTTGACTACAGCTTCCAGGATTTGGAAGGCAGCAAGACATATCTCCAGCAGATGGCAGGCTATCTGATGAGGCACGTGATTCAGGCTTCCTGGCCAACTTCCATCAAGTGGAGTAGAGTGGAAGGTGTCTGCCAAACGGTGCTGCAGGAGTTTGCACTGTTGATGGACGGCACAGGCGAGTGCAGGGAGTCGGCAGGCGGTATGATGACCCTTCTAGACGAGCATTTGCCTCCACCAGCTGCGGGGCCCGGATGGGACACCCCATTGGTGGCCTGCTTGGCGGATGCCTTGTCCACAACTTCGCAACTGAGCTCCGTCATCTCATGCCTTGTGAGCCATGCGCTGCAAAATCCGAAGCCGCAAGCCAGGCGGTGGGCGTGTGAAATGCTGGAGAAGGCTTTCCGGTCAGCCCAGGATGCTCTGAAAGCTGTAAAGCTTTCCCCCTCGCAGAGCCTCATTGCCCTTGTGTTTGTGCGGGGCTTGGTGGCAGGCAGTGCTGCATTGGTGGAGAACCGGGATGAGGACGGGGTGGATGGCCTTGTGACCCACCTGGTGCAGCTCCTGCAGATGCCGGTGGGTCGAGACTGTTCAGTGACACCTGTTCAGCTCTGCACGTTTCACGGTGATGGCGTTTGGGCCGCAGAGCTCCCAGCCCCGCTTGCTTCTCTGTACGTGGTGGCAGCAAGCTTCCGAGCCAACTCAATCCCAACAGGCATGGTCGTGCGCCAGCTCTTTGAAGTCATCGCTGAGAAGGCGGACGACTGCGAGCTACACCGCTTTCTGACCAGATGCCAGGCTGAAGCGCTGGAATCCTCCAACGCGCTGGGCCTTTCCGTTCTGCTGCCGGGAAATCGGGAAGATTTCGTTCAAGCTCTCCTCGTGGCCTTGCAGGACCTGGGGAATTCAGCAACAGCTGAGGCGGCTGCGGCCCGGTTCAGTGCCCTTTGTGCGCAGATGAAAAACGACTTCCGAGGGCTGGTGCAGTGCATGCGCGCAGCTGGGGAGGTGGCATGCATGCAGCGCTCCGCAGCAGATGAAGCGAGTGCTGACCAGGCCTATGCCGTCTGCAATCGACTTCCCCAGGAAGCACTGGGCCCAGCAGCGGTTCTTTTGGCAGCCACTGCAGAGGACGACACCGTGCAGGAGAACTTCGACTGGAATCGTGACTTGCTCGACATGGATCCGTCAAATCAGGCACCGTGGCGGAGTTCCGTGATTGCCCACGTCCTGTGCTTCTTGGGAGCTGCCCATCGAAGTGTCTGCACCGGTCCGATACCGCTGGCCCTCGAGCCTTTCCGTGCTTTCCTGACCTTGGACCAGCAGGCCTTGGGAACCAATTTTTGGCCAGGACTTCCCGACAGCTTTTGGCACGCCTTGAGATACGCGGGACTGCACAAACACGGGCTGCCACCCAATGCTAACATTGCCTGGGCACAGTGCGACTGCGGATACCGATACTGTTACGGGGCCTGCGCTGCCCCCGCATCCTTTGGCCCCTGTCCGAGCCCGAACATCTCAGAGGGCCAAGGTGCTTGTACCCGAAGCAATGGCGGTCAAGGGCACAAGTTTTGTCCTGGGCAAAGGCTGGTCGCCATTGTGGCAACTCAGCCGCCACATGGGATCGGCTGGCCACCCATTTATGCAGACATGTCGAGGGACTTTCCTGCAGCTGTCCAGTATCCGGCACCTCGGCCTGGGCTGTTTGCCCTCACAGAGGCAGACGAGAGCATCTCTGTCAAGCGCACGACCCGCGCAAGTGTGGCTCAGTCGCTCATGACGGAGACTGTTCGACAGGATTGGAACCAGCCCTTTGGCAAGCCGCCACCACCCGGGTCCGGCCTGCGACCTGTGACCTTCCGAGTGCTCCACCTTCTGGTCCACGCCAGCGCACTCATCGGTGTCGGCATGGAATGGGCCCAGGATCAGGAAAGACTGGTGCACCTCTTGCAGGAACACCTGCACCGCGTGGCCATGATGAACCCTGCCACGTGTCTGCGTTATGATTCGGGTTTCACAGGTGGTGCATAGACTCACACAGCAAGATGTTCACCCCAGAAATTGAGGTTCGGGATCAAGACGACACCGTGTGGTATTTCATGGCGAACGTCGAAGCAGATCTCGCCGCCCTCGCCAAGCAGTTCAACAGCACCGTTGAGGCAGGGAACGGGCGTGCTCAGCATAGGAGTAGGGGCAGGGATTTCACCTGTGGAGCCAGGTCGCCGCTCTATTCGTGCACGCCATCCTCCACAAGTTGGGGGAGGCTGAGCTGGCCCAGCCAGCTGCAGTGGACTGCACAAGCCCTGCAGGGCGGGATGCGTACGAGGCATGGTTTGATGCGAACGTAGTCTTGCCGGTCCTCGGAGTCGAGAACAGCTCGGGTGGCTTTTCCCTGCCGGGCGTCCAGGCCTTGCGCAGACTTGCAGGCCAGGCCCGAGACCCAACAATGGTGCTCTCCACAGACCTGCTGGCCCGAAGAGCACCTCCGAGTGAGGCATGGGATCAGATGAACGACCACGTGCGGGCCTCCTTGCTTCCCCATGTGCTCAGGCCACCTATCTGCCCAGATGCTGAGACCACCTACGAGGAACTGGTCAAGAGCGGCGAGGGCACTTCTTTGGTGATTCTGCGATTGGTCATGGCCGGTAGAGGGGAGGAAGGCTCTTGGCCCGTTCGGAATGAGCTGGCGCGGGCAGCCAGCCTTGCGTGGATTTTGCCTTTCATGCGCCTTGTCCGTGAGAAAGAGGGTGGGCGCATTACCATGCGGGAGGCCAGAACCATCACGATGAGGGACTGGCTTGAAAAGCAGGCGAGGGGACCGGAGCAGCAACGAGCTTGGGCTCTCTACCGCGATTGTGAGGCAGCATGGAATGCAGCGCTGTCAGCTGGCAACATACAGGATGGGTGCGGTCGCCTCACCCTTCCTAAATGGTCCTTGAGTTCTCCACTTGCGCTTGCTTGCCCGATTTGCGAGCCGGAGCCTTTACAGTTCGGGGATCTGACCGTCGGGGGCTATCCTGATCCGGCGGAACACTGTGCAGCAGTTGGTCTGCATGAGCTGGCTTTGAATCATAACAAGGTGTTGGCCGAGGTGAAGACCTACTTACAGGGGCCCGGTTCTTCCCACATCCAGGCTAGGCTGCACAATGCAGAAAAGTTTCTCTGCACTGCTGACGGCAGCGAAGGCACGGAGGGCACATGCTGTGCGGAGAGCGGGGAGCCGTCGATCCTCCTCCTGCAACATGCAACGGTGCCAGACTTGCTCGTCCTGCCCGCGCAACTTCAAGACGCATGCGCCGCGCAGGAGGAGGAGCAGCTCACACCTACAGACGAGCCGTTCCCAGAAAAGAAGCTGCAATTGGACTTTCAAGTCAACAGCCTGCTGGAACGGTTCTATCAGCACCCTTGGTCGGCAGATGCTCGAGCTCGGGGCCGCTACGATTTCCAGGCGATGGAACAGGACCTGGCTTTGAGGCTGGTTGCAGGCCGCCGGCCGCTCCAAGTCCGCAGCCAGGCGCGGATCAAAGATGACGTCCAGAACGGTTGCTATGTTTGTGTAGGCCGAGACCTTATAAGACTCAGAAGCCACATTCAGCAAACCTTCTTTTTGCCACGCACCTTGGGCAGGATCACAAAGAGTTGCAAGCCGACATTGAAGACTTCCCATACCGCATCTACCATGGAAACGTGGACGTTCGAATCTTGAACCGCATAAAGGCTGACTGCCGGCGACTTGCTCCGCAGGTGTCATTGAATAATGCCTTGGGTGTCCACCGCGCGGAAGAATTGGAGGCCTCCTTTTTCAGGAACTCAGCCAAAGCCTCGGAAGTCAGCCAAATCACCGGCGACTTGATCGCTTTGCTCCTGGGTGCTCGTCACATGGACGGTATCATTCGAGGAGACATGACGCTGCGTCAGTTTGCGGAGGTGTACACGATAGCCGAAAGCTCGTTTCCCAACAAGACGTCACAATCTCACCCAGATGCCTTGATGCGGATTGCCGCTTGACAGGCTCCTTATGATGATTTGCGGAATAGTTTGTGCGCTGAACCGCCGTTCGAAGCCACCAGCAAAGACATTTGCGATCCCAGGCCAACATGCAGGAGATTGCAGATGTCCCACTGCGTGCCCTCACGGCACTGCACCTGCTTTCTCGGGATCTGTTGGCCATGACGCAGGGAGTAAGCGTTCAGTTTCGGGATGCACAGGACGGCTTGCTGTCCAACGGGGCATCATGCTAGAGAGAGCATTGCCACGCACCTCTGAGCTTCGTTTTAATCACGCAGCTGGTCGCCTCGCAGGACGAATGCACGGACGCAGCAGACTTGCCCGCCGAATTGGATGTTTGGCTGGATGCGCTCCGAAATGCCCACCCAGAGGCCAGTTGCTGTCTGAATGGTCCATGAAGTGCAAACGTCTTCCAGGATGCTGATAACGTGGGAAATGTAGGAGCCGAGTTTGCTGATGTTGTGCCTCGGTTCGTCGCCTGGTGTCATGCCCAAACGATGCTGCCATGACTCCAAAGCGTTCTCCAGGTCTTGCTCTGTATATGCCGACTGATGTCGCGGGTGTTGTACCTGAGCTGTGAGAAGCCGCTGGCCACACGTCGACCTCACAACTGCGACTATCGACAGCCGCCGATGCTTGCCCAGATGGTGGTGGGCATGGACGTTGTTGAGGAGAGCTCGACAGCATCCAACCATGTATAGCACGTCGCAAGTATGGCCAGGTTTTGTAGTTGTGAGCAGCCGCGCAGTCTGAACGTGATAAACTGGACAGAAGATATGAACCCTCCTCTGACGAGTCTCAAAAACTGTACAGTCACTGTATCAGTATGGCTGCCAATGATTTTTGTGGCTTATGGAGTAGGCACCGGCGTGGAAAGGGACAACTTAATCGTTCTTTAGCTGCATATGAGTTGCGCGAGTGCAGGAGCTGTCAGCAGTGTGCAGTGGCGTCGCAGAGCGGTATGCGGAGACTCGGAGCTGTTTTTCGGGATCCGTCCACTTTCAACATGGTTCAGGGGCCTCTGAAGTCCAGTTCGGGATGGGGCACTTGCTCAGTCACGGATGCAGAGCCCGGCCAGCGGGACCTCGCGTGTTCAGAGCACATTGACATGGCACAGCTTTTTGGACACTGTTATATGCGGCAGCATGAGGCTCCGTTCTTGACTGCGCTGAGGACGAGCCAGTTCCGTCGTCTTTGTGGCACTGGAACGACTGGGAGCCAGGTCACACCATAGCAGCCTTCAAAAAGTGCTGCAACTCGGCAGGAGAAAGTTCGGACTCGTACGTCGCAGCGTAATCAGAGAAGTAGAATCGTTTTGGCTGTATTCGAACGCAACTGTTGCGCATCACGGCATGACTTCTATCCCTTGTTTTGTTGCTTCGACGTCAAAAACGCTCATAACAACTGTCCTCGAGTCGTCGCTTTCGCAGTGAGTCCGATTCGCTGAAGACCGCTAGTATGGATTTTGTGCCGTCACTGTTCGGCCTCTCGATGATTTGAGCGATGTCAGCACCGGTACCAAGGTGAGTGCTGGCGGCAGGTGCGGGAGCCGTATCTGGCGCCGACGAAAACTGTCCTGGCCTGCTTTGCGGACCCAGGAATTTCGAGCCTTGGTCTTTTGTCGAGCCGGATTCTAGTAAGTTGCTAATTGATGAATAAATGCTTCTGCGATCCCCCAAGCCTACAGTAACGCAAACCTGCCGATCCCTCACACCTGCGAAGGAGTGGCATGGTCAAGCCCTCGGTTTGGCGACGGGCGAATGTTGGTGTCGGCGCCGCAAAGCGACCAGCGAAAGTGAAGAAGATGAAGAAGGACTGCCACCGATAGCTGTTGAAAGAGAAGTTCAACTGCTGACCGAAAGCTTGAGACATCTTGAGACCAAGGCCGAGGAGTTGGCAGACTCGAGTGATGATGGGCAGGAGATGGCTTGCGACAGTCCGTGCCTCAGAGGTACCCAGAGAAGACAAGTATGGCTTGGTCCGCACAGTGCACAGCTGTTCATGATCATCATGCATGCCCCTGTACAGGCACCAGCAGGAGCGGGCAACAGTCCGTTTCATCTGCAGTTCCAGGTCTTCGGGATATGGAGTCGGAGTTGCCTGTGCTGACAGCTTCGCAGCAGCGGATTTTGCAGCAGCTAGGTTTGCGCCGCCAGCCAACTCCGAGCGACGGTGCGTGTCAGTTCCATGCAGTCTCCACGGCCGTCGGTGAAGATGCAATGGCGGTTCGACGCAATGCGGTTGCGTACATACGTCAGCATCCGGCAGAATTTGAAGAATTCGTAGAGGGCTCGCTGGAAGACTATTTGATAGGCATGAGCGACCCCTTCCGGTGGGGTGATCATGTTACCTTGATCGCCATAGCCGAGCATTACAAGCGGCCCGTACGTGTCATCTCGGACAGAGAGGAGGCAGACTTTCAAGTGGATCCTGTCCGCTCTTCTCCAGCCAGCAGCGATACTCCAATTTGCGTGCTCTTCTACGCAGAATTGCACTATGAAGCCACCGTGCAAGACACGTCTTCAGCTCTTCGGCCAGCAAGCTCCTAAGTGTCGTGCAGAGCAGTTGCATTCACTCTCCATCAGTCTCGTAGATGTAAACGATGGCATCCACGATCATCCACGGTGCCAATGCTTCAACAAGTCACCGGAGTTGTGGCGAAAAGGTAGGTTTGCATGAAAGGTTCAGCTCAGCATGCAGAATCTCGGAGGTTGCATCAATGGTTCGTCCGCTTCGCTTTTCCGACTCCCGAAATCACGCTGACCAATGTTCACACTCTTGTGAAATTTGCCCTTCCGAGTCATCGGTTTGTTGCTCCTTCCTCATTTGCCTCGATACTTCCCTGCCATCTGAGGCTGCAACACTTCGTTGTCTGGAGGCTCGGTGAGTCGGGAGAATCCACAGTTGCTCTCGCGTGGCATGTGCGGGCAGGTTGTATAGAGCGGCATCGACGGGTTCGTTTGCGGAACAGGCCTTATGAGGCGAAAGCCGGCCTGTCATGCATGATACCCTGCCATAAGGATGTTAAGGGGTTGACGGAACATCGAGAAATTCGCGGCGCTTTGTCTTGCCGTAGTTTGCAATCCTGGTTTAGTGGAGATGTCGCTGTCCGACGTATCAGCCAGAGTGATCATTGGCAGGGGTGGGTTTCATAGAATCTTGGACATCGCACCTGCCGCCGCGTCATCCGGAATGCAGAGGATACATGTCTGATACACGTCTTCAAAGTGCAGTTCAATGTAGGTAATTTAGTTAGTCAGTTATCAAATGTGTCTGGATTATCGATCACTGTGCACACTGCTGTGAACTCTAAAATTGGAATGACATGACTCAGTAGATCATCGTGTTTGCCCTGGATGCGTGCGGGGTGCAGTAGAATTCAACAGGACTGCACGGCAAGCAGTCTCTCTAGTGCTGCGGCACAGCCCGCAGCAAGATCTGCCATCAAGGCGCACTCTCAGCCATGTGGACCACGTGCAATAAACGCAGCTTCTGTGCTCAGCAGATTCAGCCTTACTGACTTACTGTGAAGGTCGCTGAAACAGATCGGGGCAGGACCTTGTGCTTGCAGGTGCACTCGCACGGCGGCTGTTTGGGCTCAAGTCTAACAAGGGATCGGTGCAGAGGCAGAACTGTCGATTTGTCGGCCTGGCAAAGTTTGAGGACGCTGCCAAGACAGAGATCCTAGCTTTGAGAAATCTTTTGCGATTATCCTTGCATCAATGCCTGAGCATTGAGGTGTCCCCAATCGAAGCACTATAGATCCCTGTCTGCCGATACAACGAGAAGAGCTGTCGGCACTGCCAGGTACCCCCTCGGTGTGGTCAGTCCACACATTTCGCTGCTACAGAAGTCGCCAACCGAAGGCTTCGCAGATATCGTGCAGGCCTGTGCATCTTCGGTGGGATTGAGAACTAACATGACCAACGGCGGCAGGACGTGATGGAGTCAGTCCAGAAGGACCTTGCGTCTCTGCAGCTTGCAACCTCTTTTGAAAGCTTCTTCCATGAGCCGAAGGCGAAAACCCAAGCACGCACGACTCGCGGGATCCACGCCAGGAGCCAACCTCATCCAACGGACGATGGGTGCCAGAGCTGCTCTTTTCGGGAACCACCAGATTGTGGGAAGGGCCGAAGCACGGAGGGAAGAGTCAGCTAGTGTTTGGTTGCTTTGGTTCCGCATGTGAATTCCCGTAGAGCCTTCAACCCTGCATTGCACTCAGAAGCAGGTGCTGCGCAACACGTTCATCGAACTTGTTGAAGATGGCTCCCCTGCCAATGCAGGCCTGGACCTCGTTCTAACTACTTCTCGATGTGAGCAGGGTGCCTTTGCGGCGTCACGGCTCTCCAGCAAGAGCCTGGATCAGCTTCAGGGCGGTATGGTGCGGTCATTCGCAATGTTCTTCATCTTGCACCCCTGAGATCATCGAATTCGAAGCCCTTCCCTACCCCTCCCCTCCCTCTCCAGTAGAACAAAGAAAACAGAGATAGCACGCTCGTAGATCCCAGTTTCACCAAAGACTTGTGCCGCCCAGATGGCTTCTCAAGCAACTGCTTGATGCGCGCCAGCTCGGACTCTGTTCTCTACGAGGGCCCGGTTCTCAATGGCCTAAACTCGCAGTATCCTTTGTCTGGAGGTTACGCAAAGGGCTTACTCATACGACAAGATCAGTGTACTAAGAGTACTGTAGTTGTTATTTTCGTTTGGCTTCTTATGTCACTATCTTGGCCTTCTCTTGGCTGTGTCCTTGACTCTTGACACTTTATTTCGACAATGGAATGTAGCAGCAGCCAGCCAGGTTACTCGCCCAACCAGGCGGGTCGTGTAGCAGACACCGTGAAGGAGATGAGCAGTACCCAATGTGCGTTGCATTTGCAAGTATAGTCACGGCTGCAGCCTCCGATCGGGATCCAAGCAAGGGTCTCGCACTGCTCGGCCCTATCATTTGCAGACAACCTGCTGCTGCGGAGGCCCCTCAGGAGGTTCAGGAGACCAAGGCCCTGTGGGGCCTTGATTCACTCTAGCTCTAAGGCTAAGCCTTTTAGATGCAAGCTCTGAACTCGATATTGAAATGAATTGATAGAAACAGGGCCGTTCTGCACATCCACGCATAGCATCTTTGAACCTTCGCGAAACCATTGTTGGATCAGGAAAACCTCAGGTCAAGTCGTAGTGAAAGGGTTAGGTGCAAGCTCGAAAGGCAGCATTCCCGAGCACATACGTAGGAATCGAGGCACACCCATGACCAGAACCAAGCTCAACCGTTGGGTCGCCTTTTTCCTCTTCCAGCATGTCGCGGTTCCGACTGGAGAAGCCCTGAAGATAGCCAGATTAATGGCAGGAATCTTGTCCACCGCCGAATTCATGCTCTTCATGCTCATGACATCCATTCGCCTGCACATTGCGTTTGTGGATGTCTTTGCAGTGATCACAGCCATCATCATCGTCCTGAGAAGCATCGTCGCCGTCTCCGAGATCTTCATCAAAGTCATCACCATCACCTTCATCCTCACATCGTAGTGGAAGCTGATGCTGAGCCGACGGAAGACGGAAGGCGCCGCAGAAGCCCCTGCCGCCCGTGAAGGACTTCAAGGACTTTCCTTCGGCCGTGCCCTCGGTCAAGCTCAATGATTCAGGGTTTCCAATCAAGCGACACATCGAAACTGTCCGTGATGTGTGTCACTGTGTAAGTATATGCGTTGAGAGAGAGAGAGAGAGAGAGAGAGAGAGAGAGAGAGAGAGAGAGAGAGAGAGAGAGAGAGAGAGAGAGAGAGAGAGAGAGAGAGAGAGCGAGAGAGAGAGAGCCAGGATCTACATTTGTCTTTCACCCCCCAACAAACCCGATAACACATCGGGTGGGCACGATGCCCGGGGGTCCTAACCGACCCTCATGCCCGAGAGAGAGAGAGAGCGAGAGTTTTTGGGCTGCGACTTCACGGTTTGGCAGGAGATAGTCTGATCTACCGCACGGTTCTTCTTGGGTTTTGGTGGTTTCGGGGCTAAGCATCCGTGGACAACCTGACGCGGGCTTTCAAGGTTCGAGGCTTGCATTAATTGCATGCTAACAAGTTTTGGCATATCAGGGGCTTGAGGCTTCTGCAACAGTGGGTTACGGCTTTCGGCTTCGGGCTGAAACGATTGGAAACCCCAATGGTCTTTCCAGTCTGAAGTCCTTCGCTCCAGCTCATCCGTCGTGTCCTCCCTCTGCTCTTCTTGAGCTCCCCTTTCAAGGATGAGCCAATCGAGTTCGAGCTCAATGGCTGGAGCGACACGGAGACGAATCCAGACACCAAGGAAGGCAGCGAGAGGATTGCTTGAGTAGAAGCACTCACAGCAACACCATAATATGCCAATGTACAAGCTCGTGAATCGCTACACCGTGTGTTTACACAACATAGCTTGCCTAATCAGCGGGTAAGCTATCTGCAGGATTCTGAAATCTAGTGTACGCATAAACCAACTAGCATCATGCGCATGAACAAGCAGATGTCAGAGTCTAGCAGTCTGCACAAGAACATGGCAGAGCGCAAGCTCCTGCAGAATGTTTGAATGGCTTGCATTCGGCTCCGGTTGCTTGGTGTCGCAGTCGCCGTCAGGTGAGAAGTCCTTGCCACTGCCTTGCTACTCTCACATCAAGGAGAACATTCGCGGTTTCAGAATAGTGGAGGTTGCTCCAAGTGCGGCACCCTGCTCAGTATCATGAATAGAATTAGAAACAGTAGCAACCAATGCGACGCACGGCGGCCTTGGGTGGAATTGTCTTGTCATCCCGCCATGTGCTTGAGGACTTCCCCAGCGGAGAGAGCACGCCTCACACGGCGCAGGCAGCAGGCCGGTTTGCATCGTGTGATTTCACTGTCGCCTCTTTACCACCTCCGTAAAAAACTTACAAGATGTCATGGCCCAGGACATGACGACTTTGACCAGTACGTCGCACGAACACCGAGTCCAAGAGGAGCGCAATTGCTCTGCAGACTGACTTTTAGTAGCGGCCTGCGGCGTGGTTTTTTGCGTGTTCCATGGTTCCGTGCTCACTGTTTCCGGCCGTCATCCCGTCGTCTTGGGTGCTTCTATGATTCTATGTGCTTGTCTTTGTGGATCGGTAGCACAACTCCCCTTCTTTGATGGACCGGCTGCCGCAGTTCCGCCAGGCATGGACTGGCCCAGTGGCTTTGGCGAAGCAGCGGCATCCTCGGCTCCAAAGGTACCCTTGGCAGGTCTCTGTCTGTGCGTGTGTTGGGCCCAGGGCCAGATCCCGAAGGAGGAGGACATGAGGTGGGCGAGGGTGGCGAGGGGTGGGAGGTTCAGCTCTCCCTCACTTCCGCATGGCGCACACCGCGGAGGTCCGACCCAATGCCGGGACTTGCCCCTCCGACTCACAGCCGCGTGGGCCCGGCGGCGCTTCGTGGTACAAAGCAGCAATGTTAGGCGAAGTTCAGGGCAGGTGCTCAGGTGCTGGATTGAACGCACAGCATGGGACAACCTCCAGACTCTGGGCAGCTGCATAATCGTCATAAGAGAACAGACAGTGAGAAAGACGGAGACCAGTAGCGTCGCTGTGTTGGCGCAGCTCGAAGTGACTTCTCGCGGCAGGTCTCCTCGTCTGACGTAGCGCTCGACAACAAAAGTGCCGCCTCGAAACAGGCATGTGATGTTTGACTGCGTTTTAAGACTCTGTTTTGTGCCTTGAACTGGTGTGGAACGAGCTGTTTTTGCCTGTCGGTCTGAACGGCAAGCCCCGCGGACACCAACTGCCCATTACCTCCTCTGCATCCACGGAACAGGACCTGCAGAGGCTAGCGGCGGAGGTGGCCAGATTGGCACAGGCACAAGCACTGCAGTCAGAGTTGTTGGGTCCGACTTGCTTTGCAGGGAGGTACAATAAGCTTTCGCGGCGCAACCTCCGGAAACTGCCAGGAGAACGAGTTTCTTCGCCAGCGGGTCATGGCACAGGACCGCCTTTCTCTCTTGGGGTTCCTCGAGCCGATCGGTCAGTCGGTACTGTACAGCGACATGAAGAGCCCTTGCGGGACCGCCAGGAACAGCGAAAGGACGAGTCGAAGAGCCAGGGCGAGTCGCAGCCGGCAGCTACGACTCCCGTTCAGCCAGTTGCTTGGGGGGCCCTGTTGACGCCCAACTTCGCTTGTGCCTCCGTTAGCTTGAGAATCTGAGCTTCATTGACGAGTCTGTTCTTCGGTAGCCGAAAGAGGGGCTCAGGGAGAAGACTTTCCCCGAAGCTCTGAAGCACCATGTCCGAGGCAAGAGAGCAGCAACATGGGCTGGGCCACGGTGTTGATGCCGGCACAAGCCTTGGAAGAACGACTTCTTCCTTGATTTCCGACATGTACGCATTGGTATTGAATATCCGCATGTCTTAGTCATGTCTGTCGTCAGTATTTGCAGTTCTTTTTTCGGGACAAAGCCTGGAGCTCGTGGCTGCGAGTTCATCCCAAACACAATCTTGAACTGCTGCTTCAGCAGAGGTGAGCTTCGGTCCCGGGTCGGGCAATGGTTCTATGCAGGAGCCGGGAGTTCCCAAAGGAACCGAGGATGTTTTGTGATTTGCTATGTTGAGTTGTAAGACCGTGGGAAGTGATGGGTACTGGCTGGTAGGACTCTGCTGATTCCTGGATGGGTCCTCACGGCCCGCGAGGGCCCCAGAAACTCTTGGGGCTCGAATTCTGGTGGAGGTGAAAATAGGTGTGCTCATCCTTGTCGGTATTCACAGATTCCTGATCCTTTTTGGCTGGTTGGTAGCACGATGGATACCGCGGCTTCAATGTCTTACTTGCCCCTTGTGCTATCGCACACCGGCATTGGTGTGCCTCGGCCATCCCAGAATCACAGTGTCGTCGCCACTATGACGTGGGTTTTGTTGCCGGGCCTGCATTTTCCGACCTGCCTTGCCCACGTTGCGCCGGATTTGGCTTTGGGAATTGCGATCATTCTCGGTTGCTGTGTCTGTGTTATCACTCAGAGATGCCATGTAAACATTGTTGTGATAAATTCTTCTTCTGCCACTTGGCCCAGGCACAGCCAGGAGTTGGGCCAGGACAGCCAACAGGTGCTCGAGGGAATCTCTCAGTCTCAGTGCTTCTGAGTCAAGGGCAGTTAACGTCGTGAGTGCAGACGTGGATGAAGCAATCTCCACCCGAGAACACTACAGATCCAAAGCCTCAGAGCTTAGCTGACCCCAGAAGATGTCTCAGAAGGTAGGCACACCTACAAACACGCAACTGAAGAACTTTTTCCTTCTCCAATCCCTGTTTGGAAGGCCCGGCGACGCCGTTTCCGCACTTGCCTCAGAAAAGTCGGCTTTGGGGATCTAAGGTTGGGTGGCCCTGGACCTCAATCGCCGGCAGCAACTTCCCTTCACAAAGAGCCCGACGCATTCAAAATCCTTTAAATCCTAAACTCAATAAACTTAAAACTTAAGCCCTTATGGCCCTAATCCGGAGAAATTTCGGAGGCCAGAAGGGCGAGGCGGAGTTCGAGGCCGCTGGATGCGCAATACAACGTAGTACAATACAGTACAATATAGCATAGTATAAAGCAGAGCCTAGTATAGTGTAGTGGAATACAATATAAGTAAGTAAAACAAAGTACAAGATAGTATAATATAGTGTAATATAATACAAGTAAGTATACTGAAGTATAATATAGTATAGTAAAGTATAGTAGAATATGATGTCGTATGATATAGTGTAATAAAGTGCAGTACAGGACAATATATTGAAGTATAATATAACACTATGTAGTATGAGAAAGTACAGTGTAATATTGTAAACTATGGTAGCATAGAGTATAACATAGGATAATATCGAACGCTTTATGTAGTATAATGTCGTACAACGTAGTGTAAGTAGAGTATAGTAAGTATAGCGTGAAGCAAGAAGTCTGCAGCCAACGGTCTTCACCTGTCGTGGCTGTGGGCAGGCAGAGCTGAACCTTCAGAAAGGCAGAGCCAGGGATGCTGGGCACTGGGGGCACGGGGGGTGTAGATGAAAGCTGTGCTCAATCATGGAATCATCTGTCCTTCTTTGCTGGCGTCTCGGGGCTGTTTTGTTTGCTGGACGATAGCATTCAACTGATCCGCGAAGGCAGGCAGGTTCGTGGCACTGCCGTCCCGACGAAGCCTGTCGAGTGTCGAAGCCCCAGCGACTGGCAGGACCTCGGCTTTGTTTCGTGGGTTCTGAACTTGAGGTAATGGTCGATAGGAGATTTCACAGGTGAAATCATCGCTAACGACGTGCTATAGCTACAGCAGATGCGACGGATGTTGATTTACGATCTCTTTCGTTTCTTTCTTTCTCTCTCTCTCTCTCTCTCTCTCTCTCTCGAAGTCAAGAGTCTACTCGTATTTCGTTTGAGGCCCGGCTTTCGAGATGCGTGCATGCTGGGCATGAGGGCGGGAATTCGCTGGGTTCGGTGAAGGCACGGGGACTTGTGACGGCGGGGTATGGGAGGGACCAAGGCCCGGATCAGGAATCAGCAGCACCGGAGTCTTCCCCCAGTTGCAAGCTGCAGCCCCATTGAATGTGGTCTCGAGGCGATCTACCCATGGAAGAGTGTACAACTGCAAGCCCGTCATGGTTTGGGACAGGAGTCCTTTCACGATGCGCAAGTCCGCGCTCGAAGCCAGGTGATGCTTCGAAACTTGCCCAACAACTACACGCGAGCGATGCTGTGAGGTCCTTGGCCGAAGAGCCCCCAAGTCGGCAAACAGCCGCAAAGTGGTCTGCAGCCTGCAACCGCCCTTTCCAAGGTTGGCGATGCTTGACAGTGAAGGCTTTGAGGGCAAGTGCGCCAGCTGTTGGATGTTGTTGCAAGCCTTTGTCGGATCCTGCTGAGCCTGAGCTCGGGGTCAGTGCCATCCGAGAAGGGCCCAGCGGAGGGCCTCGAGTCTTGACTCTGCCAGACAGACCAAGGGTGCTAAAAAGTGAAGCTGGATTGAGGTACAACTTTCTGTACTTGCCGATCGACTTTCAGAGCCGCGCCTGTCTAGGCTATGCGCAGATGCCTCAGCGAAAAGATTCATGCTCAACACATCATAGGCAAGGACACAGTTAATGTGCCTCTTAAAACCCTTCAAGACAAACAAACACTACACATAAGCCTTCTTCTTATCCCGGTATGTTTTGAGCATTGGCAGCACGGATTTACACATACATACAGCGCACAGCATACAGACACACATACGTACATGGCGGAGGAAGGCCCTAGAGAATGATGATGAGAACAGTTGGTCAGTGTAGTTGGTTTATAGAGTGCACATTGTTGTCTGTTTTTCGATTGCACCGATCGGAGCGAGATCGGCCAGAAGGGCACACCTTTCACGAAGTGCCACACCTGCAAACCTGGACAACTGGCGAGAATTCTGGATAAGGTGAGTGTGGCAGCCTTTGCTTGGCTTGGGAGTTTGGTGCGACTCAGGTTTGTTAACTTGGTGGACCCCTCCTACGTGGCCCAATTCTGGGCCAAATTCAGCCGGAGCCCGAGAGCTTCGCCAGCTTCGCTCTGCTTTGCTTCCGCTTCCCACTCCCAACTCGGGCCCCCCTAAGCAAAAAAAGCCTAGACCCCTGGACCCATGTGAGGCGGCTATTCAAAGTGGGTGCTGCCAAGCAAGAAGGCTCGGGCCTCCCTCGCTGCAGATATCTCATATCTCTGTATCTCTACCTATTTATCTATCTATCTATCTATCCATCTGTTAACCTGTCTATATGTGTATATATATATAGATATATACACACACACACATATGTGACATCTTTTCGGAGCCCTGGCCATGACTGCGAGAGGTGTGTGGAGTGAGCTGGAGCGGACCGCATCAAGGGCTGGAGGCACGGACTTTCTTGGACCCTGTGATAATATAAGCTAGCATACTCTAAGTATAGCATAGTCTGCTGGAAATGATGCTGTACCCACTAACAGTATGCAAAACAAGAGTAATCATGGTATGCACAAGACAGTATACTGCCTGACATGGAGTCGCCCAGGCTCATGTGGAGCGGTACCGCAACAGCCCTGTCGGGAGCTCATAGGGGTTTTTTCGTCCAGGGCCGAGGTCGTGGGGTTTAGGGTTTTTTCGAGTTTTTGGCTTTAGGGAAGGCTACTGGAGCAGGCCGAGCAATCTGAGGGGGAAAGGCCGCCTAAAAAGGACTGAGCCGTTGCTAGGACTAGGCGCTGCCTCGCTCTCACGAAAGTCCTCATCGTAAGCGAGCCTGCGACATGTGTGTTTGCCTAAGTTTGTGTGCTCAAGTCCCCACGTGTGGGGGGTAGGTGGGTACGGTGGCGGGGCCTTCAAGATCTTGGAGTCCCTGAACTATGGCAGCAGAGGGCGTGGGCAGAAGCTTGCCCCGTGACGATGCAGCAGCCAACGAACTCCAGGGACAGCTTCGAGCGAGTGAACTGCCTGGACGAGCATGACTTCCGGAAGCTGTTGGGCTTCCGCAGCATGAGCGAGGGAAACGATGTGGATGGCCTGCCCGTGGCCAGGGCCTGCGCTATTGTGCCAGAATCGCAAGCGCCGCTTGTGCAGCCCTGGGTAGTTTCGAGGGCCCCTGGTAGGCAGAAGCTCCCGCTTCATGGCAGCTTGGCTCAGTCTAGTTTCTCAGAGTGAGGCAAGTGCCCCAAATGGGCTCTGGATGTTGTGGATGTTTTCAGCACTCTGGCGTACAGTTGGGTGGGGTTCTTATCTTGTGCTTTGCATCATCCTGGACACCTTCTGAGGAGTTCTTCTGCAGCCCGAGCAGGACGGCCAGCCAGCTCCGTCGCAGGTGCTCCGGATAAAGGCTTGGGCTGCCACGCTGCTCCCGCGCAAGCGCAGCAGAGTCGAGCCCCGCTCGTGAGACGTAATGAATTATCGGGAATGTTGCACGTTTGTGCTGTAGATGATCTGATTGTTTCATGTCCTTCGACAGAAATTTTTCAAGTGGACACCTTTTCCAGGCTTGCTAGCTGCAGGCTTGCAGACGCCATATAGGTGCAGAGTACTTTGGGTTTGGATCGAGAAGGAAGTTGAATGGTTTTGAACCGGCGCACACCTTGGCCAGCAGCATGTCGGAAGAAGCTGTCAGCGACGAAGCCGCTGCCTCTAGCTTTAGATGAAACGGGAGTTTCAGCTCTGGACTATGTCTTGCCTCAATGGCCGCGTGGTATGTGAGACGTTGAGAAATGTCGCACTGCCAGACCTTGGCCGAATGCTGAGATGTGACGGCACTCGCGCGCATTTCTCCCATCATGGGAGTAGTGTTCATGTGGAACGGCTTTGAGCCGGTCTCTCCAGCTCGCAAGATTCGCCTGAGAGGAGCAGAAAATCTAATCTGTGCGGTGTGTTACTGGGGCTTGGAGCACTGAAGGAGAAGCAAAAACATACCTGCAGGAGTGTCTACGTCTAGTCTGTGCATGCTTGTCTCCTCAAGTCCGACATGGGTAGTGGTGCCGTTCGTCGAGGCACTTCAGTAGAAAGTGGGCAGAAACTTGCCCCGTGACGATGCAGCAGCCAACGAACTCCAGGGACAGCTTCGAGCGAGTGAACTGCCTGGACGAGCATGACTTCCGGAAGCTGTTGGGCTTCCGCAGCATGAGCGAGGGAAACGATGTGGATGGCCTGCCCGTGGCCAGGGCCTGCGCTATTGTGCCAGAATCGAAAGCGCCGCTTGTGCAGCCCTGGGTAGTTTCGAGGGCCCCTGGTAGGCAGAAGCTCCCGCTTCATGGCAGCTTGGCTCAGTCTAGTTTCTCAGAGTGAGGCAAGTGCCCCAAATGGGCTCTGGATGTTGTGGATGTTTTCAGCACTCTGGCGTACAGTTGGGTGGGGTTCTTATCTTGTGCTTTGCATCATCCTGGACACCTTCTCAGGAGTTCTTCTGCAGCCCGAGCAGGACGGCCAGCCAGCTCCGTCGCAGGTGCTCCGGATAAAGGCTTGGGCTGCCACGCTGCTCCCGCGCAAGCGCAGCAGAGTCGAGCCCCGCTCGTGAGACGTAATGAATTATCGGGAATGTTGCACGTTTGTGCTGTAGATGATCTGATTGTTTCATGTCCTTCGACAGAAATTTTTCAAGTGGACACCTTTTCCAGGCTTGCTAGCTGCAGGCTTGCAGACGCCATATAGGTGCAGAGTACTTTGGGTTTGGATCGAGAAGGAAGTTGAATGGTTTTGAACCGGCGCACACCTTGGCCAGCAGCATGTCGGAAGAAGCTGTCAACGACGAAGCCGCTGCCTCTAGCTTTAGATGAAACGGGAGTTTCAACTCTGGACTATGTCTTGCCTCAATGGCCGCGTGGTATGTGAGACGTTGAGAAATGTCGCACTGCCAGACCTTGGCCGAATGCTGAGATGTGACGGCACTCGCGCGCATTTCTCCCATCATGGGAGTAGTGTTCATGTGGAACGGCTTTGAGCCGGTCTCTCCAGCTCGCAAGATTCGCCTGAGAGGAGCAGAAAATCTAATCTGTGCGGTGTGTTACTGGGGCTTGGAGCACTGAAGGAGAAGCAAAAACATACCTGCAGGAGTGTCTGCGTCTAGTCTGTGCATGTTTGTCTCCTCAAGTCCGACATGGGTAGTGGTGCCGTTCATCGAGGCACTTCGGTAGAAAGTGGGCAGAAACTTGCCCCCTGACGATGCAGCAGCCAACGAACTCCAGGGACAGCTTCGAGCGAGTGAACTGCCTGGACGAGCATGACTTCCGGAAGCTGTTGGGCTTCCGCAGCATGAGCGAGGGAAGCGATGTGGATGGCCTGCCCGTGGCCAGGGCCTGCGCTATTGTGCCAGAATCGAAAGCGCCGCTTGTGCAGCCCTGGGTAGTTTCGAGGGCCCCTGGTAGGCAGAAGCTCCCGCTTCATGGCAGCTTGGCTCAGTCTAGTTTCTCAGAGTGAGGCAAGTGCCCCAAATGGGCTCTGGATGTTGTGGATGTTTTCAGCACTCTGGCGTACAGTTGGGTGGGGTTCTTATCTTGTGCTTTGCATCATCCTGGACACCTTCTCAGGAGTTCTTCTGCAGCCCGAGCAGGACGGCCAGCCACGACGTGGTACATGGGAGAATGCCTGTGTCCCTTCCGTGTGATGGTGGTTTAGGGTGCGATCTCATAGGCTCCGTGCTTTCGCAGCTTGCTGGCCCTGCTGTGCCTCCACACTGTCGCAGGTGCTCCGGATGAAGGTTTGGGCTGCAACGTTGCTTCCGCGGAAGGGTAACGGAGTCCAGCCCCGTTCGTGATTCCGTGCGAGATGCTCTTGACGGATGAAGCCGCAAGTGCCCCTTCACTCGGTCGCGATGCCGGGATGTGTTTCGATTCTGAACAGATGCTTGCCTCGTCCTCACGTTCAAGACTATGTCGGTTCGAGAGGCAACGGCAAAGCCTGTGATGAAGCCAGCTATGCTTGGTTTCGCAAGTCTAGTGGAATGTACTCGCGCAGCAACGTTTTTCGTTGCGCCACCCTGTTCTGGTTCGTTTTAATCACTACCTGGTCAGTACCTTTTACCACCTGCCCCCGAAGTCTTGCCCCTTGTGTGCTGTGGCACTCTTGGACGGGGCGGGTGGTGTGCAAGAGCTCAGTTTCTTTTTCCACGTCTCGGAAGCACTGCCCAGGGCGTCGCCCGCGAGGCGATCCCGGGCCAATCCTTCGAAGACGTCGTACGGGACAACTAACCCATACTAACCCTCATAACATGAGTAGAGAGTTATTTTTGGTTTTGCCTCATCACTCGACTGTGTCTGGAACCGCATTCCATGCAGAACGAAGTTGAGCGAAAGCTTGCCTCAATCGTCTTCAGCGGTGCACTGGTTCCAGACACAAACATCTGGCGAAATCTCGCCAAACTGAAACGTCAGCTTCGATTCAGTCGAGAATCCCAGAGAGACAAAAGACTCCGCCCGATTCTCATCCCCGGGCCCGCTGTTCTGGAAGCCTGAGCTGGGCCTCAGTTGAAGCTCTTTTTGGCGCCTTCCCTCTTCACGTTTTCTCTGCCCCCACCCTCGCTTTTCTCCATCCCCGTTTCGTGGCCATGCGCGGGCCACTTTACGATGTGAAGGCAGTTTCAATGCAGTGCTTGCTCAGGTCATGCACGAGAGTGTGCCGGACGAGTGCAAACAGCGGAGTTTGATTCTTGAGATGTCGCTTTGTGCATTTGGAGATTTGTTGGAAGACCTGAACGCAGGTACAAGCCGGTGGTTCTGCAAAACGGCATTCGGGCCGGGGGCCCAGAGCTTCCCAGGAGCCTTGCAATTCCGGACACAACTTTTGGCTCCAGGTGGCCTTCCCGGAACCCTCGAAGGCTCCGAGGTGCGCCTTGCCACCGGCAGTCTGTGTCAAACAAGCCGACGTCAGCGAGCAACTCGCGCAGATTCGCGCAAAGCTCGGTATCACAGCCTCGAAGTAGGAACCGCGAAGCCGCTGCGGCATCGGGGATCTTCGGATTTTGAGCGCATCAAAGTGCAACTCTCAGTGGCTAAGTTGTCTTCGTATGGAGGCCCCCTCGCATTCGCCAGCATCATCACAGCCACATGGACGGCAAGGTCGCCTTCGCCTGAGTGGCTGAAAACCAAGCCAGGCGCTCTGCAAAGCATCGTAACTGAGGCAGGCTGGCAGCACAGGCGGCAATCTGGGGATGCTCCAAGGACCAGGGGGTCGAAGGCTTCTACGCTCAGAGCCAGACGAAGAAGCTTATCCAATCCCGAGCCTTGCCCAGACCTGCGAAAAAAAGGACGTAAGCCCCCCTATAAAGTAGCGATTCGACGATGCAGCCCCTGGCCCGATGATCCAGGATGCCCATGGCAGCAGGAAGCTCGGTACGAGGGGCTTCCAGCGCAGAGGTCACACTTCGCAAGTTCGGACAGAGGCTACGCTTTCCACAAAGGAGAGTCCCCTGAACCCTAAAAAGCCTAAGCCCTTGTGCCAATCGGAATGTTTGACACTGTGACGAGGTTGGAGCTCTGCCAGTGGGATCGCTTTCGCGTTCCTGAGCCGAGGCCTTTTGTGGGCTCCTCGCAAGTATTAACGGGATTGGATCAGATGCAAGCGTTGCGAGGACGACAAGAGGAAATCCGCCAAGAGGAGCCTCTGTTGAAAGTGCTGCTTATGCCTAGAACTCTTGCAAGCTTGCTGTAGCCGATCCTTGAAACCAGCAGCCTGGTCAGTTTTGGGGCTCATGTAAGAACCTTTTGCACCTCAGCAGCACGGCAAGCTTGCGCAGCAGAGTTTTGGGGAACTGCTTGGCCGAAGAGCTCATGTACTCTTCTAATGGGTGCACCTTCACATACATGCCTTTAGCTCCTCGCAACAGAATGGCTGGACTCGCACTGTTCTGCTTTATTCAGTTCTCCATCTGAGGGCCAGTGAAGCTACTGCCTCAGATTAGTGCTTCAGCAGGAAGCCAAGTCATGCAAAACCCGGTCCCTCTGAGAAGCCTGAGAGAAGAGTCAACAAACTTGTGCAACCGGGAGAGGCTCTCTGCGAATTCATTAGTCGGATATGTTTCGTTGCGTTTGTTGATTATGCAGATTTGCTTCAGTAGGTCCATGTTGGTTTTTTGTCCCAACTGCGCCACAGCCGCTTGGGCATTTTGGGGAAGTCTGACACACATTGGCAAGCCAGAGCCTGCGAGAACTTTGAACGCGGCTGGCTGCACCCGAATCGATTCTATTTTCCACAGGATGCCGCTGCAACGTAATATGCAGTGGCCCACATGCAAAAATTATTGCACTGCGCCTGCTGCGCCTACTGCGTTTGGCTGGCAAGTTGAGGCCAAAAGCTGCAGAGTGCAGAACAAGCCGTGTTGTTCTTGCACATTGTCGGCTTGCCTGGGCCTGGGGCTCCTTAAACCGAATTCCAGAGCAGCCAAGTCGCAAAGGCCGTGGAGACAGCCCAGGCTGCCGTCAGACGGCCGAACTGCAGCTGTTTTCCCCCTGTAAATAAGGACAGTCGACAGCCTCTGCCTGCATTGCGCGTCGCCGCGCACGCCAGCGAGGGCAGGGCTGTTGGACATGATGAGTCTGGGACCTCGGCCCCACACACACAAGATGGTGAGATGGTCGCCAAGGCAGCGTGGCTCTCAACCCTACAGTATCAATCTTCGAGAGCTTGGCATCAGCAGCCGGCCATTCTCCTTGGGACCTGCTCCCTTCTTGCTCAGCTGGGTGACGCAGTCACGGACAAGCTGGCGCCTGACTAGTGGAGCTACTTGGGCTGCTGGGAGACCTCTGCGGAGCTTGGCTGAACCCGATCTTTTAGCAGACGGACCGGACTTTGAAGCTTCGCCTAGGGCAAGCGCGGGTGTCCCCAGCCGAAGCTGCGCAGAGCCAGTTGGAAAGGTCACGTGCTACGTTTGCAGCTCTCCTCCCGTTTCAACTGCCCATGGTCCGGCCTTTCAGAAGAACTAGAGACATGTCAATAAACAAGTCCCCCGAGAACCGAGACAACGACAGCCCCGACACTTGTCTGGAGGGGGGCTGCAGATAGAGAAGGCATAAAATCGCGCAGTTTGTGTCAGACGGCCACAATAATTCTCCCTCGCTGGGTCCTCCTTGTACTTGCTGCTCGCATGGGGTCTGGACAGGTGCACCACACATGGTAGTATCGATGTGGTCGAAAATCACGTTCTGACTTTGGCGCTTTTTGTTGAGAGCCAAGCCTTTTCCCACATGATGCATTCTGAAGGCGTAAGGTGGACATGTCACAACGCACGAAGCACGTGTCTGAGGATATTGTTTCCCAGCCCGACTTGTGCTAGTGGCATGCGCTACAGACGTATCTTGGCAAGTCACGTCTTTGCCCAGTGGCCCTCTGACGAATTCGTGCCATTGGCTCGTAAAGTTGCCCAGGGATGCGGAGACCCAGAAAGTTTGTTGGCGGGTCTCTCATATGGGCGAAAGCAAAAGCAATCATCGCTGGAAGTCACTGACTTGCAGCTCAAGGCTAGGGCGGCTGGGTCCTAGGTATATTTTATTTTCCTAAGTATCGCCGATCCTCCCTCCGCAGACGAGGAGACCTCGCATCCTTGTGCAAGTGCCGGCATTTTGCATAAACATGCACCCGTTGCCTAAGCAGACCTGACCTGCGGGCACAGAAAGAAGCAGTGGTAGGGTACATGTTGGCCGCGTTCTTGTCTCTGCCTTGAACGCGTCGAGTTTCCGGGCAAGGCTCTGCTGTGCTTTAGGAGGCATATTTGGCTTGGTGGGTCTTCGAGTAGTTTTGTGTTGTCAAACTGTCAGAACGCACTAGTCACTAGAGGCAGCCGGTTGACTACTTGCTTCGAGATTCCATCAGATGGACTGTCTTGTATCAAAGCAGTTTTCACTTTGCCGGAGTGTTGTGTTTCTTCGGCTCAGGCCGTCTGCGCCTAAGCTGCCATCGCGGCGATTTAGAAACGGTAGGCAGCTTGCTTACAGACAAATGCTGAAGGTTTCATCAGGCTTCTTATCTTTCCTCGGTTTTTTTGTATGACTGCTGTGGATTCGCAAGATTGCAATGGCGATGCAAGAGGAATGGCCAGGCAGCACCGGGAGGGGAAGAGGGTGCTGGCTGGGAATGTAGAGCTTGGGCAGCCTTGGAATTTCACTAGACGTTGGCTCTATAAGCCCTAAAACCCGGGCCCCAATTCCAACAAAGCCTCGGGAAGCCATCGAAGTGCATCCACATGTCCTTGACATCGCTAACCCAATTGCGATTTCGATGATAGCCGTGGCTCCGACCGATGTGTAGCATGCAGTGGACCAAGCCAAGAGCTCTCCAAAACAAAACGGCCAAGAACTCGATCTCCTGAGGCGAGGAGCCTACCTGGCCGAGTCACCGGCCAGCGAGGCCGAGGCCGACCCTTCCAATGCGTTGAAGGCTGAAGAGAGAAACACGAGAGTGAGCATCGTGGCACAGGGGCGGGAACACCCGTGGGAGTCGGTGTTCGGGGAGCGCCATGTCGATGCGGGGGAGGCAGAGGCGGAGCTGCTTTCAGTCAAGACGAGCAGTCGGTCTCCTGTTTTAGGGGGAATGTGCGCAGTCGGAGAGGGGGGGGGGCATAATGCATATTTCAGAATGTATCCATATGCACCCCAAGCAACCGGGTGCAAGAGGGATCCTGAATAAGAGACCCGTAGTCGAGGAATTTTGGATTCTCGGGTGTTGACAATCGCTGCCAGGTAGAAAACAGCGAGCTGCAAGCTCTCGAGGACCAGTGCCAGGGGTTTAGGGCTACGGTGTTGCAGGCCTGAGGGCTTTGGATATGTATTTTGGGGTCCTTATAATAGTAAGGATCCTATTTTCGGAAACTCCCATATGTCAGCAGTCTACATAACTGTTTGAGACCAGGGCGTGCAAGGAGCTCAGACTCTACTTACCTTTGGATAGTATGGAATGGAGGAATGGGGTAGAATTATAAGTACAGTATTACTACCATTCTTCCATTCTCTACTAACCAAAGGTAAGTCATAGGATGATTAAGGCCCCTATATTATAGTACCCTTATAGTAACCCTTATAGCCCCCTTTATAAGAACCTCCGGCCTTCGACTTTGCAGGACTCGCCTTCGGCTGGAGCCGGGGTCTCAGGCTCCAAGCAAAAGAGCCGCTGATTTGCTCTGGGTGTAAGCTTGAGCCGTGCTGATTGAGATACGTCCTGAAGGAAGATGAGGAGGTAGACTTTGCCGACGAAGACGACGCAAAGTTCGACCCCGAAGCGAAGCCGGAGGATGTGCAGGACACAATTGCTGTTGGTGGCTCTTGCGTCGTTCAGGGGAGTCTTCCCGAATAAACCTGCGAGGAAAAATTCAGAGACGCGTTCCGCAAGGCTCGCCTGCTGCAGAGCTGGCAGCCACCGCAGCTGTTGTGAGAGAACATCATGACTTGCAAGTCACAAGCCATCATGCGAGCATGCCTGTGCTGTAGCAGGCCATGTTAGTGCTCAACGATATTTGTTAACATTGGCGTAACGAGATGCTACAACGTGCAACGGAAAGCTGCCTCTGAATATCACGCCGATTTGCATTTGACGATGCTATGCTACATGGCATTGCCTGTTCGGCTATACGGGGTGGAGTGAGGCGTCGTGGCATCAAAGTGGTGTGACATGGATGTGGTGCACATGTTGAACATTTCAGAGGGTTGCAATACAGCGCAAGCGCTGCGTAAGACTCTGCTCGGGGCAGGTCAGGCTCTCATATTCTTAGCTCTACATGTCAGGGAGGCTCAGATTCTTAGCAAAGTCTTTGCAAAAGCCTGAACCAAAGCCTGTTTGCAACTAGGAGGCCGAATAAGCACAACTCAGCTACTCCAAATCATTGTTCAGAACCAGAGGTTTCCGCAGCTCCCTGCCATGCCTGAGTTTAAGAGCAGGTAGCTTGGCGACGGGCTGTGTCGTAGTTTCTCCGTGCTCAGCCCTTTGATTCGCGCCAATGTGCATGTAGGTGAGGTTAGTTGTAGGAGCTTCTGTTGTTCATATTCTCTCGTGCATGCCATGTCCCGTCATTTGTTCTGTGCAGAGCTGTGCTGCAACTCTGCCCCTGTAGTCTTAGAGTGTGCGAGCGCTCTTTGTGTTGTACTGCACGGAGCAGCCTCTGTTGCCTTGCAAGTGCAAGGGTGTTTGCACCCACAGGCAATCAATCAATCAATATTAAGCTTGGTGCTAGTGAGTGTGGCTAAACTAGGAAACCTCCAAATCGAGTCTGAGTCCTCAGTTCTTTAGCATGTATAGGCTTTGCAGAAGCAGGTCCCTAGGCTCAGATTCTTAATTTGCCTGGAGGTTTGCAAGCTTAGAATCTTAGAAGAAAAGAATCTAAGGGCTCAGATACTTAATTTGGAGGTTCGCGAACTAAAAACCCAGACACGCTCAGAGTCTTACTGTTTTTTGCGGGAACTTGCTTGTGTTGCAGGCCGTGTACAAGCTAAGCATCTGATGTCCAGATTTCAGGGGGGCTTCGAAGTCTTAAGTTCAGGGCACACCGACCGTGGATGAACTATTGCATTGTGCAACAGCCCCTGAAATTCGTATGCAAGGAAGTCTTCAGCGAAACTTCCGCCGTAAACAGTCCTGTTCCAAACTCTGGGACATAAGTATACAATTATATTATACTGTCCCTAGAAACTTCCACAACGCCATGCCCCGAAGTTTTCGCATCGCAGATGGGCCACACGGTCTTGATCAGCGGGCCCGGGCCTCGGACGCCAATTCTGAGCCACTCGCAACCCTCAACCCTGTCCATGTATATATATATATATATATACATATATATATATATATATCTGTAGTTATATATACACATATATATACACACATATACAACTATGACTATCATGTATGTATATGTATGTATATATACATCTATGGATATATGAACAAACCAGACCACCCAGCAGATGATGAGTCAATCGTGATAGGCTGGCAAGTTGATGTTGTAAGACACAACCAGGCCTTCTAAACGTGTGCCGCGAGGTAGTGCTAGGGAACGCATCAGGTGAAGCAATTGGTTCTTTTCACGTACTGGCCTGAGTGCATGTTCAGGCTCTGCGACATGAGCCTCGTCGACTATGTTAGCTGGCCCAGCTTTTTCGAGGCCTTGTGTCTTGAAACAAATCTGTTACACTGCATAGGTTGGTCCTTCAGTTGGCCTGCCAAGACTCGAAGGGAACAGAGGATTGCCTTGCCATCAAGTTTCAGTTTAACTGCTCCGTGGCCCCTCAAAAAAACCCTTTTCCAGAGAAGGGCCCTTTCCAACGCAATGCTTCCCTCATCTTCGCACCGGCGTGGCTACAGGACATGGCTTCCAGCGTCTTGCAGGCTCAGGGGAAATTGCAGTTTACTTTAGAAACATGCTGGCATGGTTTAGCAGGGTCATTGTCGAGCTTTCCACTCCCGAACCCTGGCAATGCCTATGCCTACGCAGTGCCGTGTGCCGTGGGTGGCTTCTAAGCAGCTTCAAACGACATTGTCACTCAGACCATCCGACTCGCAGGCATGTTCGCCGTTTGGTGAAGTTCTACGCAGCGGCCTCAGATTTGGAAGCAGATCCTTGTCAGATACAAATATAGGTCTCGTGCATAAAGACAGACATGGTCAACGAGCAACTCGAAGTGGGTTCCACAGTTTTGGAAGCAGCAGAACAAGGCTCCTCGAGAAGCAGCGTTCAATGGACATGAGGGTGAGCTCTCAAAATCGTGGCGTTGTTCTTCCGCAGCTTGCCAGACTGCTTCCCGGACTGCGGCGGGATCCACGCCCGAGCGCAGCACTAAGTCACTAAACTGTCGTGGGAGTGGGGCTCGGGGAGGCATCTGATGCTGCTTTCGACAGACCGCTTTCACCTGCAACGAACTCACGATTTGATGTTATGACAGAGAAGACACCTGGGACCTTAGCCATGTTACCTCAGTCATTGGAACCCCCCAGTGCGGAGTTTGCTTCAGAAGAGGTATGGGTCCGCTTTGCCACGGAGGAAGCAGCCAAGGCTCCGGCTCAGTCCAAGCAGTCCGGTGGGCTAGAAGTCGTCTAGAAGCAAAAAGCCCGTAAATTAGAGGAATGCTTCTACAGGATGACAGAGTTGAGTGAGTGGAAAGTCCTTTGGACCCAAAGAAGCTCGCTTAGCTCCTCTGATCCTCTCCTGCCAACCTGCAGCGAGGTGTGTCAGAACAAGATGGACGGTGCAACGTTCGCCGGCAGCCAGATCAAGGCCAATCTCCGTCACAGAGTTCGGGATGCGACGCCTCCTGTCGTCTGGGTCTTGTCTTGTCAGTGCTTGGGGCTCCCTCTTGTAAACCCGTAGTACGATTTTGAGCATCAGCAGTCGGCTTACTGTCCTGGTTGTCAATTTGCCAGCTCGTTTGGCCGCAAGTGCAGGTCGAAGTGGTGGAAAACGACCACCCTCGCCAGAGCCTTTCGATTCTTTCGATTTGCTAAAAGAAGTCTGCACGAGCGTCGAGGCTGCTTTTGGTACTTGCTCAGTATTGCACGCTTGGAGCAACGTTTTGCTTGAGTTTCTCGGGCCCTCTTATATAGATCAAGCAGGAAGGGGATCGCTCAGGCAAAACCATGCACGGGTGCCTCAACTTAGCTGGCCATATGTTTAGTTTCATACAAGCAGCAGTTCCAAGAGCAGATGGCATGCACTATGTCTTTGACGCTCACGTCTGCGCATTGCAAAAGTCTCAGCACGATCACTTGGTTCCAAAGTAGCTGTGCGGAGCCGCTTGGGGCAACATGGTGCCGGCCTTAGCGCAGTCTATTGAATCGAAAGGGCAGCAGTTAGCCAGATGGTTCCCATGAGCTGATGCGGAATACACCCACGCACTCTCTCGTTGGTCTGTGCATGTGTCTGCATGTCGATGGCTCAGTCCCAGGCGGAGGGCTACATGGCCACCGCCACTCTGGCTCCTCCGCAGAGTGAGGAGGAATCTTCTGTGCCTATATGCATGCACGGATGCATGTGTATGATGTACGAATGTATGTATGGGGAGCATTGATCTTCAGGTCCTTGTCTGAGTCTTCGCGCTTACGTAGGCTTAAACCGTACCGTACTTCAGATGTAAAGCAATGTGTCCGCGAAAGATTCGCCGTGAGTCCGCGCAAAGAAACAGAGATCCGCGAAAGTTGTCACGCAATCGACTTGGGCATGTAAGACACATGTAACTTGTGAGCAACATGCTATCGTTCCGCAGGCATACAGTTTCAAGGCATTTCGTGCACCATGCAACAGCACAACCAAAGCTAGCGCTTGATGTGGGGTTGCAGGGGGGCTCCGGCGACTCTGCGGCCCGGGCAGGATAGGAGCATGAGAACGGAAGTCACGCGAAAAGAAAGCAAAGATCCGCGAGGAAGGCCATTTCCGGATGAAGGAATGTTAATCAACACGTATGTATGTACGTATGTATGTCGACGTATGTCTGTATATGTATGTATGTCTGTATGTCTGTATGTATGTATGTATGTAGGAGCGTATGTGTGGATGTGACATACAATGACATGCAGCTGGTGTGAGACATGGGTGGGCAAACCCTTCGATAGCAAACCTGAAGTATCCAGGACCACGACCAAGCGGCAGCGCCAGCTTCAGGCTCAGGCACCCACCTGCCCTAAGCTTTACCGCAGGGTTGCGGAAGCGGCTTGGGAGGCTGACTTTGAAGTCACGACTTGCATGGTCGGCAGACTCCGGAAGGTCCCTGCATTGCTGGGACTTCGGCGGCTGCTCCTTCCACGGCGGTCAAGGGCCCTTGACCCAAGCGTAGTGTGCGGAGTGGAACGGAACTTTGCTCCTGTGGCCCCGTGGCCAGTGCTGAGGTCGACGCAAAGTCTTCGACGAGCACCTGGACCAGGACACCATAGAAGCGGGCCCGGAGCCCAAATGCCGGACGTCACCAGTGCAAGGCAAGCTACATCTCGTGTCTTTCTGCATCCAAGCGCGCTGGAGCCGAAGAAGAGAGAGGATCTCGCATGTGTGAGGGAGAAGAGAGATGCTGCGTTGCTCCGAGGCCTGGCCACAGGGGTGCTGTGCTGAGTCCCTTGAGGGGTGACACGCGAGGGGTGACGTGGGGCCCGATGCTGAGGCTCTCATCCGCGGCATTTTGAGAGTCAGCGGATCAAAGCTCAGTGAGCCCAGCATAGCCCAGCCCGATTCGGCTCTTCTGCGGATCAAAGACCGTGTCCTTTTGCCGATCACGAGAGGTATCGCCTTTGTGCGGCCAGAGGGTGCCAGAAGTGACGACCGGGATCTGGTGGCCAGCATCTCAGCATCCGTCTGTCGATGCACCTCTCGCTCGCTCGCTGGCTTGCACTTCGATTCTTCTCTCCCTCTCTCCCCCTCCGCCCTCCCTTCCTCTTGTTTATCGGGGAGTATGCACATGGGAATCAGCACGTCTGTCTGTCTCTCTGTCTCTCTGTCTCTCCGTCTGTGTCTCAGTCTCTCTGTCACTCTCTCTGTCTGTCAGTATGTCTGTCTGTCAGTCCGTCTGTCTCTGCTTTTCTGTCGGTCTGTCCCTGCTTTTCTGTCGATCTGTCTGTCTGGCTGTGCGTCTGCATGCATGCATGTAATGTACGAGCGGATAAGCACCTTGAGAATTTAACCTTGTGCTATGTTCTCCGTCGCACCTCTAGTTTCAGGTTCGCGGCTCGCAGCACCGGAACCGGGCCGTCCACGGGGACGTGGTGATTGCTGCTTGGGCTGGAAGGGTGGCTTCTACAGCCGACAAGAGCCGGAGCATTTCCCGTCTCGCTGCAAGGTACAGCCCATCCTGTACGGCCGCCAGGAGGAGAGCCTTCGGCTTCGAGTTTGGGCTGGGCGGAGCTGTGACCGATCGCAGTTCTCCAGGAGTCCTCTTCCGAAGAGGAGGCCGCGCCGCCCGCGGCCATACCCTGCTCCGACTCTGAGGCACCCCCTCCAGCCTCCTCTTGGGTGCAAAAAGTGCGTACTCGCAGGTGCTCAGAGAGACTCCGAAAGTCGGTAGGTTCTCGCAGCGAGAGACAACAGCAAGCGGCTGTAAGTGTGAAGCCTGCCGGTCCCACTTCAAAAGCTCCGGGAACCACCGAAGCTGCGAGCCCTACTGACACACTGAGCCGCAGAGCCGCGAAAGCTGTCCCAGCACGGGCTGAAATCCGTTCTTCGTTCATGCAGGAGGAAGAGATTGTGCTGAACAAGCCGCATATCGCAGGACTCACATCCTCGACGGTCCTGAGTCTGAGCGCGCAACTTCACACAGTAAAACTCTGCCTTGGACTCCTACACATGCCCAAACCCGAAAAGCGAGAAACGCCAGGAGCAGCCCGAGCTGCCCCCAAGTCCTCCGAGCAGGAAGTGCAGATGGCGAAGGCTGGCTGTTGAAAGCCTCGAAGGCTTGAGGAGTTCTTTGGAGTGCTTGATGGATACTCTTGGAGGGCATGGCGAGGGTTGCATAGCTGGGACAGTGCTGCGGATTTCTTGTCGGAGTTGTCCGCGGCTTCGCAGCCGAGCGCCTGCCGGTGGGTCGAGGTCGTCGCCATCGCAGAGAAGAAAGGACAGGGTCGGGTGCGCAGCTCGGAAAGTCTGTTTGTTTTGTGATCACGCTCGTCAGTCTCTCGTCAGTTTTGCCTCCTGCTGTGTCTCGTGGCCTGCTTTATGTATCAAGTCACAGAGCTCGCAGTAGCCAGGTCATCGTTTGCACGCTGCACCCAGACCGCGATAAGAAGGCTCTTTGCTGTCGGGGGCAATTCAGTCATATTCAGGCTGCGTCTTCCTCTTCCTTCCCGTGCGCAGCTACTTACTTTTCGTGCGGTCAGGGTCGCACTAAACACGTTTAGGTTTAAACGGTTTAAACTTAAACGCGTTTAAACATGTTTAGCCGGTGGGTCGATGTTTGTTTATTTGTTTAAACATTGTCGTCGCATTGAGATGTTTAAACCATGGTTTAAACATGTGCAGGACGGCGTTTAAACATGTTTAAACACACTTGTGCTAACTCGAGGAGTGTCACACGTCCCAACGCGGCGTTTAAAAGCATGTTTAGCATGACACATATCCCGAATGTGTTTAAACCCATGATGAAACACGTGTTTAAACAGTTTCCTGAGTTTAAACCCATGATGAAACATGTGTTTAAACAGTTTCCTGAGTGTCGCACATGCCGAATGTGTTTAAAGCCGTGTTTAAACACGTGTTGAAACAGTTCCCTGAGTGTCGCACATGCCGAATCTGTTTAGACGCATGTTTAAACACGTGTTTAAACAGTACCCGACAGTTCCCTGAGTGTCGCACATGCCGAAACTGTTTAAACGCATGTTTAAACACATGTTTAAACAGTTCCCTGAGTGTCGCACATGCCGAATCTGTTTAAACCCGTGTTTAAACATTTCTCTGTGTGTCGCACCCAGTGTTTAAACAGTTCCCTGAGTGTCGCACATGCAATCTGTTTAAGCGCATGTTTAAACACATGTTTAAACAGTTCCCTGAGTGTCGCCCATGCCGAATCTGTTTAAACGCATGTTTAAACACGTGTTTAAACAGTTCCCGGAGTGTTGCACATGCCGAATCTGTTCAAGCCCATGTGTAAACACGTGTTTAAACAGTTTCCTGAGTGTCGCACATGCCGAATCTGTTTAAACGCATGTTTAAACTCGTGTTTAAACAGTTCCCGGAGTGTCGCACATTCCGAATCTGTTTAAACGCATGTTTAAACACGTGTTTAAACAGTTCCCGGAGTGTCGCACATGCCGAATCTGTTTAAACGCATGTTTAAACACGTGTTTAAACAGTTCCCGGAGTGTCGCACATGCCGAATCTTTTTAAACGCATGTTTCAACACGTGTTTGAACAGTTCCCTGAGTGTCGCACATGCCGAATCTGCTTAAACGCATGTCTAAACACATGTTTAAGCAGTTCCCTGAGTGTCGCACATGCCGAATCTGTTTAAAGGCGTTTTTAAACACGTGTTTAAACAGTTCCCTGAGTGTCCCAAGGGGCCAAAGGGTGTTAGCGGGTGGGCTTTGAGGTTTAGGCCTTCAGTTTGAAGGCCAAGGCGAGAAGTCCAGTCGTCGACGGCTTCGGGCTCACAGGGGCTACAAAGGCTCAAAGCCAAATTCTACGGTAGGCCTGCACCTAACTTCGCCCTAGCCCCGAAGGTGTGAACATTCAGCCTCGTGTTTGGTCTTCACGTTTAGTTTAATTGGTTCAAACATGTTTAAACGGTTTAAACATGACTCGTCAGAGGGTCCTCTGGGTTTAAACATAAAGCGTTTAAACATCGGTGCGTTTGAACAGTTTAAACAAAACCCCCTCCCCAACCCTGCGTGCGGTGTTGGGCATGCTCGATGGACGGGGATACGAGTACTGTAATGTACCGTACATAAGGCGCCTCGTGCTTTTTCTTCGCCGATGCCCCAAAAGACACAGGATGCTGTTCCGGTGAATCGCCAGCAGGGTCTTCAAGCTCGAGAACTTCAAGCAGCCATGTTTTTCTAGGCTGCCGCATGATTTCATATTGAAATTCAGCGGCTGTTTTCCGCAGGTTATAGCACCCGCAGCAATGCACAATCGCAAAACCATCTCTCTCTGAGCCGTTCTAGCTCTTGCCATGTCGGCTTGGCTGGTACCTTGTGGCGATGCCAACAAGCAGATCGTTGCAGTGGCATGTGACGATCCAAAGTCGGAGGTGTTCAGCAAAGCAAGCATAAAAGCGCAATGCGTTCTTGGGCACCATGTAAAGGACGTGCTGAGCATTCAGAGTGCCAGCTTTGGCAGACGCGCCCACACGGTCCCGAGAGAGCTCTTGTAGAGGAATACGTGCTTGCACTGATCAACTCGCATGTCATAGGGCCAAGCCAACCGCCTTTCTTCAGCATCCTGCTCGGGCCGGCAGCCATTTTGGGTCAGACTCACGACGGGTCTCTGTGATGCGGGGTTGTTGTTCCCGTGGTGGCTTTTTCTTGGTTGTTTGTTTTCTGTTTCTGGTCATGTCGACTCCCCCGCGCGCCTCGCACGATGATGTGCCTGTGCAGATCAGACAGAACCTGGCACTGCAGCGAATGCAGCAGAGCCTCTTTGAGATTGACGAGTTTTCTTCCCCTGTGGCATCGCAGGAGGGTGCTGCGGCAGCAGTTGACCCCATCCCGACCAGGGCAGCACCTGCTGGTGCTGCCGATGGCATGGTCATTGAAGAGGTTACGGCTCTGCTCGCCCAGGTCACCAAGCAATCCGAAGACGAGGTGAAGAGAGCAGGTGTTATCGAAACACTGCGAGCCGCCAACACGGTGGGTCTCCTCAAGGGACAGCCCATCCTTCAGCGTTTGTTTCTTGACATGTATGACGAGACCAAGCGCAATCGGCTGATGACTTCCAGCCGCGACTCCTCTACTCCTCAGGTGCCGATCGTCCCTCCCAGGAGGTGTCACCTGAGGTAGTTGATGTCGAGATGGTGGAGTCGGTGGATCTGGCTGCTGCCGGCGACTTCGCTATGGTGGAGGTGCCCCCTGGGGAAGGGAGCGCGGTTGCCTCAGGTGCCGATCCTCCCATGTCAAGAAACAAACGCTGAAGGATGGGCTGTCCCTTGAGGAGACCCACCGTGTTGGCGGCTCGCAGTGTTTCGATAACACCTGCTCTCTTCACCTCGTCTTCGGATTGCTTGGTGACCTGGGCGAGCAGAGCCGTAACCTCTTCAATGACCATGCCATCGGCAGCACCAGCAGGTGCTGCCCTGGTCGGGATGGGGTCAACTGCTGCCGCAGCACCCTCCTGCGATGCCACAGGGGAAGAAAGCTCGTCAATCTCAAAGAGGCTCTGCTGCATTCGCTGCAGTGCCAGGTTCTGTCTGATCTGCACAGGCGCCTAACCTAGGGCTTGTGGCTGCACTGTGACTTGGAAGGATTGCTGCACGCCGATCCTCGCAATCGCGAGCGCTACTGCTTTGATGTTGCAGTCGTCACCGTCGGACCGGTGAGGGGCTTGCAAGTCGTAGGCATTGGATCAAACACGACGAAGCGAGAACGGGCAGTTAAAGCTGCCGTGGTCCTGGCTGTGAGGGAAGGTCTCGCTGGAGTTCAACCTGAAGCTGTAAACCCGGATGTGGCGGCGTTTCTGCCAACGTTGCAGCTGGCGGATCCACTTCCTCTACAGAAGCCGAAGGAGGAGGCGACACAGCCGATGGGGACGTCCAATGAGAACGCCAGGCTTGCTGCAACAGGGGGGCATGAAGCTACCCAGCAAGCCAGAAGGCGTGCTGCGCCGCCATACCCCTGCGCCCGGCCGGAGGACGACGTACCAAACCAGAATTTGCATGCACACGCCACTCCTTTTAGCCGTCGTCCAGATCCCAATGATGCAGCTGTAGGCAAGTCCAAGATCTTAAATATTCCTGTCGATGAGGTGAATTACACGCAGGAAAGTTGTGGCAAATGCTTCAGGGATGGGCGCAGTCTGCAGCAGCTAGTTGAGGAGCTGGCGGAAGGAAAGCACGATCCCTTGACATCGCCTTTCTTGTGTCTTGAGGCCGTGCGCAAGCACGGGCGGTTATTTTCCAATGACAACCGGCGGCTATGGTGCCTCAAAGAACACCAGAGAAGGTGCGGCCGTGAGGTGTGGATCAAGATTTGCGTCGAGAAGCTCCCTCCTGCTGCTCAACGGTTCGTGGAGCGTTACGATCCAAGGTATGATAACAAAGAGATCAGAGTGCGCAGATGAAGATAGGAAGTCGATGACCATGGCAGGAAAAGACCAGTGCAAGTGCAAGGTTTGGAGCTCACGCACTCGTTGAGTGCTCTAGCTTGTTCCAGCTTAGTACTTATATGACTTAAATCATATTTTGTCAGGCTCCTTGAACACGGGTTGCTCAACAGTTGAAGTCCTGGGCCAGGATTCGACGGGCGAGGTCCTGAAGGACGCCCCCCAAACTGCAGGGAGGGGTCTTGCGGCTCTGTTGCTGGCTCCTGTGCTAGAAGCTCTTTCCAAGAGCTGTCGCAGCGGGAAGGGAGAGAGTCGGAGTGAACAAAGCGCCTCTCATAAAGACCTCCAAAGGCGAAGGGTGTCGGGGGGCTCCTCTGAAGGTCTAGTAACGGACTAGGACAGCCTGTATACCGGTGCCGTGCAGCTGAAACGCCAGCTGTGCTCCGTGTGGTATTATGGCTGTAGTATGGCTGTTGAGGTGTGAGATCAGCATGGAGGGCAGCACAGGGGGCCATCACTGGGATTCTAGGATCTGTGAGCTGTCCGCCTTCCTCTTAGGGCCCAGAGGTAGAGCCGGCCATGAAAGACAGGGAGCGCCTTGGATTCCCATCCGTGCAGGACGACCGTTTTATCCGAGCAGTGCCGACAGACAAGCGTTTGCCGACGATGCTACTCCAGATAAACAACGTCACCACCAAGGCCATCCGTGTGCTGAACACTCGTTTTGTTTTGCGTCAGGGGTTTGTTATTCTCTCCGTTTTGACCTTTGCGGATGTTGCTTGTGCTACCCATATTGAAGACGAAGACAGTGATAGTGTACCATTATGTGGCCACGACGACGACGAGGATGATGATGATGATGATGATGATGATGATAGCGAAGATGGGACAAGGGTGATGGCAGCGCGGACTGCTGCTGCTGCTGCTGCCGATGATGATGATGATGATGATGAGGATGAGGATGATTATTTGGGGAACGAGGACGCAGACTGCCTGCGCTCAATCCTCTTCATCCTTGCGCGGTTCTCTTGCAACCGGCGCAAACTTAGTTTGCAGCGGCTGGGATCGACGTGCATCACGTCGAGCATCCCGGTCTTGCAGTCTTTTGGTTTTCCAGCTCATCTGTAGTAACAAGCCATGTTTTGGCCATGTGGAGGCTCTGCGGCTGCCGGGGAAGCTGGATCGCTTTCAGCAGGGGACCCGAGCGGTGCAGACCCTTCTTTCACGGGATATGTCCCTGCGATGCTGCACATCAAAATTTCCGAGACTTGCAGGCAGATGCATGATGGGCATGTATTGCAGGCTGTGGCCTATGCAGATCCAAGTGTGGAACGAGAGCAGCAAGCCATGCGCCCAGCTCAAGTTTTGGACCGCCGTCAGGCTGTCAGGGTTTCGCGCAGCTCCTCGGTCCACCATAGCACGAATCAGGAATACATGGAATACCGGAGTTTTCGCCAGGCACCCGCTTTGCCGCCTGCAGGGCAGCTGTCTGGGCCGGGTGGCCCCGGCTTAGTGTTTGAGGGGTTGGAGTTAGGCTGGCGGTGTTGCTCGGTTCTGGCAGACATGAGGAGTCGTTGGGAGAGCCTACAGTGCGAACGGCCGTGTGAGATATTGAAGCGGTGCGCATTTCTGCGTAGTCGCAGAGCTGCTTGCAGGGCCTTGCAACAAATTCAAGAGTGTTTGCACCCACGGGCAATCAACCGATCAATCAATCAACCATCCATCCATCAATCAATCAATCAATCAATCGGTACACATTGCTTCTGGTCTTCGCTTTTGCCAAGCATGGCTGGAACTTCCCGGCGGCTGTCTATGCTGTACGACATTAGATGTCACTATCCGAGGTTCACCTGATGCCATTTTTGGCGGGTTGTTCTTTGCTTGAAGCCCTCTCGCGATGCAGGTTCAGAGCTGTTTACTTGCGAGAGAGGGCTTGCTAATGGTTTGATATGGATTTGGGCCGAGGAGAGATGAAATCGAGTTTGACAGCTGAGTTTACCGGAAACATCGCTTTTATCGAGGTTGACTGCGGAACAAACAGTGCAACATACTGTTGTGAGTGTACGAGCCCAACAGCATGTTCATCCAAAACGCGATGAAGACAGGACGGAAGAAGCAGGATATTGCGTTTTGCCCTTGGCATCTTTGTGTGTCTGTATGCTAGCACCTGTGTATAGTGTTGTTGTGTGTGAGTGCACCACACGTGCACATGCACACCCATGATGTCACAAGGAGGGAGGCTTAGGCCTGCGGCGTGGTTATCCTTCAGATTTGCCAGGCCGGCAGCCTGGAAGCGGAGGAGCGCCATGCGCGAACCCCCAGCCACCCATGGCCTACTTGGTGCTCTCTGTTTGCGAAGCATGCTGCACTTTCAGAGGCCGCAGCAAGCCTGCTTGATGAGGCCCTGATTGCGAACGAACTCGACAGCCACGATGTCGACTTCTGCGAGGAAGAGCTTGACGAGGTTCTCCACGGGTCAGAGGTTGACCAAACTCACGATTCATGTCGATCCTGTGAGGGGATGTTCTGAACTCTCTTGGGGTTTCTATGCTTCGGCCACTCAGAAGCCTAGATCTTCCAATCAAGAGCCATACCAGTTTGAATCCTCGCAGCAAGAACGGGAGCACGACTTGTCGTTGTTGTCGTCGTCGCCGGGGTAGCAGCATTAGCAGGAATCGCAGCAACAATGATGCCACTGGTGAGAAAGCATGCAGAAGAAGTGTTCGACGCTTTACACCATCTTCGTGAATCTTCAAGTGGACGTGCGTTGTTATCGCCAGCGCCACGTATCGCCACCATCGTCATCAGGTGAGAGCACTACGATCCTACAGACACTTGTGCCATATGGCAGCCGTCGTGGCGGCTCGTGATGTTGGAGGTTGTGAGACGTTTGCAAGTCCCGTCCCAGGTATGGAGCATGGTCATAGGTCATAGGTCTGAGAGCTCCATGTAGCAATGCAGAGACAAAGAGCGCCGCTGGTAGAACGAGCATCCTACAGCCTCTCGCAGGTCGACCAGATCGTGAAGGCCGCCCAGCGCGATTTCGAGTCGGAGGCTGCTTCCAGGCCCCGGACCGGTGCTCGAGCACATCTCCAGGGTCCGACTGGGAGCGGCAGGATGGATCTGCGACAGAAGCGGATCTTCACCATCGACCCGGCCACGGCGAAGGATTTCCGATATGCCTCTTTCCTCACGGGCTCCTCCGAGAAATTCGAGTTTCAGCTTTGGCTGAGCCTGAGGCACGTGTCACAAGATGTCGCAAGTCTCTGCAGGTGTCACTTCTTATCGATGAGAGCTTGTGCATGGATCGGCTAAGTTCCGCAGGACCTGGATGATGCTATTCACGTGGAGGACTTGAAGGGCAAGGGTCAGATCGAGGCGCGGCTACGGTGCAGAGCACAAGTGGCCTCAAGGTTCGTGATTGGTACTTCCGACCACTGGCACGCTGGGGAGGTGGGAGTGCACATTGCCGACGTCGGTCACTTCCTGAAGCCGCTCGGCATGTCCCCCGAGCACTATCACTAGCAGAACCCTTTCCGGACACACTGCCGCTCGAAGCAGGACCCTGCCCTTTCATGTCCCTGTCCCTTGGCCAGCCCTTGGCCATTGGCACCTGATGCCGAACCAGGCTCGGCACGATAACAGATGAGGAGGCCCGACGTGCCTAAGCTGCGATTTCTGGCTGCCGTGCGACCTTGGAGGATGCTGCCAGGTTTCATTTCGGAGGTTTACTGTGTGGGAGTTCCTTCTCTCCAGGAGTCGAAGGGCGATGTAGTGAGCTTCTCCCCGACAGCTGCTACTGCCGTGGGTTCATGGTACTTCAGCCGAGGTCGTTCCACCTCTGTCTACCTCATTGGGCGGGCCGACGACTCGGAATCCCAAAGGAGCTTCTTGCCGCTTGTCTGACACGATGATATTTTGCCTGCGAGCCGAGGTGTTGCCAATGCTGCCACATGGCCTCTGCAACTATCTCTGCTCCCTGAATCCGAAGCCTTTTTTGCATTAAGAGATGAGGCTTGTTGTGATGACTTTCCGGACTGTCACTGCAAACCTTGTGGCGTTGACTTGTTCCGATGAGCATCGGTACATGAGGAACGAGCCAAAGTTGGCCTTCTCGGCCTTCTTCCGCTCCGGCCTGAGATGGTTTTGTCTTCCGCCTCTGCTTTCTCAACAAGGGCTCCGGAGCTGAGGCCTCTGCAAGAGAACGGGCCAGCTGATCGAGAACCCTGCGTGGGCATGCCGTGTTTATCGGAAGGGAGAATAGACTTTTCGCATGAGCTGCAAACAGGTAAGAAGCCAAGCAGAACAGCAAGACAGCGAAGAACACGTGGAGAACACCACAACCTCCCGAGCTTGTGAAACCGGCCTGCGGTGGACTTTTGCAAGGCCCTGGTTTGCAAAGACGGCCATCTCCTCCGTGTGTCGTCTGAACTACGAGCAGGCGGCTCTGAAACTTAACCAGGTACACACACACACCGTAAGATATCGGAAACCTGAGTGAAACCTGGGCTGTGCAATAGACTGAGCTGGAGCTGTTTCTGTGTCTGCGCACTGCATAAGTCATAAGTGTATTAAATTATGTGTAAGTATGCACCTATGTATACCGGCAGCTCTTTCCAGATAGCTCTGTCTTGAAGTTGCAACATATGACATGACCTGTGAGGCTCAGGACATCATCGACGATCTTGACATTGAGGAGGAAGATCGGCCGCTCGCACCTTCGCTGCACGGAGATTGCCACGCAGTGGAGAGGTGAGCAGATGCGGCAATTATCCAGTTTGGGGCGAGCCAAGGTGCACGGTGGCTACACGTGGCCCGGTGCCCAGGAGACCCCTGGAAAGCTCGCCGAACTTGGAATCATCTCAGGCAGCAAATCAAGGACGACATCCTGCTGCTCTACGAAGTCTGCGGCAAGGCCAACGAAGAGAGTTCCCAGGTGCTTTCCCAACTTCTGCTCCATCTCTCTTGCACAAAGGTGCGGCATGGCCGCCTGACGGGCGGAGCCATGACAATCAGCAAGACGAAGCTCGGCCTGCTTTTTCCTTCTTGGTTTGCTACGAGAGAGAGAGAGAGAGAGAGAGAGAGAGAGAGAGAGTAGCCATTTTGGCTCAAGCCGCGAGTGGTTCGAGCCCCGAGCCCGTAAAACTCTACCGACAGGGGAGAAACCCGGCCGCGATCCTGAGAGAGAGAGAGGCGAGGAAAGAGTTGTGGCATCGACCTCTCGGGGGACTTCGCAGCACTACGCGTGAACTCCTTCAACCTTGACGGCCGAGACATCGTAAAGGACAGTCCTGTACGGGGGCCTTGCGCTGGACCTCGGGGACATTACCCACAACACCGTTGCCGCGATCGGCGACCCTACGTGGGCGAGGGACTACCTCAACCTGCAATTCTGCTCCTTCAACGCTGGGCGGGGAAGGCGAACATCTACCTGACTGAGTAATGGCAGGGACGGCGAGACAGCCTTCTTCACCTACACAGGGGGACCAGCCACTCCCCGCTGCCGGGAGAAGGAAACGACCTGCAGTTGAAGATGACGACAACGAAAGACCGTTGACTCTCAACACTCTCCTGGCCGCTCTCAAGGAGAACCGTGAGGAGATTGTGGCACAAGTTCGGGAAGACATGGACACCATAACCAATCGCATGTCCACTGTGGAGCTGACTGTGGACACACATGTTGCCAACACCACAAAACTCTTGGAAGCTATGACCGACCGACATTGTGCTATGGAACAAAGTGTTCGTAAGGTGGATGAAAAACAGCAATCCGTGCTACATCGTCTTGAGCTCTTGGAGGGGAAGTTTGCAAAGGCCAATTTCTCTATGTCGAGCACGAGGACCTCGGAGACCGAAGGGGGCAACCCCCGACCAGCTCTGGTGGTCGGGGGATGGGATGCCGACCAACATCATGAAGAAACCCTGCGCTTGGTCAAACAACACCTCACCGAGCTCAACATCAACTTGGACGTCAGCCAGGCCTTCGTCCCAGGACTGAGACGCGGATTCGCCCTCGTCCCCCTCACCAGGCTGGAGGGGGAAACAGAGGAAGAACAACGAGCCCGAGTTCAAGAAGCACTTCGCACAATCCGGGCGGCCAAAGTCGTGACCGGCCAACGACCCGAGGGGGGACAGCGATACTTCTTTGCCGCTATGAGCCAGAGCCCGGAGCGCCGCAAACGAGCACAACTTGCCGGGAAAGTCAAAAGGCTCATCATCGAAGAAGGAGGAGATGTACGCCGTATCGACGTCGAGTATGGCACAGCAAACCTGTGGTACAACAGCATTAAAGTCGCCTCGGGGGTTACCTCGGCCCCAGAAGGCGCCTCGGTCGAGAAATCCGGCTGGGTTCACCTCGGCTCCCTGGCCCGACAGATCGGAATTTCAGAGGAGACTGCCGCAAACAAATGGGGGGAGCTTCGTAAGGCTCTCCAATGAGGGGGAACCACGAGGCGGGGGCGACAGACCGTCCGGCCCGAGGCTGGACAGATGCATGCCATCAGTTGGAATGTAGGGGGACTTTCAGCGGCTAAAGCACTTGAAGTCATCCTTGCACTTCGGCGACAACGAATTCGTCCTTTTTGTGGCACCCTGGTCGTGTTCATCCAAGAGATCATATGCGACCCGGGGAAACAACACTCTTCCCTCGGCGAGTTGCAGGCCTTTTTCGGCAAACAAGCTGGAGAATGGCGGGGGAATGCCATCTTGCATACCTCCAATTTGCGACACAGCCAAGGAAAACTTTTGCCTTTTTCGCTATCCTGTACTTTGACTTCAGAGGAGCTTCGGCTAGGCGCCTTCTCAGTCCATATCCCACACCATGCGACTCTTTCTACTACAGAACAAATCCTACAACAACTGCACCCACACTTACAAGCCCACCGAAGAGCACTTATCGGAATCGATGCCAACGAGACCTTTGAAATGGCACAACAACGAAGACAGACGAAGGCTTGCACTGCACGCGGGGAGATGCTGCTGGAATGGTTCGAGGAGGAAGAATGTCACTTACCACAACAATCCCTGGAGCGACCGAGCCACTTCCCGTATAACACGGCACTCGAACCACGCCGACTCGACTACATCTTTGCCAAGAAGTTGCTCTGCGACCCGGGGGAGATCCTCGCCCACAGAGACATTGCCACGTCGGACCATGAACCCGTGGCGGTGCCCTTGACTCAGATTCGCATCAAGAACATCGAGGGGGAACGAGCTGCAGCATGGTCATCTCGTGTGCTCAGAGCGGGCGACGAGGTCGATGCCATCCTTGATCGCGACCTCCATGTCGGGGGGGACCCTGTGACACAGATCCAGCGAGTTGCTGTGGCGATCAGCAAACCTGGCAAACACAAGCAACCCTTCGAAGAATCACCGGCACTTCGCGAAGTCCGACGACAAGCACTCCAAGCTCCACCTGGCGAAGAACGACGTCGCCTTTGGAAACTGGCCAGGAAAACACGCAAGCAAGAACACAGACAGTGGCAACAGCTGGCCATGCAGAAGGTGGCCGAATTGGACTGGGGCGGGGGATGAAAAAGGCCCTCACAGAGCAGAGCCGTGATCACACGTGGGAACTACACTTGATTGACGACGACAACTGGAAGCAGGCGCTGCAGGACCACTTCGAAAAGATCTTCTTCAAACAAAAGCAGATCATTGTCACAGCCACCATCCGGGGGATCATGCACCAGCTGGAGATCATGTGCAAGCACACACCCTGGAAACCCTTCACGATGGAAGAGCTCATCGCTGTGAAGGTCAAGTGGAAAAACGGGAAGTCGTGCGGACCCGACATGGTGTCGCATGAAGCTTTGAAGGCCATGCTGCCCCACCCAACATGGGGGAACCGCCTGCTGGAGTTGTTCAACGACATGCTCTACACCTGCCGCATCGTTGCAAGTGTCGAAACCGGAGTCACCATCCTGTTGGCAAAGACGAGTCAGCCAAAAGACTGGAGCGAAACTCGCCCCATAACACTCAGCTCAGTCCTCCTCAAGACTTTTGGACAATTGGTCTTACAGCGATCGGGGGATGCCATTCAAACCCCAGCGAGGCTACAATGGTGCAGGCGGGGGAGACAAGGCATCGAATTGATCCTCATACTCAGAAGACTGGCACGCATTGCTCGCGATTGGGGCCTGGAGTTTTACATCGCCAAATTAGACATCCGGAAAGCTTTCGACTCCATCTACCAAGAAAGCCTTGCCGCCCACGTGCACCAGGCCGTCGGGGAAAAAGCCCGCCTCCCCTGGGAGGCCCGTGCATGGGTAGCACTGCTCCATGCAGAAAATATCTGCATACAAGTGGCGGGGGAAAGTATTCCCATTCGCCAGAGCAATGGGGTCCGTCAAGGTGCACCCGAAAGTCCAGTTGCTTTCGGCTCCGTAGTGGCAGAGGACCTTGATGCAGCCATTCGCGAGGCGAAAAGCAGCAAGCCTTCTGACGACACCTCACCACCCGAAGACGGGGGAAGCTACATGGACGACAACTACATCTGGTCGACGAACCGCCAGCACTTCCAACACTTGCTTTCGTGTCTGGGCCATCGACTACCTCGACGCGGACTCTTCCTGCACCCGGGGAAAACCGACATCATTTCCAACTCCGACAAGCCAGAGACCTTCAAGGTAGCGGGGGAGAATGTCGTGACCAAGGGGCCCAAACATATTTTTCACGTGCTTGGGAGCCCTCTCTCCTTCCAAGGGGGGACTGCCATGTTGCTGCTGAAGCACAAAGCAGGGCCCGAAAAGCCTTCTGGACCCATCGAGAGTCCTTCACCTCTGCAGCCACCATCCGGCAGAAACTCCAGATCCATGTCGTGCTGGTCAGACAGAGCGCCTTATGGGCTTGCCAGACATGGCCGTGCCACAGCAGCCTCTTACGCTCCATTAACAGCATCCAACTTGCCCATGTGCGAGTCATGCTCGGACTCCGACGACAACCATGTGAAGAGTGGGCGACCTGGAACAAGCGAAGTCTCCGACGAAGCCGCCTTGCCCTCTACCACTGTGGGGGAATCCGCTGGTCCACCTTCGTGCTCTCCCAGATTTGGACCGCCATTGGACATGTTAGCCGTGGTGATCCTATCGGGGGGAAAATCCTCCAGTGGCACAGCCTCCAGTGGTGGCAAGAGCAAAAAGACCGAGGGCACCCTGTGCAGCATGCAGCCCGCTTCAACGCCTACATGGACATAGACCGGCAACTCAGCGACACAATCGGCAAGAACTGGTTTGCGATCGCACAGGACAGGGACACATGGGGGGAATGGGAATCTGTTTTCATTGCAAAGTACGACGTTCCATGGAGCAGTGGCAAACAAAGCAGCATCGCAAACCTCGCACCGGGGGACCAACAAGCCTCCGACAGAGCCTTCCTAGCAAGCCTTGAGGATGACAACCGGCGCAAGCAACACCGAAACAATGGCAAGCCAAAACAACGATCAAAGAAGCAGACAAGCAAGTCGAACAACTTGCAAACACTACACCGACGAGAGTGAGAGAGTACAAGACATGTACCATTGCAGACTGCCAGTCACATCGTGAATGACCTGCTCGCCGAAGATCAGTGACAGCGATTGGACGATGCAGCATTTTGTGTCCTCGTCTCCCCTCTTCTCTCTCTTCGTGCTGAATGACAAGCTCCGGCGCCTGCTCGACTACGTCCCTTTGCTCAAACATGATACATGTACTACCACGCCGTTTTTCACAACCTGTGCTTAACGTCTTTTAACTTCGATGACCCTGCGACCTAATCCCTTTTACAACCTGTACAGCTTTTTCTTGACGAGACACGACAGCAGCAGCTTTGCAGCACGAGGCCCAAAGCCCCAACCTTGCCGCAAACTCAGAGAGAATGCTCGGTCGCGCGCTACCGATCCTTCTGTGGTGGGGGACGATCCACCACGTGTGGCCACAGGGCCCAGACCCCCCGCCACAACCAGCACAACTTGCAGCCGACAGCACGCCAGCAGCAGCGGGGACATCACTGACATCACAACCTGAGCAACATACCACCCAACACGGTCTCCAGACGCCGACAGGGCCACACCACGCAGCAAACACTGCACCGACAGACCCTAGCAACCCACCGTGGCAACAGCAGGCGTGGGGGGAAAGCGGTGCACCAGCTCAGTTAGCGTGGGCAGCCACGCATCTTACCCCGGGCGGCTACGTTACATCATGGGGTGGCTGGACAACCCTGACTGCCGGGGGTGCCACCAACAACCTCCCACAACAACCACCGCTCTATTTTCCACCACCACCACCATACCAAATCAGCCAGCAAGCCTGCCACCCGCAACCGACCTCCCCACCACCTCTCCAAAGCCAACAACCACAGCAGACACCACCACAGCCCCACACTGCGACGGCGTCCGTGCAACAACCTCCACAACCCGGCTCACCAACCCACCCACGAGCCGACCGCGACCTCCATGGCTACCATCCCACATACGACTGGGACACAGACCCGTGGAACAACCCCCAAGACGATCCGCCTCCCCCAACACAGCAGACGAGCAACACAGCCTCGCACAACAACCCAACCACAGGCGGGCACACGACAAGCCACTGTGCCCCTCCACATTCACAACAACCACAACCACTTCCACGGCCAGAGCAACAACCACCACAACAGCCACAACAACCACCTGCCTGGTTACCACCCCCTGGCACCGGTCCATTACCTGAAATGCGACTGGGGGAATACACCAGCTGGATCTCCACCGGGCGCCTACCTCCAAGCTACCTCGAACGAGTCTGCTCACCCGGGCCCGACTCCACAGCTACGGCTCACCAACCACCGTCAACCGAGCCCACAGCCACTCACACCACTCTCGACTCCGAGGAACACCTCGATGCAGCTACTACAGCAAATGTAAACTGCACTGTGGATGCATCCTGCAGCATACCACCACCACCACTACAACCACTTCAGCCACAGCCCGATCCATTACCGCGCGGACATAACACACAACCACCTCCAGAGTTCTTCCAGCCACGACCACCCAACCCATCGGACCAAAGCTCCGACATGGAAGACCCCGACGGCGATGCCACGGACTCCGGTGAGGTAGAAGACCCAATGAAGAAAATCCCTCCATGGGAACGACCAGGGTGGGGCCAACCCATAGGGGGACGCAAACATCCCTCCACGCGAGGGGCGGGGCACGGCTCCCAACGTGTCGGCAACAAGGAAGGAAAACATTCCTTCAAGCAACGCATTTGGGCAGGGGAGCAACTCGTGCGACCTGACCCACAGCCCCAAGCAGGGCCAGGCTGGGGCATTCTTGCAAGTCAAACACAGAATGTCGGCGACCCCACGCCCAGCGACACACCCGACCCCAGGGGGACCAAGGCCGACACTGAAGCCGAAGCACGCTTCCAGGAAGCTATGGCGCGCTTCCTGGGGAAACCCCTAAAGCCGACACCACAAGGGGGATCCACAGACCAACCACCCCCCACACAAGACACGACCAGCTCCAGCTCCACTGACGCCCACCCCACCAACACCTCCAACCAACCACCACCAGCCACGGGTCAACCGACCCCCACTACTCCACGTACACCATACAAACCAACAGCTGAAGAGCAATGGCAGTATGACAATGCCCCGCTGGGGCCACCCCACGAGGAACTCGAAATCCCACCAAGCATACCACACGCAGAGGGGACCACAGTCACATACACACCTCTCTCACACGGGTGCTTCGAAGTGGAGATCACAGCAGTCCACTACATACCTACTGCCCAGACAGCATCAGCAGGGCTGCCACCGCTCCACCTCACCCACCCTGGCCAGAGCGGGCCGGTCCTCACAGCACCACCCTTCACAGTCGGCCTACGAGGACGACTAGCCCCGATGGGCCCACCAGACGTTTGGCTATTCATGGTGACATCCACCCCTCTCCTCGACGAACACTGGCCGGGGAGCATCCTCGCAGTCGAGGGGGACACGTTCATCCTCGAACCTACCCCCAAAGGTGGGAAGATGACCATCGACAAGCAAGTGCACTCAGACGTCAGAGAATACAGACGTGGAGAGGCAAGCCAGAAGCACACGCAGCCGCGACAGCAGCCAAAGCCTTCAACAGCCCCAGCAGACACCAACAGCACAGCACGGGGGAGCAACGACCCCCCCCCTGACTCAAAAGTCAGCCAACCCACGAACACCACCACTGAGCACGGGGAAACAGCCCCTCCAAAACAACCAAAACACGTACACTTTGCCCCTGACGTCAAAGACCCCCCTCCCACCAAGCCGAGGGGTAAAGCCAAGTCCCAGCCTCGGCCCCAAGCCAAACAACCACCACCACAAACACCCAGAAACTACAGTGCATTCGTGGACACACGTGACCTACGTGGGGGCAGGGGCAAGAGCAAGCCTGAGCCAAAGTCGCCGCCAGCACAGCCACCAGCACCTCCCACTCAACCGGGCGAACCGAGTGACCTACTTGCTCGTATCCGAGATGGACGGGACATTGGGGGGAAGAAGAAAACGACGACGACATCCACTACCACCAGCACAGCCAACCACAACAACGAGACAACCACAACTACCACGACCACGAGTACAACAACCACTGCTACCACAACCACAAGTTCCGCCAGCCACGTTCGGCCAACCTCCACAACGACAACACCTACCACAAGCTCTACCTCCACCATCCACGACGAAACCAACCTCATGCAGAACATCCACCAAGCCTTGCAAAGAGGAGCGCAGGCTGCGACTCCGGCCATCCCACCACCACACCAAGCCACCACAGCATTGGTGGAACAACCACCACCAGAAACCATTCCCGACAGCACCACGGGCGACACCCCACTGAATCCGCCCCCACAGACAGCAGCGGCTACATACGAGCACCACCCCACTGCCACAGACCGTATCGAACACTACCTCACTCGCATCTACAGACTCTCCCACCAACTTCCAGGGGGGAACATGATCACTCACCTGGCCGAGTGCGCACTAGCCGACCTATTGGTCGATGATCAGACCGAATCTGAAGTACTAAGACAACTTGAGCTTGAGCACCCTTCTGCTCCAAGTAACCCGGGGGAGCCAGATCCCAAGCGGGCTAGGACAGACGCAGGAGCAACATCCACAACACAGCAAGCCTTGCAGCGCATCCTGGCAAAAGCTTGGCGGCAATTGAGCGCGGCTAGCAACCACAACCCCACCTCGTACTTTGACATACAACATGACATCGACATTCTTCTCACATGGCTGAATAGTCACTTACACGCCATGGCCACAGCACGCGATGGCAACCCCCAACAGTGGGGGACCGGCGAAGCTGGGCTGGACTATGACAGAGGCATGTTCAACACGGGGACTGTCCTCGGCCAGCTGGGCACCGCTCTGCAGGGGATCCAAATGGAGCCCCAACAACGAGAGCACTGGCTACAGTTGGCAGATCTCTGCCATTATCTGGCTGCGGTGGAGAGAGGCGACCCAGTTGGGCACCCCGCGGATGTCATAGCTGCACATCGGGGGATTGTAACATCCCACCTGGCCCGTGACCGTCGACAACGCTTGGCCCGGGGGATTGCCCTCGAACTACAGTCTTTGAGGGGCCAACTACAACAATGGCCTGGTGACGAGCTCAATACTGTACACAGGGCCCTCCTCGAGACACTTGAAGCAGTAGAGGAGGCACTACATCCTGGACAACCTGTTCTCCCGGGATTTGCTGAAGTACACGATCCGGCCGGGGGACATCTACTTGCACCTCCAGGCGCTGCTGAAGTACACGATCCTGCCGGGGGACGTGGCATGGCGACATCCTCTTCAAGCCAGCAAGAATGGTGGCTGTTCGATAGACACCACGGGCTTGGGAACGTACCCACTGGCAGTCAACTGGACGACGGGGGACTACCTCGTGAAGGCCTCAGTCCTACAGAAGACATAGCCAGTAGCAGTGAAGCAAGCCCCGCGGAACACCGACGCCGCCGACTACATGGCGCCCTCTACGACCGCCACGGGCCGATCTGAGAGAAGCTGAGCCGGGGGAATGCAGTCCTTTTGTCCCTGCTCATGACCTACCTTGTGACTCCAGGTTCCCTATTTCATCCTTGTTGCTGCATGGACCGAGCAGGGGGAAAAGCATTGCAAACAATACACAATCCCAAAAAACCCCTTGCCAACTGCTGCTGCCTCATTGCCTTCCTATACACTGCAAGCTGTTGTTCCACCATCTTGGCAATGCTGCTGCCGAAAAGTGCTGAATAAAGAACCTGCATATTTGGTCATTAACCCTGGTTTTGAACTAGCTCTCGAAATGATTCAGCACTTCATGCCATCTAGCACCACGACAAAACTCGTCATTATAACCAAACAAGGGGGAATGGGTCCACCAACTTGATTTGATCTGTACACATGTTTGACCTTTAGGCTTTGAATGTATCGCTGTGTCCTTGTTTCAACCCAAAATCCGATGGACCCAAACCTCCAACAATCTCATTACTCCGCATCACCCCGTTAAAGATGCTGGCATCGCGGGGGGAACTGGCTCTGAATGCTTGAAACTAGGCTCCCACAAAACCTTATAGTGCTTCGTCATGAGAGCAAACGGTTGTTTCCCCAACGTTGACGATTCGGGGCCAAGTCTGCTGGATCCTCCAAAGATGTTCTAGAGTTATGTCAGTTGCGGGGGACAGATGTTCTACAGTTATGTCAGTTGCGGGGGACAGATCCAAACGAGGATCCAAATGACAAACAGTCAGGCCCTGGACTCTGTAGTGCTACCTTGAGCTGACTTTGCGCGGGGGATGGTCCATCCGGTGGCACTTGCCTTTCACTTATATGTTGCCTTTAGGCTGGTCATACAACGCTGTGTCATTGTTTATTCCAAATCTGATGGACCAAAATCCCCAAAAACTCCTTGTGCCTACACCCCCGAAAAATGATGCCGGGGAATGATTCTCTAGTTTCATATTTGTCTGGCCATCGTTTGTAGAGACCGCATCGGCATCATGGGGGGAATACTGTACCTCCCGAAGTCATCTCTCTGCACGAACCCCTTAAGCTATCTTTGTCATTTATACGGGGGAAAGAGAGAGATGACCTTGCATGTGTGGAACTGAGAGTCAATGATTACAGTTGCCGTTATTGTATTCTATATGGCTTTAGCCGAAACTGTATTCATGACTCGTTATTCACCCCTCACACCCGTTAAAACAACGGGGGGGCCATTGGCCCGAGGGCGTTGACCCGCCCTCATGCCCGGGAGAGAGAGAGAGAGAGAGAGAGAGAGAGAGAGAGAGAGAGGGAGAGAGAGAGAGAGAGAGAGAACCTCCGGGGACAGGGGAACACCATGGTGTGATGGACGTAGCTGTGACCTTTAGTCGTCGTTAACAGTGTTGCCTTGAACCGCCAAACGTGCTACACGGTAGATCATGTGATGAAGCAAGCCCCACGGATTGGTTTCTAATGTTGGCTAGCCACAGGGGCGCGGGGATGAGGCCGGGATGCGGGGGGTTCTAGCGTAAAGGGTGGGGCTTGCTGCATGAAAACCGGGAGCACACCAGGTAGTTCGTTGCCACACTCAGGAGTAACCCCAAGGCCGGCCACTCACTAATACAGTGGGGAGGCTGGGCGGGCCGAAGGCCTGAGGGTCGCTTGACGACCCCTACGCCCTGCAGAAAGAAAGAGAGAGAGAGAGAGAGAGGCTGGGCTGTCGTGCGCTCAGGAAGATGGTCTTCCACACCAGAGACAGCGAGGACCCATCGCCCGAAAGCAGGAACATAATGTGGATTGTGGGCTGTGGCAGCTGCAGGATGGGATTCCCACAGGTTACCACTTGGAGTCCCACAGTGCATCCCACTGGGTCATCGAGGACCGGCACGGATCCCTCTTGACTCTTGACAGGTGAGCTGTCATGCCGTCTGAGATCCTCCCTGGCTTAGTGCGAAGACAGTGTTCCAGATGCTGAATCTATCACTCCGGCAAGTGCGACTCTATTCCATGCTTCGTGGTTTAGTGCAAGGTAGTTCTTGTGTCGCAGCCTCAGCGGCCTCAGGAGTTGATGCTTCTGGCCAACAGGTGCGTTGCCAAGCGCCTGGTGCGACGCCCAGGAGCTGCAGGAAGCACCAGCCGGCGGTGTTACAGTGTTCACGATGTTTGAGGATTTGAGGAGGGGAGGTTTTGAGTTCCAGGTTTCCCGAAATCCTGAAACACTATTCTGGGGGTGTCTTATTATAATTAGTTATGGTGTAGCGGGCCCCCTGAACCCCTCTGAAAGGGAGGCTGCTCGTCCTCACGGCTCAACCGAGGCCATGTCGGAGCTCTCCGAGGTGGCGGTGCTGCGGAACCACAAGCCACCGGATCTGAAGAAGGTGAGGGGTTCCCTTTAAAGGGCTCCTGTTAAAGGGGTCTATAAGATACTATAAGGGATCTATAAAGTACCAGAGCCGGGGGTTTTCAAGGGCCGGCGACAAGGCTCCAAAGAGGCCCCGAAAGCGGTGGTGGTTTTCGTGAAACCTCCCTGGTAGGAGGCCTGCATGAATGTGTATTCTTGGGTTTGAGCCTGAATGCCCTTGAGGGATGCTGCACCGTTGCGAGTTCTGTTGCAAGAATATCCGGCAGAGATCTTCTCCAAGGACAGCTGTCGATGTGACCGCTGACGTGCAACGGCAAACTCGGTTTAGGGTCAGAGAGATTCTATAGACTCCCGTGCCCGAGAGGTGTTGCTGAAAAAACCGCCTACATCTCCAGCTGTTTGTTTCCACAGGCGGAGACGCTCCAAAAGCTCATGCGAGAGCGCCTTGGGATCAAGGCGGGGGAGACTCGGTCAGTAGTGGCAGGATTCACCGCATGGTATGGTCATCTTTGTCTTCTTCACCAAACCTTGCATCATGCAGCTCTAGCAGCAAACAGCAGCAATACAAGACACACGTTCTTCCTTGACGAATCTTGCCTCCGCGGAAAAGGACTTCAGCATGTCTTCGGCCTTCGCCATCTACAAGTCGTGCCAGGACATTCCGCCATGCTACCGGGTCAGCATGGAACTTCTAGATGCTAGATCCGCACAGGTAAACTATCCGTTCATGGCTTCTAAACTGCGCTCGCACATGTCGCAAGACCCAGATTGACATGTTCGTGCTGCCCGAGATAAGTCCTCGCGCTTGAATGAAACAGCCGGAATGTGCAGGACATCTACCAGAAGCATGGCAAAATGCTGGGGCTGTGTGTGGAGATGTGGCTGTGGCATGGTTCAAGCCGTAGGATGCGGTCAAGCTAAGGCTGAGCTCGCCGGATCGCACTAGTGACAAACTTCTGACCGTGCACCCACGCGCCGCCAGGATGATCATGCGCGCCGGGATGAAGCAGGCACAGAGCCCTACTTTCCTCAGCCTGAAGGCTATGCCCAGGTAATCAGGCAATTCGAGCCTTGCCTGTTTTGAGGTGTATTGGTGTATCTGTTCCTGCAGGCAGAATACTTCCTCTACGGTGTCGTCGAGGAAGAAGAGGAGGCTGATCGGATCTTCCAGAATCCGTCATGTTTTCTCTGGCATATCTCCTACCTATACCTTGAGGATCCTTCAAAATTCATTCTACATGAGGCTTGTGGCAGAGGCAACTTTAAGAGGGATGTTTCTCGGTGGCTTTGCATCCGAGTTCCGGCCCACCGTCTGATTTTGAAAATTCTGGACGGTCCGTGGCCCACGCCAGGAGCATTGCCCTCATCACTTTGCGCTGAATTTTGATGCTCGACTGCAGATACGGAGATTTGTGCACTATGCCACCCGTCTCATTGCTTGTCGCCATGTCAGCATTCTTGCAAGGACTACTACACGCATTTCACTTCGCCCATTCGGCGATATCCAGTGTCTTGGCTGATTCCGGCTTCCTTTTGCGTCCTTTTGCGGCGCCTGAAACACATGATCTTCTTGACCTCACAAAGATGAAAGCCGAGAGGACGTGATGGTGCACAGAGTGCTGTGTGCACTCTTGGATCGTCAGATGGAGCCTCGAGGCGGGAAATGTGGGGACTGGAGCAACTGCCCGGAGCAACTGACCGGAGGCTGAGTCTTGCTCCGATATTTCGATATATATATATATATATATATATGGGTACCCCCCTATATGGGGTCCCCTGGTTTTTGCACACCCAAACGACTAAACCATTAAACCATTAAACCATTCCTTTTGCTCCATGCCACTAAACCAATAAACCATTAAACCATTAAACCAATCCTTTCCCCCAATGGACCCAAACCAATAAACCATTAAACCATTAAACCAATCATTTCCCCCAATGGACCCAAACCACTAAACCATTAAACCATTAAACCAATCATTTTCCCCTATAGAGAGAGACACATCCCTGTATGGGCCGAAAGCATTGGTTTAATGGTTTAATGGTTTAATGGTTTAGTGGTTTAGTGGTCTAGTGGTATGGAGCAAACGGATTGGTTTAATGGTTTAATGGTTTAATGGTTTAGTGGTTTAGTGGTATGGAGCAAACGGATTGGTTTAATGGTTTAATGGTTTAGTGGTTTAGTGGTATGGAGCAAAAGGAATGGTTTAATGGTTTAACGGTTTAATGGTTTAATGGTTTAGTGGTTTAGGTGCATTGGGGGAAAGGATTGGTTTAATGGTTTAATGGTTTAGTGGTTTAGTGGTTTAGTGGTATGGGGTAAAGGGATATGTTTAATGGTTTGATGGTTTAGTGGCATGGGGCAAAAGGATTGGTTTAATGGTTTAATGGTTTATTGGTTTGGGTCCTTTGGGGGAAAGGATTGGTTTAACGGTGTACTAATTTAATGGTTTGTTAATGGTTTAATGGTTTAGTGATGGGTCTAGAGCTGCCTACTACGCAGGTGTCCTGGTTATAACCGGGGACAGAGGTTATAACCAGGCGGCAAAATACGTTCAGGGTTTGAAGACTCCCGCCGTGCCCTATAGACCAAATGGATTGGCTTATTGGTTTGATGGTTTAAGTCTTCCGTGTCGTATCGCGCAAGCGAGCCGGTATAATAGTTTAAGTTTAAGTCTCCCCCAAACCCTAGCGCCAAACCCTAAGCAGTAAAACCCAAACAAACCCAACACTTGATGGTGAACCTGCAATATTGGTAAACTGTGTCGAAACACCGGGGGGCTTACATACCAGGGTTGTGGTTTGTAAATTGGGGTGCCTTGATTGTTTGTTGCACACTATAAACCTTACGAAGCAAATCTGTGCCACCGCTACTTCATCAACACCTAGATCCAAACGTTCGAAAGTTTCGGTGTTTCAGGGGGAATGTAACCGCAATGAAATTAAACAAGGACTAGAAGAATAGAGGGTCCGAGGTAATTGGAATGTATTCGGTTGTTGAGGCATGATGCAGTGCTTTGTAACAGACAAAATTCCGGGGACCATATGCGCATTCCCCAACTTTAGCGGAAAGGCTATATGGCGGACTTTACATAATGGTCTGTCCGTTCCAGTACATCGGGTTTATGAGATCTATGTACACATTGAGAGAATAGCCACTAACATGTCACTGACCCAGGAATCAAAATGCGGAATATGAAGGGGCTCTATCGGGATTACAGTAGGTCAGTAAGTGTTGTCAACATTGGAAAATCACGGTACACAGAAAGTTGAGATACGACTGATATGACGTCATTGTAGGGAGAGACAGTATTTCTAAGTTTACAGCGTGGTCAGGTTTCATCACTTCGTACATAGGCGAACTGGTTGCAACGCTATGTTCAAAGACCGGTCCAAGGAAGCAGGATTTCGATGAGACAAAACTGATAAGAATATGTGTGGTGAGCGAAACAAAATTTGCAACTTGCAAACTGTTAAATTTCCTCGCTCGGTACGTAGAAAATTCCTAGCAATGCTACTTCCAACTACATGGATGAACCTCTTTCGAGGAGTGATTCGGTGTGTGTTTACCACTTTTTCTAACACGAGGATCAAGTTCTGGACTGGGAACCATGGCTTCTATTCGACCTTCAGTCAATATTCACAAGAACACAAACAGAAATTCGGACAAGCTAGATGTAGCCTTCTGGTTTTCAGTCGGTCATCACTCAGCATATAGAAACAGTGCCAAGCCTAAGAAGCGACGCTTCATGTCGTCCCCCAGGAAAAACACTGTACAACGTTTGCTAAGCTTGTAGTGTGCAAGTTTTCAATGTTGGCTTGGGGCAGCCGTCATACAGAATTAAGGAATGCACCACTCAAATATACCTACCGGATATACCAGTGTTGAAAAGCAATCACATAGGGGCACAGGGATATGTCATTGAAAGCTATCAGTTTGCCAAAACGTGATAGCAATGCGTCCAACAACAGAGACTTTGATGGGATTGTGGCATTACAGTACAAAGATGGAAAGCTTTTCGTTCCAAAATCTAGTTCGCGATAAGGAATGACTGAGCCAGACTAATGACTACAGCGCGCTTGTTGGAAAAAACTGAAATACAGCGGTTTAGATACAGTCACACAAAGATGAACTACGAAGATATATCGACGGCTTCAAGGCAAGGATTTTAGCACATTGTAACGGGGTTTCGACGAGGGTGTCATAGAATTCTTAGCGTTGTGCGGGCTTCAGCATTCTGAAAGCATGGGTTGTTGCAACTTCCCGGGTTAGTCTTCAAACCGGATATAATACTGTAGTCGATGGCGTACACCATTGCCATCGAGCTGCTCCATACAAGCATAATACTATATTCGATAATGTATACCTGATTATAAATTAGTCGACTGGTTATAACCTAGTCGGCTGGTTATAACCTAATCGGCTGGTTATAACCTAGTCTGGTGGTTAGAGCTCAGTCAGATGATGTAGCGAAAAACGTAGGGGACCCCAAATAGGGGTGCGCCCATATATATATACACACATAAGACAATATATAATACAATATAGTATAATATAGTATAGTATATTACAATATTAAATAATATACAATATTATATATATATATGTATATATGTATATATGTATGTATGTATGTATATATATATATTACTCTATATTATATATCTTATTATTATTGTTATTATTATTATTATTATTATTATTATTTATTATTATTATTATTGTTATTATTGTTGTTATTGTTATTATTATTGTTATGATTATTATGATTATTATGATTATTATGATTATTATTATTATTATCATGATTATTATGATTATTATTATTATTATATATATAGATATATTTATTTCGATATTTCCGTATATTGACTTAGCTACCTGCTCTGCAACATCGGGGAGTGCCATGACAGCGCGCAATGCCGTGTGTGTTCGCAGGCAGAACAACGGTTGGGCAATGCATGGATGTTTGGAATCTTGGAGAGAAGTGGGGTCATTCTGCAGTGCATATGACGCACAGGACCAGCAGAAGAAGGCGAAGAAGAGGCAAGGGAGCGGTGTGTCGTACGCTGCCGAGCGAAAATTCCCCAGCATAGTCTGTTTCCGGCATGCTGCTCTTAAATCTCGCATGGTGCTACACTGCTACACACCCAAGAGCCAACATGTCGGACGGGCTTGTGATCAGCTGCAGGGGCCTGCCTTCTTTCAGACTCGCGACGAAGCCAAGGAGCAGGTCGGGGGTTCGGGGTCTCCGTGAATATTCGAAAGCACTTAAGTCATCTGACTCGGGCTTTGCCGAGCACATGTTCCGGGGATCGGCTGTTTAGCAACCTGGTGTGACGCGGAATCCTTGAACCGTGAGGAACCAGACCTCCCAATTCCGCAGCTTCTTATGCCGGCAGGTGAAAATCTGCAACGAGAAGAAGATGAATTCCCGGAGGTGCCTCCGTAGACAAAGCTCCCCGTCTCCTTCACTCGCAATCTCGGGCTTCCATCGCCACAGCGTCTGGCGACAAAGAGTTTGCCGGGGCTGCATTAAACAAAACCGTGGAAGGTGCCAGGAGCAGCTCGACCGGGCTGTGTTCTGTATCTACCTGCGCTCGATGAAGGCAGGGTCTCGGATCTCTCAGGAGACCCCGATGTACTCAGGTTGTCTTGCGAATGCAAACGAGTCCCCCCACCCCGTCTCAGTCTTGGTGCTACACCGTGGGCACCATCCTCGCCATGACCCGGAACGAGCGAGACGGCGACTCGTTAACTGCCGCATGCCCAGCCGTCCGTGCAAAGTGCGCCCAAGATGCAAGAGATGTGGACTGCAACGGAAGAGAGGGTCTTTAAGATGGCCTTTCGAGCTTCAGGTCTACTGCTCCCAGCTGGGGCGAGAGAGCAAGGTGACCCTTTGCCGCGCATCTGCGGAGGAGCTGCGTGCACAGCCAGCGCAGCATATGCACCACGCAGAGTCGGGGCTCGTGTGGAAGGAAGACAACGTGGAACTCTTCAGGAACGGTCGAGAACTCAGGACGTGCGTGCCGAGTCCACTGTTCCGGAAGCCCATCCCACGCCGAGACTGATCCGTAAACCGTATGGGGCCGTACCGTAGGACAACTTAAGTAGCTAAAGTGTGCAGGGCCCTCTGCACAGGTGTCGATGACGAGCTGTCCGCGCGGCATGCCTTCGAAGGGTTGGAAGGAGCTGTAACTTCTTTGGAGGCCCCTAAAGCAGGCCCTAGATTCCCGAGACTCCCAGATGACAAGAGCCATGGCGTCGGGCTGTCAGTCCGAGTCGTCCAGTCGCATGGCCATAATGTGCATAAAGCCGGTGTAGCCATAATGTGATCTTCTCTAGTCTTGCAGCTAACTTGTCTCTGTCTCTCTCTCTCTCTCTCTGTGTCCTTTCTTTCCTTCACCCCTCTCTTTTTCTCTTTCTCTGTCTCTGTCGCTCTCTGTCTCCCTCTCTCTCTCTCTCTTTCTCTGTCTCGCTCTCTCTCTGTTTTTCTTTCTCTCTCTCTCTATCTATCTCTCTCTCTCTCTCTCTCTCTCTCTCTCTCTACCGCACAAAGTAAACCCCTACTTCCGGGATAACTCTGAATTTTGGTCGCAGTCTGAGGTGAAGGTTTGTCAAAAACATGAAATGAGACTGCTTTGAATCCCATGGATGGGATCCCAACATTCGACCTCCGCATGCCAGGCTCCTGCCGGACAACTGGGAGTGGCTCGGCAGAGGCACTCGGAACCCATTTTGTCTTCACGCCTGGCAGCGGTAGGTTTGACATCCAGACATGATCCTTGTCTACTTGTGTGGAATCTTCGACTCCCACCATGCCAGGTGCCATTCAGATCACGTGGAGATCCCGAGAGGACAAAGAGGAGGCCGAGAGACAAAGTAGAGATACTTGCAAGGCGGATGGGACACAGCGGGTGGGAGCTGTGAACAAATCTGCAAAGGGTATGTTACGGTACGTTCCAACAGAATTCCATGGCGGTGATCTGAGGGGTCTGCCAAATCAGTTGTCTTTGTGCATAAGATGCCGGGGTTGCATGTCTCACCCAGAGCAAGCCGAAGCAAGCCTGCAGAACCGAAGGTTCAGAAGCTGCAGACCCTCTCCTGCATCCCGACGCTTGTCTCGGTGACGAAATGCGACGAGCGGGATGCTTCCGAAGTCACAGGAAGTTCTTGAGTCCCTTTTTCCGGTCTGACCTTGGAGACAAAGGCCTTCGCTTTAAAGGTGTTTCGTTCGGGTCGAGTTGCCCCGGGGCAGAGTTTCTGTACAATCCGAGGATCGTCATCATCCCAACGAACACGGCCGGCATCTGAGGGGTTGTGCAAAATGCAGCTGGATGACAGCGTTGCCGATCCTATCGATATTCCACCGCGGCAAACGTCTCAGGTTCCCATCGACTACGCTCTGTTCGTCGTGTCACCGTTCCATAAGAAGTGCGACTGACAGTCTTGGCATGTGTACATTGCCGTCCGACCACCTGCCTACGTTTAATTTGGAGCTTGCTCAAACCGGGTTGCGGAGGTACTCGGAAGTGAAGGCGGACATCAAAGAGAGCGAGTTCGACGGGTTCACCTGGACAGAGGTTCGCCGGCCGCGAGAGCCGCCACACACACCGGGGTGGTTGAGCAGCCCAGACTCTTGCTTCCATAACCGTGCCTTAATCAGAATCAGGCCAGGCGTAGAGAAATGCGATGGGTCCTAGAGGTAGAAGGCATAAGCGGCACAAGGTTCACGCGCTAGCACCCTAGGATTGGTAAGCGAATCTCAACGATGCGGGATACCCACCCGTGAGGGTACAGGTAGGTAAACCGAAGTCAAGCTCAGCCAAGCAGATGCCTGTTCAGCTCAACTGGATTCAGACGTCGCAATTTGCGTTCAAGGCAGTGAGCCGCTAAACTACCTTTCATTGCTGCGAGCGGGACATGAAAGCAGCAAGAATGCCGGTGATGACACAGAGAGCAGAAAGCAGGGCCATCTGAGACTTGCCAAGGAAGGGCGCAGTATGTGTTGACTGTTGCCTGGATTGAAACGGATAGCGCTGGAAGAGCGTCCACGCTTCGGATCGAAGATGAAATGAAGGGCTTTATGCCCGTCGTTATTCTAAATGGAAGCGGGCGAGAATCCTGTTCACAGAAACATTCGGAAAGCAACTTCACAACTCTCAGAAAGAACTCGAAGCAGAGACATCGTAGACCGCACTGTTTGGAAACCCAAAGTGGTTGGAGACACAAGGAGCGCTTTTCCAACTTGATCGACACAAACCCTTGGAACCACTTCCAGACATCTTACCAGGCCCAAGCGTGCAGCAGCAGCAGCAAGACTGACCCAGTTCAGCTTCAATGACCTCTGCAGCGGTGCTGATTCTGACCAACTCCACAGCTGCAAGTTGCGGACGCGGTAGAAGTCCAAGATTCTACTGAGCAGGAGGACGAGGAGGGTGTCGATGTCGTGTACGACGAGGGTCGGGGAGCCCAGTCGTGGGAGCGGTGTCGTGCATTGTTCTGCGCAGGGTGGAATGAGACTCCACTCCCGCCTTCGTTTGAGCAAGTGCAAAGTGCAACTCATTGTTTCTGGGGAATTGTGGTGCACATAGTTGAAGACAGCACGAGCGCCGCAGACCTTCGGAGGGGGAACAACCCGTGGACACGTCCCAGGAGCTCCTGTGGATGGAGTTACTGAGTGATGGAGGCCCGGGCTGCTGGAACATAGACGCGGTACTGTATCCACCGCATAGAAGTGGTCCAGGGCTTGGGTTTTTCGACTCAGCAGGAGCGGAGAGGTCGGGTGCTTCCTTCAGAGCGTTCTGCCTCGACGGAGGCGCGGTCCTTCGTCCTTCGCCTGAGGCCTTGCTTCTAGGGGAATTCGTTTGCCGATCCCAGAGCCCCTGAGCCGCTTAAAGCCTGCGGGAGTCCCGCAAAAACCTTCCACGGCGGCTGTGCAGCCCTTTGACAGCGGGGCGCATTGTGCCCAGTAGCACTGGTCGAGGGATCCCGCCTGGACGGAGATCGGAAAGTTGCAGAGCTCTCGGCAGGGAAAACCGTTAGCCCGCCGGTGCGCAGCGAGACAGATGGGGCGGCAACGGAATACATCAGCATGACAAGCTTGCTGTGTGACCTTGCTTGGCATGCCTGGCTCGATCTAGAAAGAGAGGTCGCCTAGGCAGTCCTGCGCCGCACCGGGTGCGCCGCGCCAGTATGGAGGCAGGGTCTTGCGGTGGGACAGTGGCGATGGCGTTCACGGCCCCCCTAATACTGGTGAGGGTGTTGATGATGCTGCAGGTGCATCGGCGGGGATGTTTTTTTTGTTGTAGCTGTTGATGTTATTGTTTGCTGTGCTTTGCAGTTGTTCATTCACGGTGGCTGCCGCCAGTGATGGTCTGTGCTTTGCATTGTGCGTCAAAGGGTTGGAGGGGTGATTTGCACTTGCGATGACTTCTGTCGTTGTCAGTCTTGGGCGTCTCGGCAGTCCTCCCGCACTAGTTCTGACGATGGGGTGTCAAAGCATGGAGGACCCCCTGACTCGGGCCCTGCCTTCTCAAACCCACGCAGGCCGAAGTGAGCCCCTTAGACAGGTGCCAGGTCGGTAGCCGAGTCGCGAAAGCCACACCCACGAGATCCCACGAGCCTGCTTGTGGAGAGGGGCCACCCTTCGCGGGGCTTCGCGAGACTTCCGGAGGAAATGGCGGCAAAAGCGCCTTCGGCTTCTTCTTTTTTGTCTTGAGGGCTTTCGGCTTAATGTAGAAGATGGTAGGAGCATGCGCAGTGGTGGTGATGGTGGTGGTGTCGACAGCAGGTTGGGGGATCCAGGGCTTCTGGGCTACTCAGACTCCGCAGACGTGCCTGTTCAGTCTTGATGTTGTTGGTGCGCACCCAAGACTCTCTCATTCACTTGAAAGGGCAGGGTGGCGGATCTTGCGGTCAGGGTGTCATGATGGAGAGCGCCTCCATCCTTGGTACCGAGGCAGCTCGCCCAGCACGCCCAAGCAGATAGAGTCGCCTGTTCAGCGATCTGTTGATGGAAATCCTGGGCGGAAGAGCATGGTAAATGCGCTGCCGGCTGCACGGAGAGCGGGAGGGGTGTGGCATAGGTCTGCGGGAGGGGGAAAAAAGAAGTCGCAGGTGAACAGCGAGTTCGTAAAGGGGAAGCCTACCAAGCAGTCGGCGACCCATGGCTGCAGAGGGAAGCTGGCTAAAGTCCTGCAGAGCTCTCAGCTCATGAACATCATGGCACTGGTGATTTTGGTCGATGCCCTTGTCACTGTGGTAGACGTGGATGCCCGGGCAGCTGGCAATGAGCCGCCTCGGGCCATGATGGCCCTTTCAGATATTTGCCTCTGCATGTATACAGCAGAGCTTCTGGCTATGATCTTCGTAGGTGGACTGCGGATTTTTCTGAACTGGATGCCTCTTCTGGATTTACTGATCGTCCTTTGCGGCTATGCGGAGATGGTGATGGCGAACTTCCTTACTCCTGAAGAGGCAACACCTGTCTGCAAAAAGTGTAGAGGCCGCAGCCGGGTTTTTGGAGCTGTTCCGGCTTTTTCACGACCTTCAGCATTGGCAGGTTGGTGCGATGAGTCTCCTGCGCGCCCTTCGTTTGGTCCGCATCAGTAGGCTGACCCCTGTCTGCAGCAAGCACTAGCCCTACGGCCAGCTGCCACTCACCCCGACCACCTTGAACTGAACCCGAAGCTTTGTGCCCTGGAGCTCTCGTCGCCCAAGGATGCGGCTACTGCGGAAGAGCCGCTCCTTAAAGGAGCTGCAAAAGCTGGCAACCATGATGACGACTTGTTTCAAGGCCAGTACCCCTTTCGATGTTCTTCATCTCGCTGTTCTGGTTAAGTTCTTGATACTTGTAGTTTGCGCAAGCATGTCAGCATGTTTCAACACGGCTTCTTGTCGCGCAGACTGCAGGCTTGCCGGCTTCGCTCATGCTAGGACCTCTAGGAATGGGCCGTGCAAGATGTGGCTTGGGCGTGCTTTCACTACATGAGCCACGAACGATGCTTTAGACCATTGTGCCGTCTTCGTCCCGATAGCTATGCCACATTGATGCCCCTTGTGGTTGTGTTCTGAGCCCTGGAACAACGAACCCGGATTTCATAGCAAGCCAACTATGAGTAAGACAGTGGAAACCAAAAGTCCATGACGTGCTCGCGCTTGGGCTGAGAATCCATGCGAGCTTTTTGGGTTCAGTAAGTTCATGCGGGGGTTTCAGCGGAGTTCGCCTCTAAGTGTGGGAGGTGGGTATGATGAACCAAAGCCCCTGCAGGCCTTGCTTTGGTCGTTCCTCCTTTGCTTCGTGATCATGACCCTGTGGGCCATGTTGAAGCATCGGGTTCAATTTTCCTTTTTCCAGTACCAGTAGTAGTCCGACCCGGAAGAGTGTGATTATGCCCGTCTTTGTTACGACGAAGGCCATGTTGATGGTTGAGATGCTACATCCGCTGATAAAGGATAATCCTGACTTCGCCAGCTGTGGCGACCTGTGCTTGGAAGCGACCTCTTCGGTGATGCGTGCAAACCTGCTGCTGTTCCAGACCGTGATTGCTGGTGACAGCTGGGGTCTGATAGCGGTTCCGCTGATCTTGAAGCACCCGGAGACTGCAATCATATTCGTTCTCTCACTCTTGACATTGGTTTTTGGAGTACTGCGCCTGGCAGCACTTACGTTGGCTCTTCTGTAATGAACCGTCGTTGTAATTTCTCATCAGGCCAAAGCCACAACTTTGAAGCACCTCCATCAAGAATAACTGAGGAACTTGATCGTAGCTGTTGTCATCGACATGTTTGCTGAAGCCCGCGAACGGGATATGGTGAACCTGGCAGAGGAGCTGGAGTACGAACTGGAGGACGACAAAAAATACTTGCAGAAACTCTTCGATAGTCGCCTGCTCGCGTCGATATCCTGTGATCAATTTTGATTTTGTCTCTAGTCCGCTCTCGACCATATCTCCACAATTCTCCACACATTCGACCGGGCATTTTCAGATCACTGGTTGTATTACTTGCCGTGAGGGGGCGTGGGTCTGTCAGACTTTGCATGTGCAAGTTGGCAGCGCAGCTTGCAGTAAGGAATGGACGCAAACAACGACGGCGAGCTCTGCTTCGAGGAGCGAGCGTGAACCGCCCAAAGAATTCGGCGGAAGCCCAGCCAAAGCTGCACTCTACTCCTTGATGTAGGTCTTGGCCCTGTGTTTCCTTCTTTTCCTTCTGCGGATCCTGTGGCACCAGGGATTTCGGGGATGATTCTGATGATTTCGATGATGATGACTGCGGCATCCGATTTCTTAGGTACGTCTTCAAAAAACTCCGTGCTGCTGCAGCTATTGTTGATGCACCTTGTGACCCCAGTCTTAATCTTATTGTTACCATTACTACGATGATTGTTCTTACTACCATGATTACGAATGACGACCATCGTTGCTGTTGGTACTCTGGCATGGCCGATGGGTCCCCACGCACCCGGAATGGGGGGATCCTTCTCCCGAAGTTCGGATGATCTTTCGTCAGGAGCTCATGGCCGGAGCAGGCCGGGACCCCGAGTTCCAGAGCCGCCTGAGAGTCATGGACATCGACCAGGCGGGGGGGGGGGGGGGCGCTTTCTCGGTAGTTCCCTAAAACATCGCCACAGACACGGAGTAACTGCCAAACTGGGCAAGCGTGGCAGCATGGCTCCCATCAGTACTATGCAGGCCGCAGAGGCATCGAGATTGCTTTGCATAGGGGTGATGGTGTGTTCGGAAACCATTAATTCGCGAGCATGCTGTGTAGAGCACCTCCCTGGTGACGATCAGACCACGAATCCGTAAAGAGAGTGGCCAATCGGTGTTACATGAAAAGTATTCTGCCTTTGACCACCAGCACCTCGCCAACAGTACCCGAGCATCGTGAAACATCGTGCCATTAGTCGTAGGCCTTTGGGGCATGAAGTATCATTTTCTCACGGAAAGCATATCCGGACATTTTGGCGGGGCTGTATCAGATCAGGAGGGGCCTTTTGAATTTGGCTCTTGATGTTTAGAGCCGTATGGTCAGTGTTACAAGAAGCAGTGACCGAACGGTCGAGGGTCGTCTCTTGTAGCATGCCTTGGCGCCACTGATGCCATGGGTGAAGGGTTTAGCGTTTGGGGACCTGAAACCCTTAAGCTTTAACCGGGAAATGCAGAGGCAGATCTTCAGATGCTCTTCGACATGGTCGACCTGAATGGAGACGGAATGATCCAGCCGACAGATGCTTGGCTGTTGTGATGAGTTTGGGGCCAGCAGGTCCTGCATGAAGTGTTTCGACAACCACAACCTGTTCACACTCCCCATCATCACCACTCCAGTCTTTGACCCCTCAGTAGTCTTGTCTCTATGAGGCCTCCTGGTGAGGGACTTGGGGACTTGGAGTTCAGTCCTTATCATGCCCAGGCCTTCTTCCGAACCTAAGAAGCGGCTCCCTAAGGAGTTCATCGGGCCCCTTAGCAGATGGGCGAGGGACTCGAAGACGGCGCCGAGACTCGGCTCTCACGAGATGTTGCCGGCCTTGGACCCTGCCACCGCAACCGCGTGTGACCCGTGGACCCGAGGATCCCAAAGCCCAGGGCAGTGGGGTTTTCCGGAGCGTCAGTTTTGGGAAGTGAGATTGCTACCTGTACCACCCAGGTGCTGTGCGTTTAGCGGTTGAGCGAGAGAGAAACAGCCCTAAATTGAACACGTAAAGGGGCTTTCGGAGGGTAAGGTTTGGAATGGTTGGTGGATTGTTCAAGCTCGGAGGCGTGAAGCCTCGGTAATTGTGGTAGGATCGGACTTGAGCTTGAGTTTTTCCGCGGATTTGGCTAGGACAGCTGCTTCAAGAGTCCCTTCAGCGAAAGACAAGTTGACGCAGCACCGTTGTTCACACATGACGCTGCTAATCTTGGATCCGAAAACTTAATTAAAGGTCGATGCTCCTTGATTTTCGCTAAGAGTTGGAGGCGCTTCGTGAAATACAACCTCATGAAGATGCAGGCGCAGCAGGAGGAACTCTTCTGTGTCCTGGCAACACAATGCAACACAGCAAGTCTGTGTAGATAGCACTCCTGTTCGTGATAAGGTTGGTCCCTAAACCCTGAACCGTAAACCCTAGACTTAGGATGCCTTGAGTTTCATCTCCGCATAATCGAGACTTCGCGTGGACTGCCACCGTATACGTCTGTACCTCGCCCGAGACCTCTCCGACTTCTACCTGCGGAGTCTCTCGGACCGCCTCGACACTCTGACCTCCAAGATGTGCCCGAACGGCAGCGAGGGAGATGCGACCCCACGAAGCGTCAGCAAAAGCGACGCAGAGGCGCCTGAGCCGAAAAGGCGCTGTTCGGTGCCTACGACATGCGATTGCTGCGGAGCCGGAGCTGAGGTTCACAGCGTGCCCGAGTCAGAGGTCATCGAGCCGCCTGCAGCCTCCGCTCCCGTCTTCCCACCCTTCCCGTCCCACCCCAGGATGCTTGGACTCCATCTCATCCTCTTCCCGCTTGACTGTGCAAGGCGATTTTTAGACCAGCTAAGGACGGAACCTCCGATAGACCCCTCAGACCTTGGCAAGCAGCTTGCTAGTCTTCCCGCCGAGCACGTCGAGGAGTCCTTCTGGTTCAGCGGACGTCCGTGTTCCGCTAAACGGGCATGCGGCATGCTGAATGGTTTGATTTGGTTCTTCATTGCCTGCCCTGCTGGCTTGCCAGGATGATCCCCTGCAGCACTCCGAGGATCTCGTGCGTCACTTAAGGAGCGAGCTCTCGCGTACGGAGCATCTCGGCAGCTCTGAGCCGGCCAACAAATGTGCATAACAGAGCCTAACAGTAGCTACAGTACTATACTATAATAATCCTATTCTATAGTAGTACTATACTAGAATGGTACTATAGCTATAGTAATACTATACTACTTAGACTCAGACAGAGACACGCGATGGAGTAAAAAGTATGGGAGTGGCGAGGCGGTACCTGCACGCCAGCATGGAGGAGTCCCTGAAGAGATCCGTCGCCAAAATCGAGGGGCTTTTGAAGGAGAATGCCCGTGTGAGCTCGGGACCCGAGTTCCCCCCCGCCGCGGCGCGGCCTCTCAGAAGCTCGGTGCCGCATGCTTTTGGACGAAAGTCCATCACCCTCCACCATGAGAAGCTTCATCTACCCACCTTCGAAGGCAAACAGTTCCCCCACAAGTTCGAGGCTCTTGGCAAGCCACCAGTCAAAGACTTGGCGGCTCAGCCAAAGCCGGGTGAGATGCTTTCGTAGTCCGGTAGCCTCGATGCCTTTTACGCCCTCCCGAACTCCCTGCCGTCAGGGGTCAACTACAGCCCCTTGCGAGCAATGGGTAGCCGGGCGGAGTCGTCCGTTTCGAGGCTGTGATCTGTACCTTGTCCTGGCACAGGCTGCACCAGAAACCCTCCGTGGCACGTTGCTTGCTCTTCAGCAGCCAAGCAGCAGCAGCCGCCGCAGCGCGATGCCCGCAAGTCCTCGGTATCCTAAGCTCCCACCGCCGCCGTTTTGCTCGAAAGTTCGCTGCCTGCTCCTTGCTCTCTCCGGCTCAGAAGCGTGCTGCTGGAAGGAGGCGCGCAGGGGGGCAGGGAGGGGGCAATGACTTTCAGCTTGTGGCGCTTGGGGCTCATGTCGCACCTCAGGCCTTTGGTTCTTTTGAACTTCGGCATTCTGCTCAGGGTGAGACGGAGCCTGCGGGGCTTGTGTCGGGGATGTGTGCTGCTCGTGACTTATAGCCTCGAGCTTGCGGATTAAGTACGGCCAGTTTCTCAAGTTTGACAAGCCTTTGATCCACAACCGGGCACATTTGATGCGCATCCTGTGGCGATACTGGCCGCTGCTAGCTTTGATATCAAGCGGGCCCAAGCTGAAGGTGAAAGATGGCTTTCCGATCATCCACTGTTGTCCTGCAACTCGGCATTGGCTGGGAGTGTTTGGCGCGCAAGAGAAGAGATGCGGAAGAAGTCTCCAATCCCAAGCCCGCTAGAGCCACGAAGCAGCCCAAAGCATCTCGCTGAGGCCCCTGGCAGTTGTGGTGGCTTTCCTGACCCTGGCCCCCAGCTTCGTGCCGGCAGCCAACAAGGCGGAGCCGTCCCTGAGGGGACCTGCGGTGCCTTGGCCGATGGGCATAGCTCGCAGGAATCAAGCTTTATTTCCAACTTCTAGATTCTAGATTCTAGGTGCTTAAGAAGAAGAGAAGACTAAGCCAGCTGCACCGGTTTTCGTGAAGCAGAGCCCTCGGCCCAGGCAACCTCCGCAGCAGGCATCGTTTGGTATTTTGGGTTGGGTGCATGCCGGCCTGCGTTGAAGCATTCAGAGAAAAGCATACTACGGATGCCTACACCTGCCCCTGGGGTTGACTTGTTGAGAAAAACCATGGTGGTTGCAGCTCGCCGGGATCAGTACACCTCAGCAGCTTCCCGCGTCTGTGGGGACCCACCCAAAGCTCTGTGTGCAGGCGCAGCCGCAGCGCTTGTCGCCGCCGCCCCTCAGCCAGCGCAAGCGTTCTCTGAGACGGAGAATCCGCGTGACGAATTGAGGGTGTAGGGTTTCGGTTGCTAGGTCCGGCTGCGTTTGCCGATTGCCGATTGAAGTACATGAACTAGGCTCTGGTCGAGCTGGGAACCGCACCATATAAATCGTTCAGTTCAGCATGCGCGTGGGCGAGGGGTCGGGTTTGAAGTTCGGGGCCCAAGGCTTAACTGCTGGATAGAATCCTTATTTGCTGCCTCCACAGACACCGCAGCCCCTGCCTAGTCGCAAGAACCCGGAAGCTCCAGACCTAGCGATGCTGCTTGTTTTGGGAAGAGGAGCTGAACCAGTTTGGCTTGGCGGAGACCTCAGAGATTAAGGGCTTGCAGCACGCTGCTTACGGACTCAGAGGCTGACTCAAGTTCAGAGCTTAGGAGAACAATCTCACCGCCTAAATGGTCTAGGGGTTCTGGGCAAGCTGACTATGTACGGAGAGATGCTGTCATGGAAAACACCGGAGCTTCGCGAGCACCGAAGCCGACGCATGAGACGCCTGGGCAAAGGTGTTTGCGATTTTCTTCCTCGGGTTCTTTATTGCCGGCTTGGTCCGCATGTTCAACGCCACTCGCTTGCCATTGGCTTCGGGATGCTTCGCACTGGATAGCGACAGGCAGCTCTTGGCACCTTCGACGCAAAAGAGGCCCGCATGTGGTTCACATGTCGTTTTTCAGCTGAGGTTGGAAAGCTGTGAGTTGGAGATGAATGTTGCTGCTCTTGAGATGAGGTTTTTGTCATGACAAGGAGCAGAGCAGGCGGAGTACCAAAAAGCTTTCCGGTGCACTTGTTGTTTCGCGAGGCCAGGAACCAGAAGAACCGGAGGCAGTAGAAAGCAGGGAGCATGATGGAGCATGGTTTGCGTTCATGGCATGTGCTTCGGGTTCAAGCGGCTAGCTGCGCAGACACGATATTACAGCTTCTGGCCAAGCCTTGCTGCCGAGTTAGCACCTTGCCTGCAAGCTCCGCTGGCGCGACCTGCAGGAGGTAGCTGGACTGAAGTAGACTCGACATGCGACAGGTCGGAAGATGGCGCTCCGATCTGCAACGATCCTCCTGACGCTGGGCAGCAAGACTGGCTTGTCAATACCATCATGTGAGCCCCCGGTGCCCGGCTCTCCGACACGGCACCAGATTATGAAGCGTGCGATCGCGAACCAGCCGGCGGTCTCCCAGAAGAAGCAGCTCAGGCCCCTGGCTGTCGTGGTGGCCTTCCTGACCCTGGCCCCCAGCTTCGTGCCGGCAGCCAACAAGGTGGAGCCGTCTTTGCGGGGCTCGGCTACTTGTCTCTGTTGTTGCTAGGGGAGCTTTCATGAAGTGACCCTGCTGCGCAGCTAGCTCAAAAGCCCCTGACGCTCAGATGGTGCACCTAAGGCTGTGCTCACCTCTGGCACCCTGGCTGTGTCGATGTATCTGGATTCCGTCCGTTGTAGTTGGAATCATGCATAAAGACTCGGGCACAGGACTGGTTTGCAGGTGTAGAAGATGCTGCAGCAACGAATGACAATGAAAGAGCCTCACAACAGTCAACCGCATGCTGGTTTTGGGATGATTTGGGCCTTAGGCTTTGGCATGTAATTCTGCGGAGGTTTTTTCCCAGGGGTTCTGTTGCCGACTAAATGCGACGTTATACAGACTGAACCAGCCGTTATGTGATTCAGGCGCCGCGGCTGCGTTGATCGGATCCGTTCCAGAGCCAGCGCACGCATTCTCTGAGACGGAGAGCTGGAGGTTTAATGGTCTGTGTTGAACGAAGCATGAGGATCAGGGTTAAATGCCTTGACTAATACGTTCAGGCATTTGCAAGTTCCATTACGTGGTTCTACTCGTAACGTTGACGACAGCACGATAGTGAGTGTCGCTGAAGTGCTGAGGCAGACCAGTAAGAATTGTCTTCAGCAGTCAATCATGTCTGGTGGTAACTGCAGGAGCTCAACCAGTTTGGTCTGGTTCAGCACTGAGCCACGATTGGACTGACATAAGTTGTTAGCGTCTTGAGCTGCGTGACCCACGCGACGGTGCCACTCCTTTCAGGTCTTCGCCATCTTCTTTTTGGGCTTCTTCATTGCCGGATTGGTGCGCATGTTCAACGTCACCTACTGAGCATGCTGGGGGCATGCCTTGGCCGCACATGGCTGCTGTGTGCTTAGCGGGCATGATCGTGCTGAGGTCGGCAAGCTTTGAGTGCACAGGCACATCATTTTTCACATGATAGATAAGGAAGCGTTCCAGCGCTTAGCTTGAAGGGTGGACGACTTGGACATCCCGTCGAGCCCAGAAAGCGCGTGCTAGTGCATGCGATCAAGACGAACTTGCTTTTCGACATCAGAGCATTCGAATAAGACACGGTAAAGGTAGCGGCTTCGCTTGTGACTTCTGTCGGGTCTCGCTTGTGACCTCTCACGATTTCTCACGTCGTGTCCTTGCCAGATGCAGAACTGTCGTCGGTTTCGGCCACCGATCCCAAACTCGGAAATCGCAAAGCTCCAGAGGCTCGACGACCTGTTTGACTCCTCCCTGGCCCGATAGCTCGCAGAAAGAACACCTTTCCGCCAGCACGTGACAGCTTGAAAAAGCGCTCGAACGCTACGAATGAGGCGATGTGCCCCAATCCCAATATAGATGAAGCACCTGCATCTGAAGAACCCTGCAGAAAGACTTGAAACACCAGAGACGGTCAGTTCAGGTTGCAGCAACCGCTGCACATTCACAAGTAGCCAATCACAGGATGCACGGGTGCGTTCGTGCTCTCCAATCCCGCGAGCGCGCAGGGACCTTGATTCGTTATTGCTTTTGATGCATCTTGCCCATGGTTGCTGATGGGACCTTAATGCTTTAGACGCAGCCGAAAAAGGTGCCCTTTTCGGCCCATTCGCTCCGCGATGTTCTGCACGACCTAAACCCCCCATAGTGGCTCACCCCTGGGCCGGGGGTTTCCTGCCCCTGCGAGCCGGTTGTCCGGGGAAAGGAAGCTCTGCAGTAACCAAATACATGCAGATTACCCTTGACTTAGAGCCGTGGCTATAGGAAATCGGAAAGGGATTTTGTAGACCCGGATGCGGGTCGCCACTTCCGGGCAAGCGGTCAACCAGCACACTTCGCATCTTCTCTACTTGTAGTAGGTATTGCAGGTGCGGCTTGTAGTTGGGAGCACTTAGCTTAGCACATAGTGCTCGTGCTCGTAAGAAGGTGTTCTTCTGATGCCCGTGTTTGCTCCCGGACTCTGATGCTCTTGTTGTGCGTAGTTTGCACATTCCCTGAAAGTTCAGCTGCAGAGCCCTGTGGAGCGTCGCAGAGCACCTCAGAGCCCTGCAGAGCCTGCAGACATGCTTTCAACTTTCAACGGACAAAGAGTGCGGAACCCTAGCGAAGCGTACATGCGATCTCCGCAGCAAGCTATCCCCCATTACATGCATTTAGCCCCTCGTGCCTAAACCCCAAACCATGAAAGAAGTCTGCACCAGAAAAGCCGCGTGGCACAGCGCACTCGAAGCCAGTCCCACGTTGCTTGCTCATCTGCAGCCAACCAGCAGCAGCAGCCGCAGCACGACGCCCACAAGTCCTCGGCATCGTAAGCTCCCACCGCCGCCGTTTTGCTCGAAAGTTCGCTGCCTGCTCCTTGCTCTCTCCGGCTCCGAAGCGTGCTGCTGGAAGGCGCCGCGCAGGGGGGCAGGGAGGGGGCAATGACTTTCAGCTTGTGGCGCTTGGGGCTCATGTCGCACCTCAGACCTTGGGTTCTTTTGAACTTCGGCATCAGGGTGAGACGGAGCCTGGGGGGCCTGTGTCGGGGATGTGTGCTGCTCGTGACTTATAGCCTCGAGCTTGCGGATTACGTACGGCCAGTTTCTCAAGTTTGACAAGCCTTTGATCCACAACCGGGCACATTTGATGCGCATCCTGTGGCGATACTGGCCGCTGCTAGCTTTGATATCAAGCGCCCAAGCTGAAGGTGAAAGATGGCTTTCCGATCATCCACTGTTGTCCTGCAACTCGGCATTGGCTGGGAGTGTTTGGCGCGCAAGAGAAGAGATGCGGAAGAAGTCTCCAATCCCAAGCCCGCTAGAGCCACGAAGCAGCCCAAAGCATCTCGCTGAGGCCCCTGGCAGTTGTGGTGGCTTTCCTGACCCTGGCCCCCAGCTTCGTGCCGGCAGCCAACAAGGCGGAGCCGTCCCTGAGGGGACCTGCGGTGCCTTGGCCGATGGGCATAGCTCGCAGGAATCAAGCTTTATTTCCAATTTCTAGATTCTAGATTCTAGGTGCTTAAGAAGAAGAGAAGACTAAGCCAGCTGCACCGGTTTTCGTGAAGCAGAGCCCTCGGCCCAGGCAACCTCCGCAGCAGGCATCGTTTGGTATTTTGGGTTGGGTGCATGCCGGCCTGCGTTGAAGCATTCAGAGAAAAGCATACTACGGATGCCTACACCTGCCCCTGGGGTTGACTTGTTGAGAAAAACCATGGTGGTTGCAGCTCGCCGGGATCAGTACACCTCAGCAGCTTCCCGCGTCTGTGGGGACCCACCCAAAGCTCTGTGTGCAGGCGCAGCCGCAGCGCTTGTCGCCGCCGCCCCTCAGCCAGCGCAAGCGTTCTCTGAGACGGAGCATCCGCGTGACGAATTGAGGGTGTAGGGTTTCGGTTGTGTTGCTGGCTGCGTTTGCCGATTGAAGCGCATGAAGCGATAGTCAGAAGGCTGTGTTCGAGCCTGGAATCTTATCACATAAATCGTTCGGCGCGCACATACGGGCGGGGGGGTCAATGCGTGGGTGCTTGGTCAATTCCTTACAAGCCGCCTCCGAGTCGCCAGAACCCGGAAGCCTTGAGACCATGCGATGCTGCCTTGTTCGGGAAGAGGAGCTGAACCAGTTCGGCTTGGCGGAAACCTCAGAGACCAAGGGCTTGCAGTCAGAGGCTGACTCAAGTTCAGAGCTTAGGACAACAGGCTTAACGACTGAACGGTCCAGAGCAAGCTACTTGTATAGGGAGAGAGATGCTGTCATGGAAAACACCGGAGCTTCGCGAGCACCGAAGCCGACGCATGAGACGCCTGGGCAAAGGTGTTTGCGATTTTCTTCCTCGGGTTCTTTATTGCCGGCTTGGTCCGCATGTTCAACGCCACTCGCTTGCCATTGGCTTCGGGATGCTTCGCACTGGATAGCGACAGGCAGCTCTTGGCACCTTCGACGCAAAGGTCCGTATGTGGTTCACATGTCGTTTTTCAGCTGAGGTTGGAAAGCTGTGAGTTGGAGATGAATGTTGCTGCTCTTGAGATCAGGTTTTTGTCGTGACAAGGGGCAGAGCAGGCGGAGTACCAAAAAGTTTCCGGTGCAGTTGTTATTTCGCGAGGCCAGGAACCAGAAGAACCGGAGGCAGTAGAAAGCAGGGAGCACGATGGAGCATGGTTTGCGTTCACGGCATGTGCTTCGGGTTCAAGCGGCTAGCTGCGCGGACACGATATTACAGCTTCTGGCCAAGCCTTGCTGCCGAGTTAGCACCTTGCCTGCAAGCTCCGCTGGCGCGACTTGCAGGAGGTAGCTGGACTGAAGTAGACTCGACATGCGACAGGTCGGAAGATGGCGCTCCGATCTGCAACGATCCTCCTGACGCTGGGCAGCAAGACTGGCTTGTCAATACCATCATGTGAGCCCCCGGTGCCCGGCTCTCCGACACGGCACCAGATTATGAAGCGTGGGATCGCGAACCAGCCGGCGGTCTCCCAGAAGAAGCAGCTCAGGCCCCTGGCTGTCGTGGTGGCCTTCCTGACCCTGGCCCCCAGCTTCGTGCCGGCAGCCAACAAGGTGGAGCCGTCTTTGCGGGGCTCGGCTACTTGTCTCTGTTGTTGCTAGGGGAGCTTTCATGAAGTGACCCTGCTGCGCAGCTAGCTCAAAAGCCCCTGACGCTCAGATGGTGCACCTAAGGCTGTGCTCACCTCTGGCACCCTGGCTGTGTTGATGTATCTGGATTCCGTCCGCTGTAGTTGGAATCATGCGTAAAGACTCGGGCACAGGACTGGTTTGCAGGTGTAGAAGATGCTGCAGCAACGAATGACAATGAAAGCGCGTCACAACAGTCAACCACGTCCTGCTTTTGGGATGATTTGGGCCCTAGGTTTTGGCATGTAATTCTGCGGCAGTTTAAACAGAGGATCTTTTGCCGACCAGATGCGACTGTTACAGACTGAACGAGCCGCTGTGTGATTCAGGCGCCGCGGCTGCGTTGATCGGATCCGTTCCAGAGCCAGCGCACGCATTCTCTGAGACGGAGAGCTGGAGGTTTAATGGTCAGTGTTGAACGAAGCATGAGGATCAGGCTTACATCAATTTCGTTTTGAAGCTGCATGCTCGCATTTGCAAGTTCCGTATTTGGTTCTTCTGCATAAGTTTGTCGCACTTGCAGGAGCTTAACCAGTTTGGTCTGGTGCAGCACTAAGCGACTATAAGAAAGATATGTCGAGCTCCGTGACCAACGCGACGGCGCTACTTCCTTCAGGTCTTCGCCATCTTCTTTTTGGGCTTCTTCATTGCCGGATTGGTGCGCATGTTCAACGCCGCCCACTGAACTTGCTGTGGGGCATGTCTTGGCCGCACATGGCAGCTGTGTGCTTGGCGGGCATGACCGTGCTGAGGTCGGCAAGCTCTGAGTGCGCAAGCACATCATTTTTCACATGATAGATAAGGAAGCGTTTCAGCGCTTAGCTTGAAGGGTGGACGACTTGGACATCCCGTCGAGCACGGAAGACGGAATTGCTACTTACTTGAAACGAAGGCGCATTGGGTACTCCTGGGTGGGCCCGGGTGGGGGTGTTTGAATACATCAATAAAACGCCGGCGTCACTTGCGGTCCTAGCGGCTGTGAATGTTCCGAACATTTAGAGCCCCTTCGAAAAGCTAGAGGCTCCAAATGTTCCGAACATTTTGGGAGCCCCCCTTCCCAAAATATTCCGAACATTTCTGGAGCCCCCGCCCGTGCCCCCCTCGCTTAGATTGCATGGCCACTGTGATGCGATGTTTGTGCCTATTACGCTGCGTTCTGTTATTGCGTTTGTGGGGTCTGTGGGGTGCTGAGGGTTTTGTGGGATCTGTGGAATAGCAGGGTTTCGCGGTGTTTGTAGTGTCTGCGGGGTTTGTCGGGTCTGTATGTTCTGTGGGGTTCGTGGGGTCTGCGGGGTCTGAGGGGTTTTGTGGGGTTTCTCCCCGACCAAAAATGTTTCGACGATTTTGATGCATTCTTTCCATCTCTAACGTTGTTCTGTTATTATGGTATTTGTGGTATCTGCGGGATTTGTGGGATCTCAATAGTCTACGGGGGGGTCGTTGAAATTTTATATCTTCAAGGATTCTATTAAGATTTGATTTCATTTATATCGCGGAAATTCAGAAAATGAATT
>CAJNDT010000749.1:0-146205 GCA_905221615.1 Symbiodinium sp. CCMP2592 | reverse complement strand
GCAGAGTCCCGCGCCTGCTCCGGCGTTCTTCCATGCTCAGGGTGCACGATTCCTTCCGGTTCGAGATTGCTTGCCGTAGGCATCGCAACTCTTCCCGACGCGTAGACCCAGTTAGGATGCCGTTGAAGATTGGGCGGAAATAGGCCATCATCTTGCATCAGCGGACTCGGTGCTCTCATCTGTTGGAATTCAGCTTCCCATATGCCCAAGGTGGCACGTTTGGTGGAGCAGTCAGCCACGTATCCGGATTCGACTCCGCATTGGTTCCAGGCGTAGCCACGGAACGTCTCCGGCAACTGGAAACCGTTCTTGTCTTGAGCTGCACACACGGCCTCTACATGGTGCTTGAGGAAAGCATACGTGGTATAGTCGGAGTCGGGGAGCACCTCGGTAGTCCATCGGTAGTGCGGGAGCCCACTGTGCGGATCCACCCACGATACATAGGAATGAAGCACATAGAGACAAATGCTGAACGCCTGGGGCGAATTCATCGCAAAGGCGAGCGGATGTCCCATGCCCTGAGGCATTGTGCGCATCATCAAAGCCAGCTGGTGGACATTGATCGGCGCAGCGCCGTCGCTGCTCGCTGCACATTCCTGGTTGTAGGTTCGAAGCCCATACCCAGTATGCTTTGCGAACATGTACATCAGCTTGCACACCCTACGTAACGTAGGCTCTCCCAACAAGTCGGATTGGTCGGGTGCTCTGCCTGACATAGGCAACTTGTGGTAGTAGTCCTGGTTCACCGTATACCACTGCTGAATTCTCGTATCTGTCACGGCTTGGTAAGGTGTCTCCACGGAGTTGATGAGGACGGCGAGATTGTAGTAGACATCCGCATTGACGATGTTCCTGGTCGCGGTGTTCAAATCGAACCGAACTTGTTGTCTTTCTTGTTCCAGCTCAACCACAGCCAGCTTTGCATCATCACGGATCACTTCCTCATCCACCATAAACCTTGTGATGGCATGGAACTTCCCTCCGTAATCAGCAACAACGTGCTTGAGGCCTCCACCAAATTTGATGACCATGGCGAGGATCTCCCCATAGGGTTTGTCCATGTACTCCTCCGGGGCGGCAAATAAGCAAGCCTTGAGGATTTCTCGAACTCGAATGGACAGGTCCCCTCCTGACGACAGATTTGCGCAAGTGAATAGCAAGACCAGCGGAGGTGCTTTGAATGCTGCCCACGTGCGGATGAGATCATTGTCGACCACTTTGTCTTTCGTAATCTTTGGCGGGAGCGGTACGCTCTGCGACGAATCCTCAGAGTACATCTGCAGAAACGTGTGGAACTTCATGAACGTCCGCATCATCCCACCAGGTGGGAAAACTTCTTCATGGGCCACTCCTTCGAAGGACAGTTCATAGCCATTGTAGCTTTCTTCCATGGCTCGGGACCCGGTCCTTCCTCCGTGGGAGAGAAGTACCTACCCCTATATGACTTCACGGTTCCAGGTACTCTGTAAGAGACACCCTTCCCCGATCAGTCAGGTCAGACCTTAGTTGTTCCTTAGTTGGGGCTGTCTAATAGCCCCTTCATCAGCGTCTACACACTGATGTTGCTGCCATGCAATGTCCTCAGATTCATGTGCATCGTGACTGACACTGACATGAGCTCGAACAAGGCTGCGAACATTCCTCGCAATTGACCGCCATGAGACATCAATGCACTGCGACAAACTGTTCTTCGAATCATGGTCCAAGCAATCATCCGGCCTCACCATCAAACGATCCGCTTCAGGCATGTTAGAGAACATGATCCTGCGTCCACCACCATCGCCACCAGCACCAACATGGTCATCAATCTTAACCTTCGTCACTTTGCCACTTGAAACAAGAGCATGCAACTCTGGCCAAGACCAACATCAACATGAAGAAGGCATGTCAAGCGAAAAATAGACGTCGGAAAATTCCGCACACTTCTTCAGCAGGCGTTTGAGAGATTTCAAGATACTTCTGAAAACCTTGTACTTCCCACCGGAACGTTTCTCACCCCCCACGCAAGCCCCTTCGCTACCTCCAGGACTGGCACCTGATCGCAAAAGCGATGCCACAAACAGCACAGGTGTGCGCAGGTCATTCCGGCACGACTTCTTCATCGCACCGACAAGGCTATCCTCATCGGCATTGGAGCCAATCAGCTCTTTACATGTAATGCGAGCGCATCCCTTAGTGGACTTGGACACGGCGTGGCCATTGCCCATGCCACAAAGGTCAACAATCATGCGGTCAGGCTTTCGTCCTCCGGCCTTCGACGGCATTGCTACCAATTTCCCATCGCCCGTTGCCTGAAATTTCAAGGTCTTAAGCAATCTCCTGGAAATTTGGCTGGTTAACTCGCACTTATCAGATCGATCCTTAGCGTCCGCATCAGTCATGTGCAAATGTTTGGCTGAGCACATGTCGGACGACTTAGGATGCAACGCGACGTTTGCGGCAAAGTACTCCCATTCATCCTTGCAGTAGCCGAGCTCGACGGCGGTTCCGGGAGATACAGGATCTCGAAAGACATAACGTTGCCCGTGAGTACATCCTTGAATCTTGATGCTCTTCCACACGGCGTCTTCCTGAAGTTTCTTGTACTGCTTGGTTTCCTGAACTTGTACGCGAGGAGGCACCTCAATGATGACTTGGTTTCCCCACGATGCCGCTCTGCGCGCAATTCTTTGGACGACCTCCCCCCATGGGTAGTCCGTCCGCAATTTGGCCCTTTCAGGGTTGTTGGCGATTTTCCGACTCAGCCACGAATTCTTGCCTAACACCCCTGCACCGATGAAGATCACGGAGTTAGGGTTGTTTTTCCTTGCTTCCACCACATCGAAGAGGTAGGCACACATGGCGTCGTCAACTTCTCGCCCCATACTCAGAACATTCACTTGCAACCCAGGGTCGTAGTGAGAATCGGGAGCATGCTGCGCAATGCAGTCCTTGCCAGGAGCATACTCATTCCACCAGTTCTCCTCATCGACTCCTACCAATGTCCACACCGTCACTGCCTTTGGAGCATCTTTGATAGTGATACGGTATTTCCAACGGCTGTAAGGATTTTTATAAGTATGGACCAACCCTCCGTCGTGGTCGAGGAATTGGATCACCAAGCCCTCCTTGGGTTTGTTTTCGGCGAACTCAACCACGTGAGGCACAAATGCTCCTTCATACCCTTGATATTCCCTTTTCTGTTCGGCCGCATCATGCCATACATCCTCGTACACTGACGACCATTGGTCATAGCCGAATTGGGAGGCTTGACTTTTGGACAGGCCGTTGAAACAAAGAGGTAATGTAAAGCCCTGGTACCCCCCATGGATGGCACGCGCCAGCGTGACAACCACCGCACGCCACTTGGCGGGCAGGGCGCGCACATAAGACTGGCCCAACGGCGGGGCAGGAGGAGGCAGAAACGGCGGCGCAAGGACCTCCGAACTAGCGGCCGGTCTCAAACTGCCCCGTACAGGATGGTACTGAAACACAGCACGCTCCACGTAGCGGTCAAACTTGCCAGGTTGATCAAGGATGGCAGCACGGTCCTCCATTTGGTGCCACTGCCCTTCACGAAGAATCCAGGTCGACCGAAGGTAGCGACCAGGCGGCAACGCAGAAGGCGGCCCCCGCAACATGCGCGGGAACTTGACAACCATGATGGGGTCCACACTGTCGTGTTCTTGCAAGCCCTCCTTACTGGACAAACCAGCGCGATACAACACCTGAGGGAGGATCGGCGTCTGCGTGTAAGGAAAACAGGGCACCTCGCTCTTGAACGAGTAGTGCTGCTGACCCTTCTCATCCGTGCTCTGGGTATGAGTAGGGCGCATCAGATCCATAATCTCCTGGGAGCCGATGAGGGCCGGCGGAAAAATGTTGATGAGTTGACACGCATGTGTCCAGGATACGGAATCCTTGAACGATTTGGTGTGTATGTCCGCCGACATCTTGGCAGTGACCTCATAAGCAAGAGAAACGTAACCCTCTTGAAAGATAGAGTGCATCCAGCCAATGCAGATGCCGTGGGTACGCTCCAAATGACGCATTGTCGGATTCTTGCCCGTGCGAATCACCCCGATCATGGTCTGGTTGTCGTCATAGAAGACGAAGTTGGGGTCTTGACCTCCAAGCTGCTGCCACAACGTGATAGCAGGCAATCCAAGACGTGACATGGCAAAGTCGGCCGCGACAATCTCGGCCTCAGGTGTGGAGTGACTCAAGCACCCCTGCCTTTTGCTAAGTCCCGCCAAGGGAAATCTTGTGTGAGAACCTTGAATGTGCAAGTGAGCACCGGAGGTAGATTTCAAACTTTCTCCACAACCTGCATAGTCCGCATCCGCAAACAGTCCGATGGACGAGTCCTCCAAGGAGTTCCCGACCCACCCAATCATCATGTGATGTTTGGACTGGTGCACATAGGCCATGAGATGATGAAGAAGAGCATCCTCCTTCTTGGTCCATTTCGTGATCTTGCGTGCGAGGTTGTTGATGCTTCGCAGAAGATCAAAGCGGCAAATGCGCGCGGCATAAAGCAACTTCATGAGAATGCTCGCTGCCTGCGGGGCAAGTGCACCGCGATTAGCCTCGTTGACTTCCTCTTCCTCTGGCGCCTTGGGAATGGGTGGAGGCGGAATAAGCCGACCATCCTTGTCAACAGGCATGGTGTGTCCACACCACGTGCATCGATGGCTTTTACCTGACTGTGCCGGAGCGCGAGCTGGGTGATTCTTAGTCTCCTCAGCCGGACTCGGCGATGGTACCGTCTTGAATTTTGTCGGATCGAACCCAGTCACGTCGCAGTACTTCTTGACTGTCATGTCCAGGTACGTCTCCATGTCGTAGGTAACGGTCTGCACCTTCGTTTTGTCATGCAACGTTGCCTCGCCCTTGGAGATGCGACAACCTAGATACAAACCTAGTGGCGTTTCCTCTTCTAACCGAAGTTCTTGGCGCAGCATGTCCCAGCCCTTAGGCAGATTCTCTTTGGGCCCTGCCATCTTGAGGTCATCCACGTAGATGACGAGCAAGAGCTTCATTTGCGGGTGGGAATACAATGATGGCCATTCGTCGCCAATCGGCTTGAATCCTACTTTCTGTACCGCGGTATGGCAATGTTGTTCCCACATGGTACCTGCATCAGGATGTCCATATAGAGCTTTGATCAAGCGACATACAGGTCTACGGAATTTGTGCCGTTTCGCAGATGGATGCCAGGCTTCATCAGGCAGTTCAACCCAACAGGGAGTGCCCGATAACCTCGCCTGAATGTATGCCTGGATAGCATCCGCCATCTGAACATCGTTGCCAGGAAGACATCCATAGTAATCTGCCCACCGCGAGGCATCAAACGTGGCCGGGGAATTCCCTAAATCCTGAAACAATGCGGCTTCCATATTCTGATCTTTGACCTGATCACCGAGTAGTACGCCTCGCCCTTTGAACTTCCTGGCAGGATCGTCCTCCTTGAGCTGATAGTTCTTCTCATATATCAGTCCATGTACTCGCGCCATATGTACCTTCTCACCTTTCTCCTTTGCCTCGGCAACGACGTCGTCATACTCACGCGTAGTTGAGAAGTCAAACACCTCTTGGTCCCACAACCCCTTCCATTCTTTCATGAAAGCTTCCATGGCCTTGGGGTTGTTGACCATCTCTTTGCGTGTGACGGGTCGAGTGACCATGGCATTGAAGCATGATCCTCCTGCGTGATTCTTTTCCCGATGTACGTTTCTGTGAGAAGTCGTACACGGCATAGATGGAATCCATTTATCATCCATGACCATGTGTGCCGGGACGGCCGGCACAACATCCGCCAAGAATCGTTCTTGTGTGTATTGATCCACATAGGACTGTGCCCAAGACCACCCATCGTCGTCGTCAATGGACACATTAAGTTGCAGATCGATTTCTTCACATGGAACAATTTTGGGAAAGATCATGTTGTCCAAAACTTTGGTGACTATCCTCTTTCCTATCGCGGCTTTCTTCCGGTCCTTCTTGGCAGCTCGAACTTTGTCTCGCTTTTCTTTCTTGTACGCTGCCTTCTTCTCTGCTTCACTCAGTTTCTTCCATGCTTCCGGAGAATAGGAATGGATAGGTCGTCGTGTAGGAAGAGTTCGTCGACCGTCGCTTCGGATCTTGTACGGGACTCCCCTTTTATCGATTTTGCAGGCTTCACCATCGTCAGTGAGATATACAATGCCGTCCCCTTTCTTCCCTGTACTCCAATGTTCGATCTCTTCAGGAGCCAACTTCTTTTCCTTCAAGATCTTGATGATCTCTCCAGGTTCTTCGATGTCCCCTTCAGGGATGAGTCTACCGGTTGGACCGACTTCGCGGAGCGATCGCCGATCTTCCCCAGTAACCTTTGGTTCAGAAGGAGGCGGTGCGGCACGTAGACCTAGCTCTTCGTCTAGTTCATCGAGTCGTTTGTCTCCTATGGCATCAATGGCTTCATGTTCTGCTGACTTGAAGACTTCACCAGACGGTTCCGTCTCAATGTCAGACGGATCTATGTCCTGCAAATCAGGATCTTCTCCGGGATCCGGTGGAGGAAGTAGACCGTCTTGATCATCATCATCCCCGTTGCCACCATTTCCTCCAGGCGGACCGTCATCTCCGTCATCGACGTCTTTTACCTCCTTGCCAGCGAGGTCAACATTGTCCCTGAGTCCCTCAATGGTTGAGTTCATCCTTTCGTATTCAGCTTTCAGGGGAAATGTTATCTCCTCTGGGAAGTAGATAACCTCTGTCTCGTACGGTCTCATCAACTTCCTGGGAACAGATGCGTCCATCGACAAGTTCGCATTGGCAAATTCCTTCATATCCCATACGCGATACTTCTTGGACCATCCTTGACCAGCAGTGATGATGTATCCGGCGAAAATGCCTGGGATCCCCTTGGATCGAACTTGTTGCCATATGTCTTCGGCCTTGTATCCGTCGGCTTGAAGAAGACTTTGGCCCCAAATGGTATGGCTTTTCCCTCGAAGTCCTTTCCAGTCATTCGTTTCCATGCTGACTCACAATCACCCTCCACATCTTCAATGTTTAGATTCTGCATCACGCAATTCAGCGCGAAGGACCAGTATTGTGCGGGTAATCCGGCGTGTAGCATGGATGCGGCGACCGTGTTGATCACTTCTTGATTTGATCGTTCAGCGAGTGAATTGTTACTGGGTTTCCCTGGAAGGGAATGATCGATCACGATCTTCAACTGCGCCATGGCTGAATCGAACTCTGGTGCTTCATCACTGTATGCCATATGAATCTTGCGTCTCCCCATTAAGCGTCTGATGGCCATGACAACCTCGTCAGTATTCCTTGAGGCCGTGGGGATCGCTGCGATCATTTTGGTGGCGATGTCTCTGATGACTAGAACTTCACGTGCTCCGTCATCGAGTCCGATGCCTGCTTCGGCGGCTTTGCGCATGTCGAGGAAGTCGAATGTTACGAGATCCCCCCAGTGTTTGATCACACGTTGAAATGCACCTCGTTGTGTCCGTAAGTGCTTCATCTTCGCGCATATGCACGATTCGCAATATGGGTTGCGGTAGCGGTGAGTGCATAGATGTGCCAACGTCTTTGCTTCGGCTTTCAGTGTTCCGACTCTGGCCTTGCGGCTCGGCGCACCGTCGCCTTCCACATCAATGATCACCTCATCGTCACCGTCCAGTAGAACTTCACCCACTCCTGCTCCTTCATCGTCCGGCGGTCTTCCTGCCTCGGACTCTGGTACTTCTTCTATAGGAGATTCATGGGGTTCAGGGTCAGGAGGTCGTTCATGAGCGTCACCTTCTTCTTCTGCTTCGACTTCGCTCGGTGCAGCTTCGGCGGCAGCTGCGACATTGACGTCAACATCACCCGCGGTTAGCACACCTTTGAAGATTTCGGTGATTGCTTTGGCCTCCGGATCATCATGAACCAGTGACTTGGAGCTCCCGGCACGAATGTACGGAATGTCACCGTTCACGAACAGAGATATTCTCTTGCCCTGCGGGTTGATCATGAATGGCTCCCTTCCGGGTGGCCACACAAACCCGTAACTGAAGTTCATGCATCGTTTACCTATGGAAAGCACCGACGGTGTGTCATCCAACACGTAAGCGTTGATCGGTTCCTCGAACAACTCGGTCTGGAAGTTCGACACAAGATCGGTATCGGGATTCCATTTGCGGTCTGGAATGATATGGGCTCTGGAGTCACGAGTGTCTCGAGACTGTGCTTCTCGATCTTCTTCTGAGATATGAGGTCATGACCACATCCAGTGTCCATGAGAAACTTGATCTTCTTCTTGAGAATGACTGGTTGAACCATGCATTTGAACACACCCTGATTGATGATCCGCTTGCTGTGTGCAGCATCGAGTTCACGCTCAACGATGGAATCTTCACCGTCGTAGAAGGAAACCTCTTCCACCCGAGACGTTCCTGGGATCCGTACGAATGAAACTCGATCTCCGCATTGATCATCATCGTCGTCGACCATGTCTCTCATGATCTGTGCCCTCAATCTCGCTTTGTGCTTGGCGAATTCCAAATTCACGGCGCGATCCTCATCGTTGACAATTGCTTCCATGTCGACGTACTTCACCTTCCGTTCCTTGTCCTTCTTCGACTTTCTAGGACACGAAGAAGTGAACTTCCCGTCGTCAGCGAATGTCACGTTGCGTTTGATCTCTTTTCGGGTCGACGTAGTCGGTCCCGAGGATTCGTCATCGGTTGAACAATCCGAGTCAGCGTCGCTGTCAACGGATGAACAATCTGACTCTTCCTCATCCTGTCTTGAAGATCGCCTCCATATAGCCGGGGCTGATGGATTCCACCTTCGGCACAATCTAATGGCGGGTGCCGCAGGGAGTGCCTTGGCCTTAGCATTCGGTTTCGCTGGAGCTGCCTTCGCTTCGGATTTGGCTTTGGCCTTCGCCTTTGGCTCCGGTGCTGGGGTAGCTGCGGCCTCATGCTTGAAAGGACAATTCTCTCTTGAGCACGAGCCTGTGTTCTTGAAAGAGTAGCATATCCTATTTCCTCCTCCTCCAGATGGACTTGGAGTTCTCGTCCTCGGCGTAAAGGGTCGCTCTGGAGTCTTCTTCGAGTGACTGAATGGGCACTTGTCACCATTTCGACACCCTGCATCTGTGAAATGGAACTTGCAGCGGATTTGCTTCTTGCTCTTGTCGCCTCTGTTGTCCGCTGACTCACTCCTCGTCTTCTTCTTGGGCTTTGGCTTGGTCTTCGCATGACTCTTCGCCTTGCTCTGAGGTAGCACAGGTGTTGCTTTATCCGGCTTGGTAGGCGATGCCTTGACCTTTGCGGATGGAGCTGCATTAGGCGTTGGCTTCTCAGGTACCTTGGCCGGTGCAGCGAGCAGATCCTTTCCCTCAAGCATCCGGCGCAAACCAATTTGAGTCTGAGTGAGATTTGATTGTTCTCGTCTCCGCATGATGGTGCGATCGATAATCTTCATCAGATTGTCGTACGATCGATCTTCGTGGTTGTAGGGCAAGTGGTCATAATGCATGCCCAAATCCATCTTCATTGCGGGCGAGTCCTTGATCTTGCTGCGCAGGCAATCACGGAGAGCTGTCTTGGATGGTATGTCCTCTGGTCTCATCCGCCCGAGAACTTCCAACCAGGTCTGCTTGAACGTATGAAGTTTGTTGTCGCCTTGGTACTGGAGCTTCACCAAGTACTCGAGAGTGATGATATGTCGAGACGGTCATGCGTTCGAAAGCTTTCATACATCATCGCAATGATTTGTCGTCCTTTGATGATCTTCCCTTCGGGCCTGCTGATGTAATCATTGGCCTTCCGGTTCACCTCCAGGTACAGATCAGCAGATTTATCACCACCAGCGCGTAGCATTGCAACCATGGCGACTCCCAATTTGACGTCTATGCTCTTGAACTTCTTGTGTCCTGAATCGTTCAGTGCTTCGACATCGGGGAATGGATTGAAAGCTGGTGCCAGCCACAACATCCAGTCCTCGTGATTTGGGTCGGCTGACGCTCCTAGAACATTCGCCGTGCATACTGACCGCCAATTGTTCAGGTGAGTGAGAACAGGCCATGAAGGGACCGTCACTTTATCGGCCTCTCTCCTGGAAATTCTCACCTCCGTGACCTCAGGATCTGCGTCTCCGTCAGGATCACGCGCATGAGGTTCAGGATCCGGCTCAGGTTTGCCTCCACCGTTCTTCTTCTTATCATCTCCATCATCATCAGGCGGATCTGGAGGATCATACCTTGTGCCGGCACCTTCATCTTGCTCTCCATCTTCGTTCTCATCGCCAGCTTCATCACCGTCATCGTCTCCATTGTCTTCCTGCATCGTTTCAGCGAATAATCTCCACTCATCACGATCAGCTCTGAGACGTTGTTCGGCTTTCTGGGCCTTGAGTACTTCGCTTCGCAGATCAGCAATCTTCTCTTCGTACTGCTCCGCGATCTCTTTCTCGATCTGACGTCTCCTTGCCTCATGGATGGAAGCATCGTAGGTGACAGGGGTAGCCTTTGGGGCAACATTGGGGTCGTTGCCCTTCATAGATGCGATAATGCCGTCGATACCAACAGGTCTTGAAGAGCTGGCAGATGCTGTGGACTTTGATCCCAACATCCCGCGATCCTCCAGGAGTTCACGTAGCTGTCGGTCACGTACAGCTGCCGCATCACTTTGTCCATGAAATCCGCTTGGTATGCCAAACAGAGTGGCTGCACTAGGCGTGGAACGCGCATGTGCTGGACTGCTATTGCCTGGCACGTGGTGCTCGGGCATTGCATCCGCCACGATTGGCGTTGCATAGGATTTATTTGCCTCACCTTTGATGTTGCCAGTGAAGAAGTTTCCACCGGTAAATGGAACGCCATCCATCGCAAGGTTCTTGTCCTTGTCCGATTCCGAGAATGCGAACTTCTCTTTGGCGACTGGACTAATTTGACTTGGGGACCGTATTTCAGGGGATCGCACCTCACCTCCTACGGAAAATGCAGGCACTACTTCCTTTCCTACGTGCTCCCAGCCAGACTCAGTAGTCCTCGAAGACATGGGCATGCTCGAAGGCCGTGTCACTCCGCCATGGTAGTTGGAGTTCCGTGCTGCCTCCAATTCGCTGCGTGTCCTCGCTTGAAGATCTTCTTGTGCTTTGAGCGTTTTCCTGAGTTCACTCAGCTCGTCGTGCAAGGTAGGCAATGCGCGCCTTGCATGATCCTCATTCTGATGGAGTCGGTCCTCTGCATCTTGCATCCTCCTCACAGCCATTTTGCGGTACTCTTCCTCCTCGCCAAGACGTTCGCGAAGCCGAAGTCGCTCTTGATCAATGGCTGCGCTGTTTCCAGCTAGCCCTTGAATCTCGTTTATGGCTCGCAATTCCTGATTCCTGACCAGGTGGAATCGTTCCTGCATTGCTTGCAAGGCTTGTTCCGAACTTGCTGTGTTCGACCGGAGGAACAAGTTCTCTCTGGCTTGTTCATGAAGTTCATGAGTCAGATGCTCACCATCGCCCTGCGCTCTTGCCTCCAACTGCACAAAGTTAGTGGCTGCTTCCGTGCGAAACACATGTAGCTGTTGAGCTAGTTCCTCGGCAACGGCGTGTGCTTGACGTTGTTGAGCAGAGTTCTGCTCATCCATGCGAAACAAAGCTGTTTCATAGTCTCGCTTCATTTCCTGATTGACATTGTTGATGTGCCTCATGGCTAAGCATGCATGGTCACGTTGTCGTTCCAATTCTTCGATGCGAATCCCAGATCCTTCATCTTCTTGTTGCATCTCCTTGATCTTCTCCATCAGGGTCTGGACAACACCTTCGTACTCCTGCACTTGACTGCGATAGTACATCTGCTGTGCAAGATTCGATGCTTCAAACTGTTGCGGAATTGTCAATCCCTGGTAGGCATTCGGACCATCGGCTATGGCTGGTGTAGTCACCGACGAAGCGTCACCCCGTGCAGGGATCGTATCCAGAGTCATATCCAGATCGTCAGCTTCGCGTGGTTGATTGGTAACCATTCGATTCCATGTCATGGACTTGTCACGTCCACGAGTGGCCGAAGTCCTTGATCGTGCTGAAGAGCTTCTCGAAGATGATGGTCGCGGCTTATTTTCCAAAGTCTTCACTCCCTTGTCCTTTGCCCTCGACGGGGTCCGAGGTGCCTGAAAACCAGACGCTTCGGATCGTCGTTCTGGAGCCTTGCTCGTCCTCGAACCTGTGGATGTTGGACGCGAAGGCGTAGATGCTCTTGGTAGACTCTTTGCTTTTGCTTTGGGAACTGCCTTTGCAATGGCAAGCGCAGAAGATTGACCTTTGTCCTCTTCCGTGGAGCTATCAACGGATTGCACCACTGTGTCATCAGCTGTTGACTCACCAACGGCTGGCGCTGCCACGTCGGCACCGAAAGTCATTGTCGTATCCTGACTTGATCCCGAGTTCATTGTGGTCGTAGTTTTTTGTCACCCACTTGGCACGCCAATGACAGCTCTGCGGGGACTTAAAGGTTCACAAGTCACAAGAGCATCCCAGCCTGCAGGAAAACAACCACAACAGAAGTTAAAGCCACGAAGTACGCCGGGATGCTACTTGATCTGGGAAATGGTAGGAGACTCACATCGGGATGTGTCGAAGAGAGATCCACACCACCCCAAAATTAAAACAAATAACCCCGACAACGCTTCAACGTCCCCGACATGAGCACGAGTTTCGACAACTAGGCTTTGTACACGCGTTGTTTGAAAAGGTATGAGTCAGACTGAGCACAAGTTCCATGCCGGCAAGTGTAGTTTTGCGGACCTGATACAACAACCGCAGTAAAGACCAACCCTTTTAGAAGGCTCACCACACGCATGACCGAAGAACCCAAAGACCAGTCCGCAGGTGTGACTATACAGGCAGGTCGGCATGGCACAAGGATGCAATATGAGGTATCAGCACCTAATTATTTAATTAAATCGCTGTCACGTTTTTACATCCATGCACCCAATTCAAGGGGCAAGTGGGGTAATTGGGTAGTCAGTGCAGAAACCGAGGTAAAGACAACCAGACCAAACCAAAACATAAACAGAATAAGGGAAAAACAAAAAGTGGAGTAGTTACGGGTTGCAGCACTGACTATCTACCTGTTTGTAATTACCCACTGTCAGCTACAGTACATCCCACGGTTCACTTGGCCAGCTCAGATGGCAGGAGTGTCTGCTTTGTCGGAGCAGTCGGGTCATGACTGGTATGCCCATCTCATTGTGTACCCGGGGTCAGCTGTGGTGGCCCCATCGACCCAGAGGGATTCGTGGGAAGTGCAGCCGTCCAGCCTTTTCCAGCGCAGCAACAAGTTTGTAGCAGCGGTCAAGCAGCAGTCGATGCAGGCTCAGCTTTGCATGGCGCGGCGTTGTGATGATATCATAACGGGATACCGTCACATGCCAACTGTAACTTCAGACCAGGGCCGTCTCCACATGCTGCGGGGCAATTGTTGCCCCGGTGGTCCCCTCGTTTTGCATGTCAAAGTACGTTTGCTGAAGGATTAGAGCGCAAGCCAGAATGTCTTCGTCACCGACGGCATCTTCAGACCAGGGCCGTCTCCGTCCAGCATGTGGTGTTTGGGTCAGCATCTGTAGAGCCGTTGCCCCGGTGGTCCCCTTCGTTACATGTCAAAATACGTTGCTGAAGGATGAGCGCGTAAGCCAGAATGTCATCGTCGCCGACGGCATCTTCAGACCAGGGCCGTCTCCGTCCAGCATGGGGTATTTGGGACAGCATCTGTAGAGCAGTCACCGGGCGTTGGTCAAGGGGGATATGCCTGTGGAGTAATGTTGCTCCGGCGGTCCCCTCTTTTACATGTCGAAATACTTTGCTGAAGGATCCAAGCCAAAATGTCATCGTCGCAGACGGCATCTTCAGACCAGGGCCGTTTCTGTCCAGCACGGTGTATTCGGGTCGGCATCTGCAGAGCAGTCGCTTCAACGGCAGCTGTAGGCCCAGGGGTCATCCCCGGTACCTGTGTTCTTTCCCATGTCCTCAACATCGAGAGGGGCAGTACTGTCATCGGCAGCCCCCGATAGCTTCTGGGAAGCCAGTTTCACTCCATGGGTCGGCGGCACCGGGGTAGTGAAACTTCGAGTGGGAGAACGTAGCCAGCATTCAGTGCAAGAGGAGGAGGGAAAGGGGAGAGAAGAGGAGTCAGCAAGGGAGCGAAGGCAGAGTCAGTGCAGAAAGGGGGCAAGGAGAGGAAAGAAGCAAAAAAAAGCAAGGAGGCACGGTGCAGTGAAAAAGTTGAAAGCGACAGTGACAGCGACGAAGATGACGACGCTAAGTATTTAATTACTGGGGCGATCAGAGGCGTGTTGCACACCCGTATGCCCTTTCTGTCCTTGGCCGGCAATGTTGTTAATTACGGTTCATCGTTCGTCATCGGACGACGCGTCGATACGATAACAGACGATAACATCATCATCCTCTTCAACCCCTTCCATCATACTTGGTTCCGGTTCATCGAGGTTTGGGGGTGGGCGTTCAGGGCGAGGTCGAAGGCTGAAGTAACGGTGTAGGCAGGTTTGGCCACAGTCAGGCGGTCGGAAACCAAGATTTCGTAGGGAGGTTCTGCAGTCGGGGTCAGCGGCCTGGATATTCCTAAGGGAAAACACTGCAATGCTCACGCGGGGCGGGTTATCAGGCTTCGTGGAGTTAGGGATGCCACAGTGGGGATCCCTTGCCCAGAAGGTGATTGGTTGTGTAGAAAGGTTGAAGGTGACCCCAGGAAGCAATCCAAAGGCAGAATCCTGAAAGCAATCCCCTCCTACACGAGATAACCAGAACTGACAAGGTGTGGGCCCACATCCCGAAAGCACAGCACTGAGCCCAAGAGTGTTGATGTCCTTATGCACCTGGAACTTTCCTCCAACTCGAATGCCAATGGTCGTAAAAGCGAACCCCGGGAAGTTCATGTCAACAAAAGTAGCAATGAGATGGATTAGTTCTTGGCAGGTATGTGAGGCATTGGTACATCTACGGGTAGAGCGGGGCGAAAGGCCTAGTACCAAGTACTTGTTGGGGCGAAGGGTGTTGGACCAGAGCGATTTCGGGATACGGGAGAGGATCGGGTTGAGGTTGAGGGCATTCGAGGGTATGATCCCTTCCCTAAGTTCCTCATGTACCTGAGCAGCCAGGGTCTCCCACTGGGAGCGAGGTTTGGGCGCATTTAGTGCCTGCATGAGTTTTCTGTGTCTATGTGTGTGTGTGTATGCGCACCTGTCTCCCAAAGGTCCTGAGCCAGAGGTGAGCAGGGACGTTGGGTGGAGGGGCTTATGCTCAAGGCTTTGCAGGGGCATACATGCAGGGCGAGGTGGCCAGCGGACAGTTTGTTTCAGCAATGCAGCAAAGCTCACAAGGTGCATGCAGCAGCTCCAAATTACAGTACAGTACAAAGCAAGGATCAAGGCAGTCCCTAATTACGTTAAGGTGAGGTTTCGGGCAAAAAGGCCAGTATATACAGGCTCGGCTCATATCCGTGCGTAGGCTACAACATGTAGTGATGCTCGTCCACTCCACTCTGCAGCTTACCTGAATTGACGTCGGGTCGAGGATGGCGGTTCCTGTCGTGGGTTCTGCTCTGCCTCAGTGGTAGTGTGGTCCGCTGTATTGGACCCCTGGATCTCCTCATCTGCAGAGCGACCCTCGGTCTCGGTCCCTTGCGTGGCACTTCCCTGCGAGATTTTCGCATCAAGTGCCTGCAGCATATCCCTAAGGCTTTCGAGGCGAGCATTAGTCCTATCCGTAGTCCTCGCAAGAAACAACATAGCATCTGATATATCAGTGAGCTTGTTATCCACGGCATGGACCGTCCCACAAAGGTAGTCAGCAGCTTCCCTGGAAAGGGTCGGTTCAGCTGATTGCGCCTCCTCCAGCTGTCCTTGGAGGTCCTTGAGGGACATGCTGACTGTCAAACAGGCTTGTTCCACAGCCCGATGTTGCCTGAGCATGCTCTCGGGGATTTTATCTCTCTGGCCCTGGAATTCCTGTTCAAAGGACAGAAGCTTGGCATCAAGATTATCCAAGTGCTGTTTCATGGTGGTATCAACAGCTTCTGAGATGAACTCCAGGTGTCCTTGTATGCCACTGAGCGCCTCAGGGATGGAACTGAGAAGTGGCGCTGTGTGATCTTTAAGAATCACCAGGAGGCCTTGGGTAGCCAAGAAACGCTCCTTGTACTCTTCAAGCTCCTTGCCAAGGAGCCTTATATAACCTTTGAGGTCCTTGTGGCGGCGGAGACCTTCTTCCTTCATGATCGTAGCACAAATGCGGGGGGCATCTGAAGTGATGACCCCTGTTGTCAGGAAGCTATGTCTCTCCGCACTCATGGCTGCATGCATCATCCGGAACTCCTGTTTCGTCCTGAGCAGTATGCAGAAAAGCGCCAGTATTAGGAGCCCCTGCAAGCTCAGGGCTCCCACTATGCACATTTGGAGGGCCCAAACATCCCAAATGTCCAGTCTGCTGCCCAGAAAGGGCTCCCAGAACATATACAAGGGAGTGGGGAGATCCATGTACACAGAGGCGGGAGCACTGGAACTAGGTCTCGGTAGTTTGTTCGAGCCCACTGGGGAGATATATTTCGTCTCCTAGCATGATGTGCATGTGCGCTGTTAAAACTCAAACTGATGCACCAGCGCACTGATTCAGCCATGTTTGTGGGGTCAGCAAGCTGAGGTCCTCGCCGCTTCATCCATAAAGACAACATGTGGTGTGTCTGCAAAACACTACAGGATTGTAAAGAAAGAAAAGAAAGATGGGTTGGGTCAGCCAAGATTACCCTGGGGGCATGAAGGGACGTGAAAAAGCCTCAGGGTTGACTTATACAAGCTGTCTAGAGCCAAGTCTACATGTTGTTCTGCTTTCAAGCGGGTGTGCAGAGGGCTGTGCATCACTCACAGAGGACCTGCAGGACATGTGTGAAGAACCGGGCATGAGAACCGTTGCTGAAGGACTTTTTGCGCGGCAGTATCGCAAGTAAAGGCAGTGCCAAGGGCAGTACAGGAAGCAAGGAAAGTACAAAAGCAGGGCAGTCCGGGGCGCAGCGATACATGCAGATTGCAACATAATTAAAAGTTCATTCGTGGTTCAGCGTGCGTTGCACTTGAACAGGATTTGGACAAGCTTCATTGAAAAAGGGGTAAAGAAGAAGCTACCACATAGAAGAATCAAAACATGAGAAACCCCAGCTTGTCACGGCTGCGCCTGAGGATCAGGTCTAGCTGATCACTGTCTGATCGCCAGAGCTTGGCTCTGCTGCAATACCAGAAGCAGACGGGCTAGGTCATCCGGCGTCAGGGTCAACGTGTGCCTGTCCAAGGTCTGCGGAGCTGGAGACGTCGGCGGAGCCGACGGTGGCGGCGCCTTGTACTGCAGGGCACTGGTGAGGTCCAAAGGGCATGGCTGATTGCCCCCAGTGGGACCACAGGGCCTCGCCGTAACATTTGCCGTGTGGAGCGGTGGCGGCATGTGCGCCTGACTCGGAGGTGGTTGTTGAGCTCGTGGCGCTGGGGTAGTACTCGCTGGGAGCAGCCTGCTCAGCAACTCCTCAATCATTTCCTTGATCTTGGCCAGCGCTGTGTCCTGCTCTTCGGTCGCCTCCCCCAAAAGTCTGGTGTTCTCGAGGATGTTGTTCTGCATATAGGTTTTGTTGTAGACCTCACGGATGTGCCATTGAGCGTCATCAATTGCCACCTGTGCATTCTGGATGTAGGGGATGACCATGTGGATGTTCCGGACATCAGTCCCGATCTGGTCCATCTTCGTGGCGGCGGCATCCAGCTTGGAGTTCAGGAAGGTGACCTCAGAGTCAAACTTGTGGTCAATGGCTGCAAGCGAGTCCTCATGGCGGTCCGCTTCAGTTTTGAGCTCGACTCGCGCATCGAGGGTGGACTGGTGTGTGTCCACTACCAGCTTGTGGATCTCCTTGACTTCATCTTGGAGCGTCTTGATCTCAGATCTGGCATTCTGGATTTCCAGCCCCAGTGCTTTCATGTCACTGATCGTAGCAGGTGGGCGTTGGTTGAGGATCGAGGCCAATTCCTTCCTGACCCCACTCAAGATCGCACTCTGATGCTTGACATGATGGTCTTGGAGGGCCCCATCCAGGTTCTCCAACACCACTATTGTAGCCATCGTCATCGAGGTCATAACACTCATGTCTGTAGACTCCGGTGAGGCAGGCGTCGAGGTAGTGGGAGTGCCATCTGCAGCTGGAGAGGTTTGCGACGGGCCCGGGGCCTGTGCCTGTACTCCTCCCCCTGCCGTGGTTGTGTCAGTGAGCTTGGCATCTCCGGTACTATCGACCTCAGCTGGGGTCGTGTGGCCATCATTGTCAGGCCTCGCAGCATCCGGGGCAGGTGGAAGCGACCTGCTCATCTTGCTGCTTCGAATCGCAAGCCACCCAAGAGCTAGGCATGCCAGGGTGAGCGCAGCGACCAAAGGGAGTGAAGCCTCAAGGGAGTCACTCATGGAGGACTGCATGCTGCGTCCGGCGGTCACAGCGTCCATGACTCGGCAAAAGGGCCAGTGCGTGTAGGCTAGGCTCGAGAGGACAGCAGGCTATAGTTCGGGGTATGCGGCTCCACAGATGGCACAGCTTAACGGGGGCAATTACCTGCCCGTCCTGCCCCCCCCCCCCCCCGAAATGCAGACGAAATACGACATGTCATGACAAAAAGTTGATTGTATGAACAAGGTGTGTATTGAGGGAGCAGAGGGAGCCTAAGGGCATGAAAAGCGAGTTTTGTCTGTATCCCTCAAGGTAAACAGTACACATTTACGCGTCCATGTTATCATGTCACAAAGGAGTGCACCCGGTCGAACTTGTGCTACCCTCATGCATGTATGGATGACGGATCTAATTCACTCTCTAAAATGTTTAGGCAAGGTGAGGCAGTCCTGCAGTGCAGTCACAAGATGACAACTTCAGAAAAAGTGCAATGAATTGCAATGAATTAGTGTACATGCCGTAGCAAGGGCCCCCACGTCGTGAGCATTGGAGCAGTCATGGTCTACCAGAAGCAGCTGGGCGGAGGTCCTGGCGCCCCCTGTTGAAGCACGTAGGCCCGAGAATAATCCAACATCCTTACGAAGTAGTGACTCGGGGGGTGGTCCAGTGCTTCTTTAGCGGCCCTGTCAGCAATTTCGTTCAAGGCGTGCCCCTTATGCGAATGAACGTGTTTTGCACAAACTCGGTCATGGCACTTATGCCACAGCATGCACAAGCCTGCCTGAAGCGACACATGTGCGAACCCTACTGTGCCGCCCTCCAGAACCTGGAGGACATACGTGGAGTCCGTGATCAGCAGCACCGGAATTCCGGGGAAAGCGTCCAAGATCTGTAGACACTTTTCGACCGCTTTGATGGCGGCCATGAGTTCCGCTCTAATGTTAGTAACCGGTGAACCCTGAAAAGGAAAACCGCATACTAGCACATCACGGGGCACTTCCCCATACGGTGGGAGGATGGCCAGTCCTCCTCCTAGTTTCCCGCCTCGTTTACTGCCGTCGCAGGCCACACAAAAGCAGGAGATTTCATCATGGCTCTCCACACTCTCCGTGACCTGATACGACGACTGGTATGGGGGGTCAATGGGGGGGTGTGTCTGAGGGAGAAGCCAGAATCGGTCACCAGTCCTTAGTAGGCATCTGTGGCAGAGATCAACCTGATGTAGGTTGGGGTAGAACGCGTCGGGTAAAATGTTCTTGATCTGAAAGACCTGAGCTGTGAAATCTCGCCATCGTGTTCTATTGTTCGCAATCAATTCCCAAGTTGGGGGATCATGGGAGAAGCGACACCTACGCCACAGGAGGGTCAAGCTGTAAGCGGCATTGGGCCAACGCCCGACCTTTCTGCGTTCAGTTGGAAAAGCTTGTCTCCAGGCCTCGTCACGGATTTGAATCGCGATCTGAATCGGGCGCCTAAGGCACGGCTCCAATCTGGCTGCGTGCCCCCAGTAATTGAGGAATGAGCTAAGATGGATGGCATCCCATGGTCTGTGGCCACAGGCTTGCGCCGCCATACGAGCACCTCGGCGCCGAGCGACCCAATTCTCGCTCGACGTTTGCAGAGGGTCGTGCGCAAGGCGTGTCATCATGACCAGCAAATGTGTCTGCAGAGTCCTTAGCTGGTTCGCCACTGCGAAGAGAGGGCGAACTGCGGCTGAGAGCCACCGCCATCTGCTGGTGACAAAGGAGTCAAGCAGGTGCAAGCGCTTGGTAAGCGGACCCCTGCCCCTGGCTAAGAAGCCCATATAGCCAAAAAAGGAGTTGGTAGCCATTTTCAGCCTGGCAGCAAGAGTCATTTGACACGTAACTGCAAAACCCACTAGGATGCCAAGGAACACAAAGGAGTCCACTTCCTTAATGGGTTCAGGGAAGTCTCTAGGCTGGACAGGCTCCGACGGAAGATCTGGTGAGCGTATGAGCTGGCACTTAGATCGTGCAAGGTGGAGACCTATCGCTTGGAGACAATTCTGAAGCGAGTCCAACATGTGCAAAAGTTGTCCTGTGCTGGTGGCCAGCAATAAAATGTCGTCTGCGAATATAATCGCAAACAAAGGGGTCCCATCACGGGCCCGAACCCATGTAGTCTCAGTGCGCTGCCATTCCTCTAATAGGGGTGTCAGGAAATGATCCAACGTGCGTGCAAACAGCTCCGCGCTATAGGCAGACCCCTGTAGCACCCCTCGTTTGAGGCGCTGTCGCCAGCTGACGTTCGCGAAACTCAGAGACACTTCTGATTGTGTGATGAGCTGGAGGAGAAGCCTTGCTTCTTGTTGGGCTCCGAGGGAAGCCAAGAATCTGGCTACTGACTCATGACTCAGAGTGTCAAACGCCGCTTGAATATCTAATTTGCATGCCAACAGTGGTAGTCCCCATTGGCGTGACAAGTGGACGATATGTTTCAGGGCGACTGAGCCATCTAGAGCCTGGGCTCCGACCTGCGAAGAAAGCTGTCCAGTCCTCATACGAGGGAACACTGTGCGCAATCGTAGCAAGAGTGCTTTGGTGAAAAGTTTGCTAAGTGTAGCTGAAAGCACGATTGGTCGATACTCTTTAGGCTCACGGGGTTCGCGAGTCTTAGGAAGCAGTACGATCTGCGAGAGGCTCCAATTTTCAGGCAGTTCTGCACTTCCGAGCAGGAGTTGATTCAAGAGATCCAACAGATGCTCACACGCATCAGATTGTAGCACTGCAGACCAAAACTCATACGGCACTGCATCATTGCCACAACTCTTCCCGCTCTTGGTGAGGGTGAGTACATACTCAATCTCTTCCCTGGTGATGAGGGCTGGTGCAGGAAGCTTCGGTCCTACAGCTGCATCGTACAGGTGCATTGGGGAGGTGAGTGAGGGAGGCCCATCCGGAGCATACTTCTGTCTATAAAAGGCCTGTAGCCCTCCCACTGCCGGTCCTGTCCCCCCAACCCTAAGGCAGTACTCAAGCTGTGACGCCGAGGCACTCTGTTTTCGTCGAAAGTAACTGATGACTTGGTAGTCCCCGGCTGCGGCGCGATCCAAAAGTTCGGTACGCCAAGCCTTTTTTGCCTGCCCCCTTTGCTGAACGATTTCCCGCCCTAATTCCCGTTTCTCAAGGGGGTTGGTGGAGCGCTTACGTAAAGCTATCAGGGCCTTCGTCTCACAAGTGTCGACGAAGCGGAAACGGCGGGGTCTGAAGCATGACTTATGTGCAACCTCCAGGAAATCACTCTCACCGAGGTCCTGAGAGCTGAGGTCCGCGCGTGCTGCCATTTCGTTGAGAGAGGGGACAGCTTTTGTGTAGTCAACCAACCACTTCCCGCACTGGCTACGGCGTTGACGGGACCTCTTCCCGCGATTCCTGCAGAGGCCAACGCAGAGAGTAGCCAGCCGGTGATCTGAATCCAGTAGTCGGTCGGACTCTTCAACAACCTGCATATCCCAGGTTTCCTGGTGAGGAATTCGGTATAAAATGTAGTCAATACTCGAGGTGGACCCTCTGGTATTACTCCACGTGTATGTTTGGGGCACTGTATGCGCCAGACCAAGGTCGCGCTCAAACAGATTTAGCAGAGCACTACGTTCATCCGACGACTCAGCTGTTACATGCAACAGTTCATAATTCAAGTCAGCCATCACAAAGATGTTATCGTGGTACCGTGAGCTCGCCAAGAGCCGGCGCATGCACTGAATTTGGTCCTGCCACACGTCCTGAGAGTCTTGCCTGTTCAGGTAGGGCAGGTGAACTGACAAAGCAAACGTAGAAATACCATTAATCCGAAAGTGAACGCACATGCCGCAAGGCTGGATTGAAATGTGTGCGACATGTGGGATCAGGTGTGTGGGGAAGCCGATACCTTGGCAATGGTGACTACCTGCAGGGTTGCCTACAACAAAGGTAAACGACTGATTCTCAAGCCAGACAGTGCGTTTGTCCCACTTGCCCGACTCAATATCCCCACAGCCTCCCAGTTCTTGCAAGCTAATTAAGTCGAACCCGCTCAAATGAAGTAGGTCCGCGGCATTACTAAAATGATCGAGGCCTTTGCCCCGAATGTTCCACGTAGCAACGTGAAACGGTGTTCTGTGCTGCTGTGGAGGGGAGGGTAGTCACCGGCCCGGCCGCATATCAAGATGCGGTCCACTTTCCCAGAGTTTCGCGAGTTCGGTTTTCGGAAGTCCCGTGATCTGTTCAAAGCGGTTTGCCAACAATACCCATCCTGTGTGGTCACCTTTGTTATCACTAAGGTAAATGTCAGCGGGATCAGCATCATGGGGCATGTGGGAGGCTTCGGCAAGTGCCTGGACTCGGCCCACATATACCCGTCCTCGCCAGTCGATCTCAGGGTTCTCACGCTGCCTGTTATCTCCGTACTTAACGTGAATGTAGAACTCCTTGGTCTGGACGAGGCTTCTGATTTTGTTGCGATCTTCAGGGGTCCTGTTTTTTGTCATCCAAAGCACGTTACCCTTGCTCCCCGTGATGCCAGAGATGAACTTTGTTCCCTTCAGCTTATCCAGGGTGTGAGTCTGAAAGGCTCTCTGGGCACGAATGTTCTGGGCGGTGGGAGGGAACTTCAGGGACACTCTGCAGACGTTGACTCGGACATACGGGACAATGATTTCAAGGATGCGATCTTCGATGTGCAGTCGATGGAAGATTTGTCTAACTTCATGTTCGACATCCCCCCTCCTGGCCTCGTTCCAGCCACCAATCACAAGCTCAAGGTCCTCAAGAGGATCACGGTCTTCACGAGGGCTCCTGTTCATAGAGGGGGACCGGCCTCTTGAGTATTCGCGCCCCGCAGGGGTGGGCGAGCGAGATCGTTCCCGGTCCTGATGCTGTAGGTCCTGAACCTGACGTTCCAACGCAGCAACACGAAGGAGCGTGCCTTCATGCAGCTGTGTATGTTCCTTAGTAGTGGCTTCAAGTGCCTCGGTGCGAACTTCCTGTTGCTGCATATCTGCTCTCAGTCCCACCAGCTCAGCATGGGCCCGGTCCTGCGACGCCTTACTGGTATCTGCCTTAGTGTGTAGGTCCTGCAGACTTTGGTGAATCTGCTGCAGAGCATCCATCCATCCTGCATTAGAGGACGAGGCTTTCGGTCCTCGGCCTGTTCGGATGGGGGTGTAGGGATGAGGGGGCACATTGGGTGGGGGCAGCGGAGGTTCCTCCATGCTAGCATCCGTGAGCTCGTCGCCAAGGCTCACTTCCTGTGGTTTCTCAAGTCTCAGCTTCTTACTCTCCGGTCGGTCTGTCTCAGATGACGACAGGGTATGTTCCCTCTCAGTGCGGACGCCGGCTACTTGGCCGTCGTTAGGAACAAAGGCACTCATGCGTGGGCGTCCTGCCGCAATTGCAGCTCGGGAGGCCTGACTTTCAAGGGCCTGTGTATGCCTGGCAATTGCGAGGGGCTTGGGGGCCGGCGGGAGAGATTTAGGGTGACTCACGGGTGGAGGATGAGTAACACTGGCTTTGGGCGCTGGGGTTGGTGGGCTATCATGGGCCTCCTCGTCGCTGCGTGAGAGATCGAAGGTCGGTACCTGGCTCGGAATGGGTATCTCAGGCACCGGCAGTTCCAAGGATCCTCCAGCCGAACTGGCGTCTCCTAACTCAGGAGTTCCAGGTGCAGGAAGGGCAGGGACGTTCGGGTCGATGATATCACCTGGCCCCTCTTCCAAAGGATCCCCCAGTGCAACCGAGGGGAGCGGCGGCGCGACAGACTGAGGGTTCCTTAGTCTTCGAAAGCCTGGGTGCAGCGGGTCGTCTTCTGTGGCGGGCGGCGGTCCCCATACCCCTAGTCCAAAGGAAATGTTCCTAGTTTCAGGTTCGAATCTGCCAACCCCGGCTCCTGGCGGTGTGCCCGGCTGTGTCGAGCTGACATCATCGTCGCATCCAAGCTCCTCGCCTTCTTCCAGATCCATCAGTGTCCTGTTGGGAGACCTAGGGCGGTCCTCCGGGGTGCGGGGGCTGGGCGCCCGGTACCCAATTGCTCCGGGGAGCAAAAGAGTTTCAGCATCAGCATCAGCTGACATCTTTATTAGAGCAGGACGACGATAGTCACAGCAGGTCAGGTCAGGCAAGTGAGCAAGTAACAAGTAGCAGTAGCAAGAAAGGATGAAAGGAAGTGCAGTGCAAGGTGCAGCGCAGTACAGTGCAGTACGACAGTGGCAAGGGAAAGACAGTGCAAGAAACAGCAAGGGGACAGCAAGGACAGCAGTGCAAGGAGCCAGAGGAAGGGAAAGGAAGAAGAAGAAGAGAGAGAGAGGAGGAAGGGAATGAGTGAAAGTTTTCAAAGATCACTGTTCTCCCCCTCTCAGTCAAGGGCCACTCACGCTGTTACTTCTTCGAGCCGAGACTTGAGCCGTAGTAGTAGATCAAGTAGTCTTTGCTGCAGAAAGGCAGAGCCGCGTACGGCTGATAACCTGCGTGGGGATTTGATCTTGGTGATGTTCTCTGTCGCTCACCCCACAAAGAGCTATATTGACTGTTGGCGTGGTTGCCCTCTACAGACTGGATCACTGTTACTTCCACTTCCACACACGCGCTCCTATGCAGGCAGATCCAGCGTTCGCTCGTTTTGCACACTCACGGCCGGCGGTGGATCGTCTGTGCACGGGATAGCTCTGTCCACTCGGAGAATCACAGAAGATTATAGCACTTTAGCTATGGGCAATGCTTTCTAGAGCTTGTGCTCATTCTTGAGCCAAATGTTGCATGGGCGGTCATACTGAAAGGATGGATAGGCATTGCGGTGTGCGTAGCACTACCACAATCCTACTCCTAGAGACGAGGGACGCGTAGCGTGCCCTCTTCCCTTGCACTTTATACGGTCTTGCTCACAGCTCTTATAGTGACACCTTAGAACTTGACAAGGCATCGCAGTCCGTTCGCATAGTAGTAGTAGTAGTACTAGTACTAGTAGTAGTAGTAGTAGCAGTAGTAGTAGTAGTAGTAGTAGTAGTATTAGTAGTAGTAGTAGTAGTACTAGTAGTATGCTTGCTTCCTCGCTTCCTCGGTTCCTCGCTTCCTCGCTTCCTTGCCTGCTTGCTTGCTTGCTTGCTTGCTTGCTTGCCTTTGCTTCCTTCCTTACTTGCTTCCTTTCTTGCTTGCTTGCTTGCCTTTGCTTCTTTCCTTCCTTCCTTGCTTCCTTTCTTGCTTGCTTGCTTGCTTGGGTTTCCTTCCTTCCTTGCTTCCTTTCTTGCCGGCTTGCTTGCTTGCTCGCTTCCTTGCCTGCTTGCTTGCTTGCTTGCCTTTGCTTCCTTCCTTAATTGCTTCCTTTCTTGCTTGCTTGCTTGCCTTTGCTTCCTTCCTTCCTTGCTTCCTTTCTTGCTTGCTTGCTTGCTTGCCTGGGCTTAATTCCTTCCTTGCTTCCTTTCTTGCGTGCTTGCTTGCTTGCTTGCCTGGGCTTCCTTCCTTCCTTGCTTCCTTTCTTGCCGGCTTGCTTGCTTGCTTGCTCGCTTCCTGGCTTGCTGGCTTGCTTGCTTGCTTGCTTGGGCAGGAGACCGGAAAAAAAATACCAAAAGAAACTGAAAAAAATACGGAAAAAATACCGCCACCCATGCCAGCCATGCAGAAGGGCATCGTAGTCAAAGATGTCAGTGCATGTTGTGCAAAGTGTAAACCATCTTGTTCAACATGCAGAGTCGGTTATCGATTCACAGAGACGGCACAGAAGGATGCACACCCTCACGCCCGTGAGATGAAAGTAGCTGTGCCGAGTTCTGTACAGGATCTCGAAGCAGAGGCTGGTTCTGGATGCTAAGCACCCATCAGCCCTCGCTGTGGCAGTTTCTACGAATTCACGTTACCAAGAAAGGCAACGAAGGCTATAATCCACTTAAAAGAGTTTGGAAGAAGTGAGCTTGGTTGCACCAAGGGTCAGATTCGCCCACCTTGATTTGCCCAGCCCTTTGGGTAACGTTTTAGTCTAGCTCCGACGATATTGCATATCGTGATATCCAGGGAGCAGGCACACTTCTTGGCCGCCGGGAAGCAATGCATCCCACATCTTCTGGCAAGGGAAGCCGGAAACACGAGTCTCAAAATGATATGCTGATCTGCGCATTCAAACCATGACACTTGTGAATCACTCTGTGTGGGCCTCCTCGTCCTGACAAGGACATGTCGGATTTCAAGTGCCGTGGACTCGACTCGTGCGAACTACTGGCAGAGCTCCTTCCAAGGATGAAGATAGTCCATGTCGTTGTGGCCCCAGTAGCAAGGGCCATACCTTTCTAGCAGCAAATTCACTCTGGCATGCAGGCCAGGGGCCCAGAGTCCGGCTTCAAGAACTCCTTGGCCCGCTCATCAATTCCTGAAGATGCGACATGAGTGACGCTGCACCTCTGAACAGAAGGCCGCTTGACGACAAGTCCAACTGATGCTATATGTTCAAAGGGTCTTCCCAGATCTGTGGCAGTACAGCGCATCTCCGCGCAAGTAGCCAGATTCTCGCCTGAGCTGAAGGAGAGCATGCTGCATGTCATGTGTTGCTGCTTGTGCTTTGAATGACCGTCGCGCCAGATCCTGCAACAGCTCGTCTCGGAGCCCAGCGCAAGTGCCTGGAGTCCTTGGACCTCATGTGACAACTTTGGAAGTCTCAACGTGACCCGAGCAGGTGCCGAAGTTCGGCCGCTGACTTCACCACGGTGCTGGAGTTGCGGGCCTGGTTCCACTGCATGCAAACCTTGCCGGGGCTTCGGATCTGCACCCGAAGCTGTTACTCCGAAGCATGCGCCTGGAATGGAGTCAGCTCGTGTTTCTCTGCCACCTAGGTACATAGAATGCACCGGGTTCAAGCAAGGAAACAGCTCTCGAGGCTCGGGCTGAGAGAACTGTGGGGTCCTTAGCTTTCACCAAGTCGGCTGAGCGAGGCTCAAACTTTCGTTCTGTATGATCTCAGCACCGACTGCTGCAACAAGTCCAAGGCGCATCAACGGGTCGGTGCCCGGAATTACGTTCTGTCTCTTGGCCACCAAAGGGCGCATAACCTGCACTGAGTCTGAGTCATACTCGTACCAACAGGACCGGCAAGGTCGCCGACTCCGAGGAGGCTGCCCTGGAAAGCAATGGATTGCTTCCTGCACCAGTCGCGCACCGACCTTCGATTCATCAGAAGTACATGTCAATGTTCCTCACAGGTGTACCCCTGTCGTGCCTGTTCGGCCAGTGCGGGTGCGACTCTCCCTGCATGACCATCGGAGCGACCTGAGAAACATTTATTTCCGAGGCCGTGCAAGCCTCTGGGTAGTAAGCCCGCGTCAACGCAGCCTTGTAGAATTGCCTTACCATTGCACCAATGAGTCAAACCATACATGGACACCGTGACCACCCTCGCGTCCTCCATGTCCTCGATCGTGTGGTTGCTGACCCCGATCGCACGAGCCCGGCCAGAGTTGAAAAGCCTGAGACTCATCAAAGACAATCAGCAACTCAGACTGACTCAGACTCACCGAAGATGGCGACAGCAGCTTGGACACAGGCTCTTCCATAGCTCTCCAGGTTTCCCCGCGCAGCGAAGCTTTCGTTTGACCGGCCCTTGCAGCTGCACACTTCAGCACAGGGATGTCACGAATATTTCGGGACCAAACACAGCTCGTGCTTTCCTTTTCTTCTGTGTCACCTCTCGTGATGATGATCACGAAAGCCTGCTCTACAACAGACACATTGACACAATGCCAGACTTTCGGTCTTGCACCGGTGAAACTTGGTCGTCAATGTCACGGAGAGCGCTCTCCGCTCGGCGTTCGCGCAGCACTTGTCACTGGGGCGGGAAGCTCGACCACGGAGAAGGTAGAGTGGAGGCATGGAGCGAACTTAGTCCCATCAGATCCGGCACAGGACTCGGAGGGCAAGATCCTCCAAGCGGGAATGCTGGAAGAGGCATTGGACGGTGCCCTGGCAGCCCTGGCATATGAACTCCAGGTGGTGCTGGCGGTAGTGGCGCCACAGGCACAGGTCCGTTTGGGAAGACCCGTGACTGAGCATAGCCAAATGCACTGTTCAAGCTGCCATTGCACCTTGCTGCAGTCGTTGGAGGGATTGTTGTTGGCTCCTGGATGCTGCCGGATGCGGTGGCATTAGGTGCATCGCCTGGAGCAGTCATAGGAAAAAGCAGGGCCGACTCACCTCCTCGTGATGGGTGAAACCTCGCCCATACATCACTTATTGGTGATCGTGACGAATCAGTTTCCGGAACTCGCGGGGTGACTGGCGTCTCTGAAGACAGAGCCGCGGACGCCCGCTTACCCCTTTCGATTTCGGCCGCTCTCCGGCGAATTTCCTCGACGCGATCCGACGGAGGCAAAGGGGGCCCTCGCACCCTCAAGCAAGGTTCCACTCCCGGAAAGCTGCGAGCGATTGGTGGACCTTGTGGGGCAAGTCGGTCTGGAGCGGACTTGGCCTGGATATCATGGAAGCCTTAGCTGAGCTCTGACACAAACACGCATGTGGACATACAACAACCACTGACATCTTACAACCTGATACGGATGAGATTACTGGCCAACTAGCCTGACCAAATGCTCGCTGATGCAAGTTCATACCACTTGCTTCTTGTGACAAGTGACGGAGCCTGGAGTTCAACTTCCCAACGCGCCCGTCCATGGGCATGACGGTGACAGACGAAACATCCATCTGTTCGTGACCATTCTCGCTCTCAAGGGTCAGTGGGGCAGCAAGGCCTGCACCATTCGTAGCCTCTGGCTTTGAAAGGTCAGGACTCTGAACTGCGGCTGCACCTTTCAGCACTGCGGGTGTCTTCACCCTCTCGGTCATCGGCGTCTGCTCTGACCTCTCGCACGACAGGGACAGCTCCTCCTGCAGCTTGCTCATCAGGTCACCATGGCGGCTCTGCAGAGCTTTGACTTTGGCCATCGATTGCTTCTTCAGCTGCTCCAGCGTAGCTCCAGGCTTCGGTGAACCGAAGACTCTCAGCCTCTCAATCGCTCCCTTGTGCACATCTTCCAGGCAGCCACAGCGCTCTGCCAGCAAGGATAAGCTGGCTCGGAGCTCGGACACTTGCCGCTGGCAGGCCTGGACTTGAGACAAAGTCCCCGTCCCCGCTTTGCCATCTACGCTGGGAGACAGCATAGGCATGTACGAATCCTTCCCACCATTGCCGGCTAAGGCCTGCTACAATGACTGGTCTTGACGCTGGAGTAAGGTGGCACGATGCAAACAGACTAACACTGTGGTGATTTTGACAATGGCCACCTGATTGGGCCGCCCACCGTCTGTCTCCAACCCGAGTTCTTAACGAGCCAGAACAGCAAGTGCTGCGGTGCTTGCAGAACTGCCTGCATGTGTTACATACTAGCTTGGCGGCCGGGTGCAACTATCACATCTGTATTTGCCACGCGGGCCTGCTCCACTGTGCAGGACCCCAGTCTCGCTGCTCCAAAGACCACACATGCGGCCTTTGTCCATGGAAACTGCTAAGTTCTGCAGCACCCGAGTGTCCTGGGCAACGGCCATTGAATCAGCAATAAATCAACCTCATTCCAGAGCTTTGCGATGAGTGCAAAAGCAGCAGTGGCCTAACACTATGAGAGCCAGACGTAATCCACAGCCAGCTGGCTAGTTTGCCTAGGCTTAACCATCTCATTCGACTCCCCCACAAGCCTCCACCCTATCGACCACGTTGACCCGGCCTCCGAAACGATTGGAGGACACCATCGTGGCCTCATCTCGGAGCTGTTTACGCGACGCGCTGATGCCAGGCCCTAGGCATGCTCTTGGCGTCCTCGTAAGCGCCTTGCCATGGCTCCAAGGAGGGATCTTCACCACGAGGAAGTAGTCCTCTCGAGCCAGGCCCGACCGCTTGCCTTGTACAGACGGTCACCAACTTCAGTCCACCACCAAACGGCTGTCACTGTCTAGGAGGGCCACATGCCCATCGGATGTCGGTCAAGTTCCTGCTCAGGCGACAAGAAAATGCCGTGTGCCTTGCTCATCTAATGCTGGTTCATTCCGCTAAACTCTTTGGCATTTGATCCGATGATTTTTAGAAAGATAAGCCCCGGGTTGGGGTTGGCACTGGTTGCACAACACACGGTGACGTTTCGCACAATGGGCGGAGAAAGTCCTGTTCATTTCAGAAGTATCGATCCCGCGGTAACCCATCTTGAGGGCTGAAAGAATGGCTGCCTGCCGAACGCACCAAAGACAACCAAATTGTATGTGACTGCGTGCGGTCTCCGTGAACCAGGTCTGAGAAGCTGGCTCTGCCGACTCTCCCAGACAAGCCCTCGTAACCGCCGGTACCGAGCATCACCCGAGGCATGTCCACATGCCCACCCTTGGCGGCGATCCAGGAAAGCACTCCTCGCCGCCGGACCCATCACCGAGGCTCCAACCCCTCGGATCGGCAGAGAGACGAAGTCGCACGGCCTTGGGCGACGCTGGAAGTCCATTCGCAAGTAACTCAAGGAAAGAAGAACCTCTTTGCATGACGACAGGCGTCCCGGAAGCACTTTCGACCGGCGATAAAGAGCTTCCTCTTTATCACCGTCCTCATCCACAGGCATCCTCATCGTGCATTTTCCGTCCTCTTCTGCCGATCCTACTGCCCTTCGCAATGCTTTCGGAACAAACAGGAGCATGGCACAATCATCCAAGTGCACCGATTCGTCTCCGGAACTGACGCTTTTTTGCACACTTGCCTCGCCACCATGCTGCCCTTTCGACTGTCATGTACGCCATGCTAGTAGCTACAAATCACAGAGCCGTCAAGACATCACTTCCAGCAGCGTCATCACCTCAGCATGGTAAGGGAGCATTAAGTTGGAAGTATGCCCCTGCACCCAGCCGACATGCCAGCGAAGGCACCAATGGTAAAGCAGCCGTGAAAGCCAGACAATGTCTCGCAGTTTCTGACTTGAGACCTCCAGCCAAGACAGAACTGAAGCAGAAAATTGCAGAAATCATGGCATAAAACAGTGTCGGCCTGGCTCAGATCTTATGGTTTCCCTTTTCTCGTCCTGTGGATCTTTGGGAAGATCATCCTGGAGAACATGCACAAACAGTCTTGCCATAGGCACCCTGGCGGGATTGGATTCTTTGTCTTCGGGTGGTGTCTGCTGGCAGCAGCAGAGATACGGGGAGCACAGGCCCTCCCCCATTTACGCTTTTGCCCTGGACGTACAGGCACTTCGACTGGATGGTATCGAACATGTGGACAATGGCCAAAACGGCAGGGTGCGCCATGATGCACCAATGTCACTCCGAGCGTGTGCTGCTGCGCGGCTCACTCCCGCCACACCTTTGGTCCAGGTGGGGGGGCACCTGGACGCCCTAAGACTACGCGGTGACCCATGCCCCGATATAAAAGCACGATTTCTGTGGGCGAAGTGGACACGAGTAGAACTCGCCCTTCACGCGTTCCACCAAACACCGAATGCCGGGTCTGCATGATGCGTGGTGGGAGGAGGGTCGCGTGGATCAGCAATGACACACCAAGGCGGTCGAGCTGGCCAAGTCGGTTGGCAGATGAGACTGTCCGACCACTTGTCGTCCTTGTCGGTCCCCAGCACAGTCTGCGGATGGAACTTAGCACTCGCAACCTGCCGATATCGTTCAAACTTGATACGAGACGTCACAGCACCGCAACAAGCAGTAGCAGAAGTCCAAAGCCTTGGCAATCTCGGCTACTCTCTGCTGCGCTGTCTCGACCATGGCTTCTGCACTTGTTGGGGCCTCTATGTAAGCCGACATCCGTGGGCCGAGAGGTTGCATCCCTAAGCCCTGCGTAAGGCTGCGCTGCTGTGCTGGCCTTGGCCTTCCCATCCAGCATTGCAGTGGGCACTGCATCCTGTGGATTTGCTGTTTGCGGTCCACCGTGACACGACAGAGTCATCTTCAACGTGGTCGTGCACGTGTCCTCCACCAGCGAGTTGTTCTCACTTTCCCCTTCGCCAGAGCCTCAACGGCAAGCCACTACAATCTATGCAGATCTGCTGCGCATGTGTCCCTCCAGATTCTGTCGAAGTGTTGTACGTGGCATTACTTGGCGCAAGGCCAGATGATACCTCGATGTTGCCATCAGAGCTGACTGGCAGGATGGTCACACTAAGGCTAACCGCCTCGGAAATGCCAGCTGAGAAGAGGTTCACGGCTGGTGCGACGGTGAAGCTTAGCTAGGAGCCCTGAGCGCGAAGTTCTGACCGGAGGAAGACACCTGCAAAAGCCAGTTGCAGAAGAGTGGTCTTCAGTTCAGGCTGCTGGCGGGGAAGCGCTGCTAGCTTCAGTCAAGCCAGCCAGCCATGGTGAGCATCACCCCGAAACTTGCCCGAATGCTGGCACCCGAAACCGCCCGAGCACACTTCGCACACGACGTTGCAGTTTGCGTCATGTTGCGCGCGACACTTTCCGAGTGCGGCATTGAAAAAATCCACTGGCTGCAGTCCCGCCTGCCGTCTGATCTCTGAAGTCACGGTGTTTATGTCCTCAGCGGGGCATCGAATGAGAGATGCAAGGATAGACCTGCACAACTTGCAACACACGGCTGCAACAGTTAATATGCGACGAGAGTGTCCGAGGTTGAAATTCTCGACGCGACTTGGGAGGCATTTCCTTTGTTTACGTCCTGTTTGTACACCTCAATCATGTATGCCACGTTCACCTTAGCCGCAGCACGTTCTGGCGGCGCATTTCTTCAAGCACCACAGGCCGCATTGCAGAGGTACACCGACTTCCCGCCATGGGCAAAGCCGAGGCACATTTCCCTTTATTCTCTTCTGCACTTCTGACAGCAGCATGGCCTGCGGCACGCATCGCATGCAGAAAAAAGCCGCACAGCTCGCTCTCTCCGCATCTCTGCGCGACTCTGCGCCTGTGGGATGGTGACGTCCACTTTCACGTCCTCGCTCGCTGCACCCGCCAAGTTCGCCAAGGCCTTCGCCAGGGCTACCTGGGTCGAGCCGGGTTGAGCCGGGAAGTCTCCTTGCACTGCTTTTCAAGCCCAGGGAGCCGAGACGGAGGGATTCCCGACCTCAGAGAGACTCAGAGCCAGCGCTGTGCTGCCCTTCGGGCACTGCAAAACTGGCACAGGTACCTGATGCTTCGACTGAGCTCGCCAACGAAATCGTCCGCCTCGATCACGTCCAGACCCAGATCTCCGGCAATTTCAGCCAAGACGGTCCTTCCGTCCTGCGCTTGCGCTCTCTCTGCATATGCACACGACAACAAGCAGACTGGCATCTACGACCTATGCTCCACTCCATTCGCAAGGTTTGAGCCTCCCTCTCCTGCTTGCTGTCGGCGGTCTCGAAAGCGTCGGTAAAGTTTCTCCTCGGCACGTGGGGTCATTGGGCATTCCCAAATCTTGATTTGAATTTCCTGTGGATGCGAGAAAGAGCATCTGCAAAGCTACTACCGACCCTCAAAAAACTGATAAACTGCAGCTCCAGCCACGAAGCTGGCGTATCTGGTGCTTCGGCTGCTTCTTTGGACAAATATTCCGAGAAGTTGCCTGAAGCCTGGAAAGGCCGGGATCCACTGCTTGAAGACAGATTCTGCTCCACCTGCTGGCAGGGGAACGCGCGGCACCATGCTGCATGCAACAGTATATTTGTGGTAGTTTGTGGTCATGCTTCTCTCGCAGCTGCAGAGGCAGCTAGGACATGTGGGCCGAAGATTGATGGATCTTGAAGTGGGCACCGGGTCCGCGACTCACGCCGCCTGCTTCAAGAATTTCTCGACGTCCGAAGTTTTGCTGGGGAGAGCTTCCAAAATGTCCAACACCTGCTTGATGTTGCCGCTGGACACGTCCTGACACTGTTGCATCGCGCGTCTTGTCTGATAGCTGGAAGCAGCTGTCACGGGCAACTTTATCTCAAGTCGTTCAACGGGACAAAGCGAGGTAAAGAGCAGCCGGGTCACCATGTCAGCGGTTCGCTCCACTGCGGTCGGAGACGGAGGTGGCATCCTTAGTGTGGTGTATGCGGAAAACTTGTACAACTTCCGGGCAGGCAACACAAAAGCAAACCAAGTGCAAGTCGTGGGTGGCGCTGTTGTGCGATTCAACACCACTTCCTGGGTGTCGATGTGAACAGGTAAAGCCGTTTTGGCAGCACATTGACTCAGGAAGGCATTGGGCATGAGCGTTTCAGACATGCCCACGGAATGACAGTGTCTTACGGTAGATGCCAAGAGATGCCAAAGAGTCGTTGTAGGTATAATTCACCTGTGGCACCTCGGCAGATTGGACTGGTTTGGCAAACGGTATTGCCCGTCGACGAAAAACACCATGTTCACACGTGTTCAGGCGCCTCTCCCGTGATATTCTGGATCATCTTGTCGATTACCTTCATGGCTTCGGCCTGCGTTGCGTTGGACAGCTTGGCCTTGCACGTGGAAATGTCTGCAGTTGTCAGTTGTCGGTATAAGCAGCAAGAGATGGATGCGACCATGGTTTTCATCCACCCGCCAGCGGGTGTAGGCCCCGCACAAGATCTGGCTGCTGCAACTTGAGCTTCTCGTAGATTTCCAGCCTTAAGAAGAGGGCCCTTCCGGCTGGTGCCAAACATTGCCTGCAGGTTCAGAACCCAAATGCAGTGAAGCAGCGACTGGTTCAGCTTGTCTTTGGGACAAGGTATCGTAGGCTTGTAGGGTTCACCCTTGTAGCTCGGGTCTTTGCCTTGCAAAGTGCCGACAGGGCAATGCACAAACTGTTGCCTTCAATACCTGCTGCATGTCCTGCCCTCGTTCTGCCCGAGCATCTGATCGAGAAGTTCTTCGAGAGCTCCTCCTGGCCCGGGACCTCCAAAGGGCCACGCTCCGCCTGGGCTGACAGAAAGGCGAGTCTCGCTCGACCTTAGGTCGCTCTCTGAGGCCAAGACATGGGGCTCCCAAACATTGTGCAAGTGGCTCCAGCCCAGCTGTCCCTTCTCGAGCTGAAGAAGCGTCAACTTAGCCGCGCGGCTTCGATCTTTCCATTTAAGCCCTTGCAACCCTTCTCAAAACTGCGGCAACACCACAACACAAGGCTTCGGCCGTTGTCGTCGTGCTTGAGGTTGAATGCGGACAATTGATGTCATCTTCTGGGTTGCTGCACTCACCCACCTCCCACATCACGTCCTGGCACGGCGCTCCGCCGTAGAGCTCTGCCTTCTTCACCCGGGTACGGAACCGGGAGCCCACGCCACAAGAGGCAGAGCAATCGCCCCACTCTTGCCACAGCTCGAAGCTGCAGTCCACAGGACATGGTTGCGCATTGCATCTCTCGGTCTCCGTGCGGTTTCCAGCACATGGCTTTCCTCCAGCGGAGGCTTCCTGCTTCCGTGTTCGGCTCTTGCTGCGCACTCCACCGTTGCAGGTGGCTGGGCAGGGACTCCAAGCTTCCCAGTCGTTCCACTCGCAGTGAACCGCACAAACATCGAAATTGCAACCCGCTTCCTCCTCTGAAGCTCCAACACAAGGATCTCCACCAAAAGCCCGTTTCACAACGACGTCTCGGAAGCGCTTGATGGAGCCGCCACCACACTCCTTCGAGCAGGGCGTCCACGTTGTCCACTGGCCCCACTCGCAGTCCTGCGGACATCCTTGGGTGTTACATGGAGTGGACTCCTTTGCAAGGCCGCTGCAAGGCTTACCGCCGTACAGCTCGGGATTGGATTCGCGAGTCCTTTCCATTTGACCGCCGCCGCAGGTCTTCGAGCAAAGGGCATAATTTGACCACTCGCCCCAACTACAATCCACTGGGCAAGGTTGCTCGTTGCAGTACTCTGTCTTGAAGATACCACCGTCACAAGGTTGACCACCCCACTGAGGTGGTGTAATGAGCGTTCGGGAGGCTGTCCTGCACTGCTTGCTCAAATTCACAACCGCCGAGGCCAGAGGGCAGGGCCGTCTAGATCAGATCCAGGGAATCAGGTGTAAGTAAAGTACATTCTACCCACCCCACCTACCCCCACTCTCATAGGTTTTGGACTTTTTGAAGTAATTCCCTCCAGGCTTTCCTGCCCCTGCCTCCCCTCCCGCCCCAATCGTCTGCAGCGCTGCCCCCTCCCTGCTTCTACTCTACGTCCTCCTTTTCCACCGCCCCCAACCCGCTTCTTTGCTAGGCTCGTTTGCTTCCCTTCCCTCTGCAACGCTTGCTTCCTCCGTACTTCTTTGCCCTCCCTTCCGCCTTTCCGGGACAATATTCTGTTTGTCTGCATAACCGGCTGCCGGCTGCGGGCACGCATAATGGAACTCGGAAACTGCTCCGGGGCGGCTCTCACGCCAACTGCAAAGCACATTCAAAACTTCAGGCCCTTGCATCTCAGGGCCAGGGTCCTGTTCCCTGTGCTGCAGCTCTTGGAACAGTCGCTCCAGTCTGTCCACTCCTCGAACTTGCAGTCGACGGGGCAGCCGTGTGCATTGCACACCATCTCCTGAAGACAAGCCAACTCACGACAAGACTTCCACCCACTGGTTCAACATCCGGGCCTCGTCAGCAGAACCTTCACACTGACGACCTCCATGTTCCGCTGAGACGTTTTCGGACCTGTGCCGAAAAGTCGTACCACCATTGCATTCCTTGGTGCATTTGCTCCATTCACCCCATGTCGCCCACTCGCAGTGAATAGGGCATGGGGCATCTTCGCAGCCGATGGTTTCGAGCAGATCATCTGGGTTGCAAGCTTTGCCTCCCAACGATCCATGAACGACCACACCGCGAGATCGCGTCTGTTGACCAGTGGGCCCACATGTGACAGAGCAGTCCGACCAGCGAGCCCAGTCTCCCAAGACACAGTCAACAGGACATGGATCCAGTGCACACACCTTGCTGGCAGGGTCTGCCTTTCGGTCTACGCACTCGATTGTCTGGAAAAATGTAAACTGTAAACCTTGAGGTGTTCAAAGGACATTCTACGAGCTGATAGTTCATGCTTCTGTGCCAAGACACCTTCTCATCATCCTCGGTCCCATAGCAGACATGACCACCATTCTTTTCATAAAGCTTCCTAGTCCTGCTCCTCCGCACGAAGCCAGAGCCACAGGTCACGGAGCATCCTTCCCACTGGGACCAATCATCCCATTCACAATCCACCGGGCACGCCGGAAGGGAGGAGCAAGCGACCGAATCTTTGGCGAAACCCTCGCAGTCTGCGCCGCCATGTTCCGCCGGAATCGCCTTCTGGCGCTCGCGGGTCTGGAGCCCTGTACCGCAGGATGTAGAGCAGCTTTGCCAGGCCCCCCAGTCCGCCCACTGGCAGTTGACAGGGCAGGCTTCGTTGTCACAGCTCCTCGTTGCAGATGCATTGCCTGAGCAAGGCTCTCCTCCGAAGTCAGCACGAACCTTCACGTCTCTACTCCGCGTCTCTGTGCCCTCACCACATGTGCTGCTGCAGTTTCCCCATTTGGTCCAATCTCCCCATTCGCAGTGGACCGGGCACGCTGCAGGATTGCACTGCCGAGTCTGCTGGTAGCCACCGTCACAATCCTTGCCGCCATGAAGCATTGGCGTCTGCACCAGGCGCATGCGATAGCTGGATCCGGACCCACAAGTCACCGAGCAAGCGCGCCAGTCCTGCAGGGTGCAAGCCAAAAAACCTTGTACAGTCGAGTCAGCCTCGCTTCTCGTGATTTTCATGAACCTAAAGACGTGGAGTAGAAAGTAGCAAAAACGCTGCGATTCTGTGCCCAACCTGCCAATCGCTCCACTGACAATCCACTGGGCATGTATCTCTGGAACAGTAGCGTTTCTGATATGTTTCATTGGCAGCTTCGACGCACTCTTTCCCTCCATACTGAGCCGAAGATGCTATGTCGCGCTGCCGCTCCACGACTCCAGGCCCGCAAGTGCTACTGCAATCAGACCATGTTGTCCAATCTGTCATCTTGCAATCTACGGGGCACTGAACAGGGCTACAAGCAGTGGTTTGCTCAAGCTCTCCGGCACAGTCATCTCCGAGCTTGTTCTTGTGCTGAACCACAGTCCGGAACCGCTTCGTAGATCCTGGCTGCCCGCTGGTTGTGCAACTTATGCTACAGTCTGCCCATTGGGTCCAATCGCTGAGCAGACAGTGAACCGGGCACAGTCCATTGTCACAGGTTTTGTTCTCCGAGACAGCTCCGCAACGCTCGCCACCAAAAACTGGCAGTGTCAATACCTTGCGTTCCCGCCGCGTCGTGCCTTCTCCGCAGGTGACGTCGCAAGGCTCCCATGCCTGCCAATCCTCCATTGCGCAATCCACGGGGCAGGTGTTCATGCCGCACGTCTCTGTCTGGAGGTTCTGGCCGGGACCTGAGCTACGGCCACACGAGGGGCTTCTGCATGCTGCTTGGCTGGTGAACTAGTTCGACTAGCTCAAGTCAGTGATGTATTGAAACCCTCGACGACCAACAAAACCTTACGCAGCCTGAACTCAACGGTCGCAAACTTTCAACAGGCATTCATCCACATCCCGCGTGCAGTACAAACCGGCACATGTTCGCTACCGCCATGAAGGGATATAGACTGAACCCGCGCAACATTCACCACGAACTGCGAGTCGTTGATCGATGTATCATTGTGATTCAAAGAGGAACGTCCACAACGTAGCAATCTATCAGAATCCGGGCAGGAAGCGAGGAGTATCAGAACCCGGCCATATCAAACAACATCACTCGGCAGAGCCTCTTCTTAAATGCAACGACTTGCACTTCAAAGGCAAAAGCAGCGAGCTAACTGGGCCTCCGACACTCCTTGCCATGTGCATTCTGGATCTGCGCATAGCTCCGATACCTGCTGCGGCGCAACCATCGGTCTCGGTCTTGACACGTCCCTCTCTGTCCCTGCTGTCTGTCCAATCTCGTTTTGAAGTGCAGACGCCCACTGACCGTCTCTTGGTCACGGCCCATGGCCCTCTTACTCTTGTAATGCGCCTGGATCTCTCGCCGACGCCACAAGACTTGGAGCAGCCTCTGGCAAGTTCAAGTACTCACGAGAGAGTCACGTCTCTACTTTAACTCTCCATAATGCCGCGATGCTGCCTTCCCAGTCTCCCCAATCGCTCCACTTGCAATCCACCGGGCAGATTTTCACCTACACAAAACCGGAACGCGACGTCGCTACGCCTTCTTCTAGAAGCAAACATGCAAAAACAGCGTCCTGGCACTCGGCCGACGCGGTGGTATTTCCAACGCAGGGTTTTCCTGCACTGCACTCAACGATCCCTCTCGAAGAATCACAACGGTAGGAGCCTCCATACTCTGGGAGTTGGCTCGCGTCGCGAGTCTTCACCTGCCACTTAGCGGCGGTTTGCAGGCCAATACGAAGAGTGTCGATTCTGCGCATGGCGAACCTCTACGACCGCAACAACAGCAACACCAACAGCAGCAACAGCAGCAGCAAAAGCAACAGCAGCAACCACCACGCCTCAGCGTGCTGTTACCGCGCAAACTCCGTTAGTATACAAACATAATTATGCAAAAACAGATGTGCGTATGTAGATATGCAGCGATATTTGTATATACATACATAGATGTATACATGTGTATGTACATGTAGCGAGGTAAAGCAGCACTGAACTGGCGAGCACGCCTTGGACAGCTGCTGCTGCTGCAGCGTGCCCACAAGGCAGTCTTCAGAGAACTACCGGAAGGCTTTCTTCGGCCCTGTGTTCGTGACCGCATCCCAGAGTCAATGTGAGGTAATCATCAAGCACACAAAGAAACTCGTTTACAAAATCATTTGGTAAGGACTGATGAGCAACGGCAGCAACCAGAGATTCTTGGATCTTGCCCTTCAAAGCCAGAATACGTCGACCAAGGCATCAGATATCTCGGCATGAACAGCAGGGTTCCTTCCACTGCAGGCATGTCTTCCGCCGCTGGCCTTACACACAGAAACACTAAAATGCAAAGTCTGCGCTGTAAATGAAGACAAATCTCAGGAGCGAGAGGACAGCGCGTGCATGGCAAAACTTCTTTGGGCTAGAGAGCCGAAGAAAGCAGACTTGTGAGAGGATGCAAAGCGAGAGAGGTTGTTATGCCCCCCCAGCCCCGCCCCCTCACTCCGCAAACAGAAGCAGGGAACACTGGAGGGCGGAAAGTAGGAAAGCGCATGTGCGGGAACCACCGTGAAAATCCATGTTCTCGGCAGGTTGGATTTGCGGGAAATCGCATCGAAAACTCCGGAATCTCTCGTCTTTTCGGCATGCGACGCATTGAAAACGCTGAAAATACCGGCATGATTGGCACGTCGGACTTGCCCGGGGGCAGCTCTCTGCAGGGAACAACCTAACCCATATTCACAACGACAACGATAATGACGAAAACAACAACGACAACAACGAAAACCACTATCACCACAACATCCACAACCACCGCAAGTGTGGTGTTAAAACATGGTGGTCGTGGTCGTGGTGCTTTTGGTCGTCGTGGTCGCGGTTGCGGCAATTGTGTGGGCTGTGGTGGCTGTGGTGGCTGTTGTGATTGGGGTTGCTGTTGTGGTTGGTGTGGTCGCTGTGGTTGTGGTGGTTGCTGTGGCACAAAACCTCGACACGGAATGCTGCTCTTGATGGAAACCCAAGAGCCGCCTTGGTTCCAAGTCCACAAGTTGCCGAACAGCTTCCCCAGGGAGCCCACTCATCCCAGGCCTTTCCATCAAAACCCCTGCAACTCGGGCGCTCCTAATTTAAACGCAATAGTTATTGACCAGAATGCTCCTCGCCAAGCGGCACAATCAATCGGGCAGGGGTTCGTGTTACAGTCGCGACTTTCCTTGTCGTTGTTGTCGCACGCAGCCTTGGATTCTGCTCGAACATCTTAACAGGTCCTCTCGCACACATGGGCTCGACATTCTGCTGCGGACCACCAGACAGCGCTGAGCGACCCCCTTACCTTGTGCCATTTGGCGAACTTTCCGAGTCCGAATGGATTCTCCTTAGTACTTTCAGTGAGACAGGTCGGCTCCGTTCAAGCACTTGTGCTTGCAAATTTTGAAGTGCTGCCTCCACCGCAAGTGAACTGGCAGGCGCTCCACTCTGCCCACGTCTCCCACTGACAATCGACCTTGCTTCGGCACGGGTGGTCAAAAAAGGATCTACCCAGAACCTTTCGCTAAGCCGCATCTGCTCCAGCGTCGACTTCGCCGACGGGCGAAGGGGTTGGCAAAGGACTCGAAGCTGTGCTAGTAGTCGTGGTGGATGCCATCGCGGACGATTGAAGTGTGGTCTCAAGCTCCTCCTCTTCCTCTTCCTCCGTCTCCTCACTCGCCGGCGCTCGGCGAGCATGCGCCTTTCGAGCGACGCTGGGACAAAAGGGACAAAAGCTTGAACCACTCTTGGCCTGCAAGGACTTGGCCCCAACGGCAGAGCTCGAGTAGGTGGCTGCCGTCGCATCAACGGCTCGGGCCTGACAAATGAATCCCGACCCACTTTCCCAAATAGCATGAAAGCAGTGACGAGAATCACGCAAGTGAGCCTGCTTCACTTCTGCTTTTTCTCGAGAATCACTGCCACCCCGAATAATCGTTCTATGCACAAGTCCATCTTTCGTAACCTGGCATGTGGGCCATTTACCAAGACGTGCGATCGCATGCTCGCCGACTGCCACCTTGCCTCCACTTCTGTAGCTTCACCTGTGTCAAATTGTCTCTTGACGGTGTCGCTGATGGACTGACTGCGCCTCAATGCGCACCCGGTGTGAGAACCGAAACTAACAACCACAGGCTCCGAGACACGCACCCATAAACAAGCCCCCATACTTCGATTTATGTCGAGAGTCGGTGAGGAGACGGCACCCAAGATTCGCACGGTTGTGAAGAGGTAAATGAATTGCATGAGGCAGGTGTTTCCTGCAGGGCAGAAGCTCATTTGGTCGTGAGATCAGTTGGTTGGCTGGCTCGCACAGCTCGTCACATGATTGCTTTCGTTCCCACTCGCCATGAAGGATCCTCCCGTAAAGGGGCCTCCACAAAGATATGGTTGTAAGTTGTAAGACTTTCCGTACCAAGTACTTACCTTCGGCCTGTGTGTTAAAAACATTTAAAAACTACATTGCGTTCCCTGCCATCGCATTTGGCCGTAGGAGCAAGTCGCACGCACATGCACTTGAAAGCCGCTCTCTGTCTGGCTCATCACCCTTTTACTGCACAACGAAACCCAAGGTCGTCAGCATCAGCTGGTCCTATCATGTTTGCAGGATTCCTCGGATTGATGCCAGCACTCATCACAAAGGTGATGATGACTGATACTACTTAGGGTGGTCAGTCTGACTGAATCGAGTAAAGGAGCAACGGACGACGTCGTAGCACTCGTCCTGTCGCCGAGTTGCAGACATGCAGCATCTATCTTCGGCATGTCAACGTTCCGAAGACTGAGCTAGTGGTGAAGCATTTTCTGAGCTAATTCAGTCACGTGGCAGAAAACGTGAAGACCTCGGTATTTGGACCACAGCTTGAAGGCGAACCAATCAATCAGATATCTGCGTTGGTCTGCTGACAGTGGGACATAATAGCGGGCTTCTATGTCTGAGAAAGAAAAAAGCTGAAAGAAAGCGGACACATTCCATGTTGCAGAAGAGATGCTGGAGACCCGTGCGCACACAATTCTTGATTCGACACTAGTTCGAGAGCATGCCGCTTACATCTATCTCTCCACCATGAAGCAAACAAACCAGCCAAGGCGCAGTCGTTCAGCTCAATGCGGGCATGGGACATCCCGTCTACTTTGAGCCAACAACTCTTCGGCCGGTTCCAACACGGCGACTGTGAGTAGAGCGGATGGCTAAAATGACCGGTTGACTTGGCCAAGACGAGAATAAGCCAAGCATGAACAGCGCAAGTCCAATAGCACCCTGGCTTCGACATGCTTTGCAGACATGGACAAATGATCCCATACGGCTTCTGTACGACTTCTCTGCCGAGCTTCTGGCAGCAGTTCCGTGTCAGTCACACCTGAGCAGAGCTGCTTATAAACTGTTGTGGAGCCTTGATAGTTGCCATGAGAATCTGAGCAGAGAGCAAATTTCTCTGCAAACGCCTTCTGTGACTTTGCCACTCTGCTGTGCGGACGCGGCCTTAGGTCACACAAATTAGCACAATGAGAGCAGGAAACATGCAAAAAGCATCCAGGAAGCCGCAGCATTGCCCGGCCTCCTGTTGGAGCTCGCCTTCAGGCTCAGGGACCTCCTCCTAGCCGCCGCCAACCGAATGCTGTTGGCATCTACTGCCCGCATCGGCCGCCTTTCGAGGAAGCCAGTCTGGTCGCGTTGATTCTGCCTGACAGACGATCACAAGAAAACCGATTCCCCGTGTCGGTCAATGCACCTTTTTCTTGGAGCTGCCACGGCTGAAGAAGGCCTTCTCGCGAGCGAAAAAACGCCACCATGCAATCTGCTTTGTGGAGGGAGGCGGGTGGACCTCCAGCGTTGCTGCCATTTCTTTCTCCTGGAGCCGCGTTTCCCGACAGGACGACAGGACAAGCAAGCTTGACCAGTGGAAGCCTTCGCCGCAGCTTCTTCGACTTCTCGCTGGTGCTGGCATGTTCTGTCGATCTCCTCTTGTTCAAGCTGCTCCTGGCATGACGGCACGATACGATGCGATTACGAAATCTCAACATGTTGCTCATCATGACTCGGGCTATCTGCCATCACTCCAGTCGATAGGCATGTGTCTCCTGCTCTTTGTCGTACTTGGCAAAACGATCCTGTTCCAAGCGCTACCAACCCACAATCTGGGCTTCTGCTATAGCCCAGCCTCCAGAGTCTCGCAGTTTAGCTTGTGCACTGGCCTGCATCTCAGCCAGAAGTCTGAAAGCCAAACGAATGTCCAGCACCCAGGGTTCCCACCATGCACGCTTCTGGCAAACTGAATCGCAAAACAATGTGGTTTTGCACCTGCAAGCTCAAGTTCTGCCTCTCGACACCCATCAGATCAGGAACTAGGGTCATGAAACTCACCACAAGCCTCTGGCAAGCCAGTAAAGCTGAAGGGTTGCCGCACCTCGAATTGGGTTCGCGTTTGGGCACATCTTGCCTGCCTGCAAACTGAGCTGAACACTGTCCGCATCCGACCGGAACTTGTTCCGGTGCCTGCCGGAACGTCGGCGGAATTTCAGCCAAAGATACCAAAGACTGCTTGACACACTCAAAATATGATATTTCTCGGGTGCCGGCGGCGGTCATGGCTGGGCCTCTCTTGCTGAATCGCTGCAGAACCCGATCATCCTCGATGTCACACGCATCACAACTCTGGAGCAATGGCATTCTGTGGAAGGGGTACCTCTTCAGACGGCAAACCTCCAACTCCAAGACCTTTGGCCCTGCTGCCAAGACCTGCCGGGCATTGCGGCTTGTTTTATCTTTGCTGTGCTGGCATAAATCAAGCCAGTCGAACGGTTGGTGTTCGATCGCAGGCTGATTCGAGCCCCGTCAGGAAAGGCAATGACTTCCTTGCCGAAAGTTGCAATGCGCCAGGGCCAAGGAGCTTGACATCCGCGATGGCCGAGGCTTTGGCTTTGGACCCTGGCCCACATTGCATGCCCACACTTCGCATTTCGTCTGCAACAAACTTACTGCTGGTAACGTTGCTGCTAAGGTTCCTTTTTCTAAACTGAACGTGGAATTGAGACTTGAGCCCATGGGTCCATGCCAGTACGCTCATAAACAACTCATGAAATCATGAAGCCCGCATTGCCCCACGCAGCATACTCCAAACCTGCCACGCCTGCTTTTTTCGGAACAATCAACAGGATGAGTGCACTTTGGCACTTCAATCGGCTGCGAGTCCAGAAGCACAGCGTCACTGCGACTGTTGGCTGAAGCTGTGGATACCACCACCGGCTTCATTGGCTGTCGTGCCAGCTTTTCTGCCAAGTCAGCCGACATGTTCGGAAATGGTCGCAGGAATTGTCGCCACATGGTAGGGAGTGGCAGACTCCCGGGCGCGAACGTCTTCAGTACGGAAGCCAAATAGCGCCGTTCTCGTCGAAAATATGTGTTGACCCTCCTGTCCAAACTCCTGTGCATGTGCTGCCTGCACGCTGTGCCTGCGACATCAACATTGTATGCAGCAGGACTTGTTGATGAATCGAACTGCCGCGGCAAGTCGAGCTGCAGGAAGTTGTGAACGGCTCGCATCGTAGCAATGGGTTCTGCCGAAAGCCCTTCCAAGCTCAACATAGCCAACTTGTCCCGGTGAGGCAGCATGGTAATGAGTCTTTGCACTGCGCTTGAAAAATAAGGCGAGGCCATACTCAACCCTGTGCAAAGCTCCCAACTTGGGATTGTCAGGCAAACCCGAATCCATTCAGCCAACGGTGCTCGCAATGTGTGTTCGCCGGCCGGTCCACTGGCCCAGTATGGCAATCGATGGCAAAGGTTCCAATGGTGATGGTCTTCTCCGCACGGAACTTTGCAGGTTTGTGACACCAGCCAGGACCTGAAGTGGAAGAATCGCGTTCAAGCATTGGCTCACCAGAACCGCACAACGAACACACATGCATCATGCAGCATGCACGAATAATAATATGGCACGCCTTCCGAGCTCATACCGGCAAACTTCGCGTTTTAGCAGTGAATGCTGATCAGCCTTCAGCACGAAAAACTGCATAGCTGGCATCTTATCTATGCGCCATCGCAAACGTTGCCGTGGTCGTCACAAGTTCCTCCGAACTGAAGTGAAGTGTCTCCGAAGCTCACTAGCTAATTACGAGAATTGGGTTCCTCACCGATCGCGATCCAGCGACGCTTACCAAGCTTCAAGGTAGTGTAGCACGCCTGCTACCTAGGTCGCCAAGGCAAAAGAGGTCCTTCGCCGCACGCGCGAACTTGTAGGCACCAACTCCGTCGTCAACACTGACCGCCGTCCGGGCTCCATTCGGAAGACACCGCCGCGCGCGAGCGCTTCGGTCCCAGCACATGCGGAGAGCTCATACAGGAAAAGGGTACACGCATCCATGAAAGCCTCCGATGCCTGTTGAGCCAGACGGAAGACGCACATTGACACTTCGCTGGTGGCCCCAATCATGCGGGTGACATGTAGTCCAGGGCCGATCGTGTGGCCGGCAGCGCAAACGCCTCCCCACCTACCTGGAGCTGTCGGCCGCGCCGCTGCAATCTTGTTGTCCATGGGTGTTGAGGTGAGCGGCAGGTTCAGAGGCGAATCCATGCGAATCCGTTATGCAGGTGTGCCATGTGTTGTGCAGGCGTGCATGGCCCTGCGCAGAGGATGACACGCAACATCGTTGGCTCAAGATGTGCGAAAGGTGATGGGGTCTTGTTTTGAGGTTCGGATTTGGATGAGCCTAGAGGCCCCGGGATGGCGAGCGATTACAACAGTCTTGACGATGTTCCGATGCAGATAAGAAGAAATCTTTCGAGTCCTGTTCCATCACATTTCAGTATCGTTACCGCTACGCCGTCTCCCAACCTGGTTCATAACCAAGAGGTTATGAGCCCAAGGGCTCCCCTTGGGCAAATCTCCGCAAACACTCAGCAGCAAGACAGCAAACAACAGCTACAGCATCTACAGCAGACATTGCAGCGGACGGATCAGTCGTCTTCAGGAGTTTATCCCAAGTGGTACTTCCTGCAGACCTGGTGTTGCGACTGCAAGCGCTGCAGAATCTAGAGCTGGGACAACTGGCGGATTTTGATCACATCCGACAGGGCATGCAGGCACTGGCCGATGAGCTGGTGAGACGTTCCGAGCTGCTTGGACAATGTGTCCAAAGGGCCGCAAGTGGCACCATGGAAGATAGAGAAACCATACGGGGTTTGCAGCAGACTTTGCAAGCCCTACAACAGAGAGATGCGCATCATCAAAGTAGACTTGCCTCTTTATCCTCGGAGCATGAGCGGACGATGAGCCTTCTTGCAGAGTTTGAAGCGGGCATGAAAGCCAAATGGGCCGAAGCTTGGCAGAAGACCACTTCCTTGGAGGAGAGACTTGAAACCTTTCTGGCGGCACAGGCTGGATTGCGTGGAGATCTTGAGGGTCTTGTAGGCCAGTCGGCCGGAGAGCAGAAGCAGCTCCTTGTTACCATGCTTGAGAAGCAGGCGGCAGCATTGGAGCAGGCAACGGTGAAGCAAGCAAACAGCGAAGAGCAGATTGAGCAGCTGAAGCAGAGCTTAGATAGGGCTCAGGCTGAGGCAGCGAAGGCGAGAGACCAGTATGAGGATGATTTGAAAACCACTAGATGGGTGGTAAATCGGGTCGCGAGGTTGGAAATGCTGGTAGAAAAGCTGCGAATTCAGGATGCGACTATCCAGCGAGAGTTAGAGGTGGATCCCGAAGAAGGAATTCGGTTGGGAAATGCTGGTCACGATGTGGACCGCACCGGAGCCCCTGTGATCCATCATGTTCTATCTCCAGAAAACCCAGGGGATAGCAATGAGAACTACGAGGATGATTGGTGGGGTGCAGGTGTTGCCGAGCAGTGGGATGCAGTCGGGCGCAATTTTCCACCCGGCTTGGGGCTGAACGCTCCTCCACCACCGCTGCCTGAGAACATGAAGCAGGCTAACTCGGCACCTGAGGTCAAAATCCACCAGGCGGCGTTTAAGCTGTTGAAGGATGCCCCGAAGCTTGACCTATCAGCAGGAGGGGAACCGTGGGAGATCGGCATGGTTGTCCACCAGTGGCGTGTGGAGATGCGGACCGTGCTGGCAGCGATCCATCAGCAGTTCGCCGAGTTCTTTGACAGGACCTATGAAGCAGGGAGGTTGAGATATGAAAAGAAGCGTTTGTCAGGGATTGAGGATCAGCTACCGGCTATTGCTAGTGCGGACGCCGAAATGGAGACGCGGCTATCGCTGACGCTGTTGCAGAAGCTTCCCACTGCCGTTCGCCAGCCTGTGGTGGAGACGTCTTCATCGCAGAACGTGCGCTGTGTGCTCATGTTCGAAAGCTTACATGAGAGATATGCTCCAGGAGGCAAGGAAGAGCTAGAATCAATCCAAAGATACCTGAGACAACTCCCTACGGCTCAGGATTTCAAGGGCGCTCTTACAACTTTGAGGCGATGGAAACTTGCACGCCAACGGGCGCACAATCTCGGGTTGCCGGAGCAAGCGCCTAACGAAGGCATTTCAGCGTTAGACTCCCTAGTGCGAGCGCTAGAGAAAAGGAACCAACAGATGGGGATGAAGATCAACTTACTTCGTATGCAACCAGATTTGATTATTCCCTCGTCGGCTGGGCTTGAAAGGTACGCTTTGTTACTCGAAACCGAGTGTCGGAGGCTAGCCTCCGATCAAGAAGTGCGGGACGCACGCACGGCCCAGAGTAGTGAAGTCGTAGTTGCAGCAGAGGCAGCAACCAAGGGCAAGGGTCGGCAGATGTGTCATTTCTTTGCTAAGCCAGGGGGATGTTGGAGGGGCAAAGATTGCCCATTCTTCCATGGGGAGGCGAATCAGGCCAAGGGTAAAGGTAAGGATAAGGGATCTGGGAAAAGTAAGGGGAAGAGTGCCGATGGCAAACAGGGTGGCAAGGGCAACGACAAGGGTGCCCAGAAACCTGAACCCCCGAGCAAACCTGAACCAAATCCCAAGCCTAAGCCTAATCCGAAGCCTGCCCCGAAGCCAAAGCCGAAAGCAGAAGCCAAGGCAGCTGTTGTCCCAGGGCTTTTGGGTGTAGGCTTGAAGAGTATGGTGTATGCTGCCCGAGAAGTGGGTGGCAGGTCTGAGCCATCCGATTCGGACCAAGGGTCAGAGCTCTCCGAAGTTGGACAGGTTTTATCTAGTGATTCAACAGGCGAGGCACTTGAGAATCAGTCCAATGGTAGTTCACAGCTGGAAGAGCTAGAAGATATTGTACGTGAGAGGGCTGAGCAAGCTCCCAACAGGGCTCCCCTTTGGTATCTTGTGCTAGATCCTGTTGAGTATGCTGTCTGGAGTCCCGGGCACGATGTGATCACGCATGCCATTGCCCCTTTCGAGCGTGTGAACGGTCCAACCTTGATTGCGCTTGGGGTTTGGTGGGCTTTGTCAGAGATTGATTTCGAGCTTCCGGCGACTAACATTGAGATAGGAGAGGGTCAGTATATCATTGAAGCCTTGCAGAGGTTGTGTATGTATGCTGACGGGGTTTTGAGACCGGTTGTGATGACTCACTTGATTGACATTGATTCCGGTAGGGAGCAGATGCTGGTGTTGACTGAGAGTAGCATACCGCCAGTAGTGGGTTCATGGGAGCTCCGGGATGCTAGGGAAAGGCTTCGAAGGGCTATCAACCCATCAGCAACACCCGCTTCATCATCCGGAGTGCAAAGAGAGGCTCCACAGGCTCCTAGGCCACCGGGTTACCCAGGTCAGTCTGAACGGGTGTCTGAACGAATGCCACCTTCGAGTGCACAATCGTCGTCGCTTGAACCTTTGAGTGGATTGCTTGGGGTCCGCAGTAGCAGAGTTGTCCCAAAGGCACCGCCAACGAGACGAGCATCTAGGGGGAGTGATTCTTCAGAAGATGAGGGTAGGTTTTATGTCGCTGACCAGGCGAAGTGCGTAGGTGCTTCAGTTCACAAGAATTTCGGAGGCAGCGGACTCCCCAGAGTTCTGATTGACTCTGGAGCCAACGAAGTCATTCGGCCATTTAGGGAGGGTTTGCAGTTGACTCGATGTAAAAGAACGCAGGTAGCTGTAGCCTCCGGAGATGTGGTCGAAGCTTTTAGATCGCGTGATGGCGAGTTGATCCTCGGACAGGAGCCTGACAGTGACTGGATACTGAGCGTAAGGCGCCTCAGAGGCGTTAGCGGCTCATTTGTTTGGGATGCCTCAGGCCCTCGCATCACATACCCTAGTGACTCTGGCACTGTAACCATTGACTGCTACGAAGAGAATGGGTTGCCATACATAACTTGGAACGACTTTCGTCCGATCAGGAAGCTCTTGGCACAGGCTTGGAAGTACAAGGGCATGGGAACTGTCTTGAGAGCAGCGTCAGTGGATGGGATGCAAGTGCAAATTCTGAGCTATCCAGAAGTATCAGAGGCATTGCAAACACGGTTTGAGGAGGAGAGTAGCTTAGCGGCACCTGTTCAGGTGGAAGATGCCGGAGAGAAGTATGCGCAGCACCTTTGTGAACAGAGCACGGTGTCGTTCAAGGAGGTTTGGGAGGCAATCCAGTTGGCCTCTCTAGTTGAGCGTAGAACAGACCGTGAGAAGATCATTGCAGGAAGTGACGGCCAGAAGATTCCTGTGTGGGTGTTCGGGCTGTTTGTTCATGGAGGTGTACTCGGACTGACTGCTGAGACATGTCGACATCCTTGGTTGACGAAGTTGCTGACGAAGATGGTGCGTCAGAACAATCCGGGCTTGGAGTTCCTGTCCATCACAGTGTCAATCAATGTAGTCTACAAACCGCACAAAGACAGGAATAGCTTGGAGAGGGAGTCAGCGGTCATCGGCATCACCAAGTTCCAGGGTGGACGCCTCTGGATAGAAGGTCTGCCAGGAGAACAGCACAACGATGTTCTACGAGAGGTGGATGACAGCGGCAACGTGAAGGCTGGCAGATTGCATGACGTTGCACACTGCAGTGTCCGCTTCAATGGTGCAGTCAGACTTCATGGGACAGAGCCGTTCCATGGAACTAGGGCGATTGCTGTAGCATATACTCCGAGGGGCCACAAGAATCTTTCCAGCGATCTATTGTTGAAGTTGGAGGCGTTTGGTTTTTGGGATGAGAGGATGAGCTCGAAGCCGAGCGTCAGCAGCGGAAGCAGTGGATGGTGCGGCAGCAAAGCATACACAGTGAGCAACAGCAGCACCCACGGCAGCAGCAGGCTAGAAGCAGTGAGTGACAGAGACACAGACAACATCACCCACGGCAGCAGCAGGCTAGAAGCAGTGAGTGACAGAGACAAAGGCAACATCACCCGCGGCAGCAGCAGGCTAGAAGCAGTGAGTGAGAGCAGAAGTCACAACATCCAAGAGGTCCCTAACAATCAGGGTCAGGGCATTTCGGATGATGGTGCAGTTCAGGGCCGGCCGCATGGTGAACGAGGTTGCCAGGACGCTAGCGGGGTTGGTTTAGGAATTCAGGGTCTAGGCACGAGTAGCGCGCGTTGCCCCGATGATGATGATGAGGGTTGTCAGCTGCGAGGGTTCATGGCCTCTGAAGGACCGGCAGTTCCTCCGGAAGGTGTGGAGCTAACACGGCCAGGGGAACTTGATGCGTTCGGGTTAGAGTCGTATGAAGCTGCGCTGCGAGAGTTGATGAACAAGTGCAAGCAGGGATGCTACGATCCGCAGTGTGAGAAGTGCATCCGCGCAAGGGGTGCATCCAGGCCGCATAGACAGATTCACGAGGTTGGGAAAACATATGCCAATCTGTCGCTAGATGTTTCCGGACCTCACTGCGAGTCAGCTGACAAGATGAAGTATGCTGTTATTGGTGTGTATAGACTGCCAACGGGAAAGAACCTGTACTATGCAGTTCCAACGAGGACTAAAACAGCAAAGGACGTAGCTGATGCAGCTGCGTATGTGATGGCTCAGCTTGCTTCGTTGCAGGTGCCACCATGTTTCCGGGTGCATACTGATTGTGGAAAGGAATTTGAAGCTGCTCTTTTCGCGGAGCTTCAGCAGAGGCATGGGGTCTTCCATACCCAGTCGGTGCCTTATCAACCGCAGTCAAATGGGAGGGTTGAGAGAGGAGTGCAAGCGCTTAAGCAAGCAACCATTCGAGACCTGTTGCATTCTGGTCTTAGCCCCACCTTTTGGTCGTATGCCATTCAGAGTGCAGCATTCCTGTCACGACTGCGTGCTCTGGACCTGACGCTACCGAAAGGGACACCTAGAATGGGGGATCACGTGGCATTTCAGCGACCAGGAGCAGATCACTTCGAGGAGAGAGCATCGCATGGGGTGTTTGTGGGTCACTGCACTTCATGTGTAAATGGAGCCTGGGTTTTGATTCTTGAAGGTGGGGTTCTGAAGCTCAAACGGGCGAGATTGCCGGTTCTGCTGGATAAACCGATTGTTCGCTGGAAAACTTCAGTGGATCCGGACGGAGATCGGAGAGTCTGGGTGGCCAGTGACGGCCGAGTCGTCTGGAGCCAGGATGCGCCAGAGGGCTTGCTAACAGTCGAGGAACGGCTAGAAGGCCCGGCGGTGGACCCTGAGGACCTTCAACGGGTGATCAAGCAAAGGAGTTGGGACCGTACGCCGGAAGAGGCTCTGCAATTGTTCGGCATGTTCGGACATGGTTTGCTGATGCATGACCATGACACTGTGCCGGAGGAATTAGGACCTGAGGCTGAGGTTCCGGAGTTGGTTGTGATCGATTCGGCTTGTGAGGATACTCACGCTGAGGAGAAGCCATTGGTCTTCGCAGCTGCCGTTCGGAACAAGAAGGTGGCAAAGCCGGATGACAAGGTCGATCGCTACAAGATTCTGCCTTACGAGGTTGAGCAAGAGATGAACAGAGCGGAGGTCAAGGTTGCCCAGCTGGTGACCGACACGATTGATGCGAGGATCTTATCTGACCCTCGAACACCGGCGGATGAGAAGCTGAAGTGGGTGAATGAGGGTTTAAGGCCGGAGCTGGAAACGCTTCAAGCGAAGGAGATCTACGACGAGTGGGATGAGGCCGACATCCCACCAGGAGCAAAGGTGTTACAGGTGGTGCTGACCAAAAAGCCTCTTGAGAGCGATGTGGAAGTCGATCCCACCGATCATTTGAGTACTTGGAGGGCAAAAGCGCGGATTGTGGTGTGTGGGAACTATGAGCAGAATACGATTGGTCATGATCCAGATAATGCCAGTGCGAATCCGGCCATCGAACATATCCGATGGAGCGCTGCTTGCCTTGCCAGTCACCCGAGCTGGACTGGACTGGTCCTTGACGTGACAGCTGCATTTTTGAATGCGAAGATGGACAACGACACCACTTTTGTCAGGCCCCCAAAGGTCCTATCCAGAGAAGGATTGGTGCAGCCTTCTAAGGTCTGGAGGCTTCGTCGATTGTTGTATGGATTGCGTAAAGGACCTAAGCTTTGGGAGTTGTGCCGGAATGAGGAGTTGGATGGAAAGACGTTTGAGGATGCAAGTGGTGTGACCTATTTTCTTGATCCTATCTCGTCCGGTGTGTGGGCCATCAGAAAGCAGGGAGAGCAACAGTCCTTTTGCGGCGTGTTCGACATGTACGTTGATGACGGCTTGATCGTGGGACCGGTGGCTTTGTGTCAGGCTTTGGCAGAAGTGCTGTTGAAGATTTGGCAGATTAAGATTCAAGGGTGTTTGCCAAGTGATGAGTTGAAGATTGGTGAAAAGGTCCAGGTGGGTGACAAGCAAGTTCCAGTCCGGCAAGAGTTGCAGTTTCTGGGAATGGTTATCAGACGCACTGAAAGGGGTGCTGCGCTGCATCAGCACCACTGGGTAGATACTGAGTTGGAGCGGCGCGGCTGGACAACGGTCAGAGGAGCTGCTAATCTCCCAGAGGTGGCGGAAGGACAAGCGGAACCGGCACCTCGTGATGATGCGTATGGTGCCGATTTGCATCGAGCTCAGTCGGAGATTGGTTCTCTTTTCTGGTTGGGGCTCAGGACAAGACCGGATCTGCTTGCAACGGTGGGGGCTTTGTCATGTATGAGTACGGTGGACCCGAGAAAGACGTACAAGTTGGCTACACAAGTCTGGAGGTACATAGCCGGGACTAGGGATAAGGTGCTCTTCTTCAAGGCCGGCTGCGAACTTCAGGATGCAAAGCTCGCAATCTTCGGTGATGCATCGCTAGCTCCGGGGGCATCGCGATCAAGGACGGGTGTGGTGGTAAAGTTTGGCGGGTATGTCATCGCCTACCGCACTCAACGCCAATCCCTTACGGCGTATTCGGCTTTTGAAGCTGAGGTTGAAGCGTCGGCGACGGCGTATCAGCTGGGAATGCAAGTGAAGCTGTTCTTGGACAAGTTCTTGCAAAGAGGAGTTGACACGGAGCTGTACGGGGACAATTCGGCTTGTGTAAGTAATCTGACCAAGGGGTCGGAGTATGTGCAGCCCACTCGCACGCGCCATTTTGGTATGAGATGTTCTTACTTGAGAGACCACCTCAAGAATGATGGCATCCCAATGCTGCATATGAGTGGAGATTTGATTCCGGCTGATGGATTGACGAAGACTCTTTCGCGAGTCAAGCTGGAAAGCTCAAGAGAGAAGCTCAATGTTGTATGAAGGTGCTCAAATCACTGGTCCTGGATATGGGTTGGTGCCGAGCCATAATTATCTATCATCTGAGGTCGAAGGAATAGTCCAACTTCAGATTTGTGCATGTTCTTGCTGGGCACACCCGAAGTGCGCCCAATCCACACTGAGCGAAGATTCGGCGAGGAGGAGTGCAGGTGTGCCATGTGTTGTGCAGGCGTGCATGGCCCTGCGCAGAGGATGACACGCAACATCGTTGGCTCAAGATGTGCGAAAGGTGATGGGGTCTTGTTTTGAGGTTCGGATTTGGATGAGCCTAGAGGCCCCGGGATGGCGAGCGATTACAACAGTCTTGACGATGTTCCGATGCAGATAAGAAGAAATCTTTCGAGTCCTGTTCCATCACATTTCAGTATCGTTACCGCTACGCCGTCTCCCAACCTGGTTCATAACCAAGACGTTAAGTTCCTCTCACGGGGGTGTACAAGGCCGGGGCACGGGTTGCCTCCACTTTGTTCTGTTCACGGATGTTGCCGGATATGGGTATTGATGTGCCCTTGGCTGATGGCCGGTTTTGGCAAACGCCTCGCCAGATTGGCAGAGGGCGACGGACGCCTGTGGCAGGCATCGGGTGCCATAGGCCCGCGATTCGGGGTGAAAGTCGAAAGCCATTCCGGAAGCACTTGTGGCAATTGGCTGGTTTGGGGTCGTTTGGCGTCGTGCAACACCGCGAACGTGTCCTCGGGCAGGCGGGGAGGCTTCGAGCGCAGCCCGTGCTGCAAACAACTCGCCCAGGTGCACGAGTGCGACGTCGCGGTCGGCCTGCCGTTGTGCATTGGCTCGTCGCAGTGTGCAGTGGCTCTGCTGTTCCGCATGCCCGGCCCGGACGGGCTGAGCCCGGGAAGTCAATGGCGCTCGGCGCCTCCCGCACGAGCTCGAGGCCTGCACGCAGTGGTGCTTTTCGGATTTGTGGCAGCAGGCTTCGTAAAGAGTGCACAATTTGCTTTCGGTATTTTTTGTTGTAAAAACGTCGCAGTCGGCTGCTTGGTTACTTGAATCCACTTTCCGGCTCTCGAGCTCGGAGTGGTGGTTCCCAGGCCGTGCTACGACGGCAGAGCATCCGGCGTCCGCCGACACCACCACGGCCACTCAACATAGGCCGCAGCTGTGGCGTCCCTCAAGGCTGGCGTGGCACGATGCCGAGACCAAGTCAACGACCAGATGCTGAACCACGTCCTTCTTATCCTGTGTCATCAGTGTCATCGCAACACAATGGCCCTGTTGGGGTAAAACCGTAGAGGACTGCCCGACAGCGAAGTCGGCATGGTGTCGAGAGCCATTGCCGCCTGCTCTTGCAGCTGCCCCGAGTCCCTGCACTCTGCTCCTGCCGGCGCCGCCTCGATGTTCTCAGGATGCTCTGGCTGACCACCGGGCCTCCTGCATCTCCTGCGTGACCTCAACTTTGTTGTCTAGCTGGAGCACGAATGGCGCATGCATAGAGGTGATCGCCAACGGCCTTCTTTTTTGGAGTGGTGCCCAACTGCATTGGATTTGGTAGGGCATTGCCACTGGATGCAAGAACAAATCGATCATATGCAGCCGCGAAAGCCTCGGTGCTGGGGCGACAAAATTCGGAGAACGTGCTGCGCGCGGGGCACAATACGGCAGCAACAGCCAAAGCAATTCTAGTGTTTTCTTAATTTAATTTGCTGGTTGGGGACGTCGGGGAATCTGGCTGGCAAGCGACCGTGTTATGTCAATGTGGTCAAAGTGTCGAGATGTGCAGCGATGTATTCAGGGACTCGGAAGCCCACGCTCTGTAGCAGGAAGCTCCGGGTCCCCGATCCAGGGCTGCGCACTGGAGGGTACACAAGCGGCGATTCGGGCCGGATACCGGCTGCATTCCACACCGCTATACAAGCCAAGCAAATCAACCAATAACTCCGCAAAATACAACATTTTTTTTCCCCACACTCCTTTTTCCGTCCGCAGCTGGGTCGCCACTACAGCCCTATACGGCGGCGCCGCCAGGAGGTCGCCGAGCGGCAGCTCGGTGCCGTCGCCGACGTCGCAAGGCTGGACCGGCAGCTCCAGCAGGCTTGGGGCGTGCGCTCGCAGCGCCGCGAGCGCCGCGAGGGCCGTCTAGCGTCGCGCGGCCGCCCGCGCCCACGGTGCGCGGTCCCTGGCGCGAGCCCGAGCGAGTCGTCGGAGCAGTGCCAACGCTTGGCTGTCGAAGCGCCCTCCTACCTCGAGTCCGAAGACCACCAAGCGACAACGTCCATGCCCGCCTGGCTGTGGCTGGAGCTCGGGGTACGTGCGGAGCTTGCGCGTCTTGGCTTGTTGAAGTGCTAGCGCTGGCCCGGGTCGCGCGCGCCCGTCGCGCTGGACGGGGCTGACCAACGTCGTGTCAACCGCGATTTGGCCCCCGCGCCACAGCGGCAGGCCGTTTGTGCCTCCCGGCAGATGCGCGCTGCCGCGCACTCCACCGGCCCAGCTCTGTGCGCCAGGACCCCGACTTGGGCGCAGGCAGACCGGTGGTCTCCCAAGCTGTCGAGGTGGCGACCACACTGGCATCGGCGCTGGGTACAACGAAGTCCGGTCCGGTAGGGAGGACTGTGAGTGCAGAGCTGGTGCCCGCGCCGCTTTGGAACAGCAGCAGTGCTCGCGATGCAGAGTCTACCGAAACGAAAAGCATCGCAAACACGCGCTTGTCCACAGCGGTTCCAGCGCTGCGCTGCCACCCCCGCTCACTTTCAGGGACGGGTCGTCACCCCCTCCCAAGGAGACGGCTTCTGCCCCCGTCCACGAGGGCTGCCCACGTTGGAGTTTGGAAGCCCTGAAGGCGGAGGGACTGAGCTGCGTGCTCGGCCTCTCTCGCGCTGAGCGGCGTGTTAGGGGCGGAAAGATCCGTGAAGGGTCGCACGAGGCTGGCGAGGGTGCCCGGGTGGCATTCCCGCAAAGCGCCGATCATGTCAGCCCAGGATGCCCAGTACGCCGCATGACGATGGTCCATCGCAGAGGATAGGCCGAGACCCCCCATGCTAAGAGGCAGTTGCGCCCGGCGCTCAAGGGAGGCAGGTCAATCGGCTGGTCGCCCCCCGCGAGTAAAACGGCGAGGCAACATTTAACATTTCCAACTAGACACCTCGTGGGTGTGCAGATATGTATTTGCGCAGTCGACGCAATACAATCTGTGATTCCAACTTTGCGAAACCTGGCTGCTGCCAGTATGTCGGATGATATTGGGTGATATGTAATGATATGTACATGGCTCCGTGGCCACAGCGTTAGCGCAAACCTTCTGCAACTGTTGTTTTGCAATTCCACACATACTCTTTGGACAACCATCTGTGCTTGACTCGCCGATTCGACATGTTATTGCCTGGTACCACGGCTACCACGGCCAAAGACAATTTTCGACACCTTCTTGCGACTGCGCCCAGTGCGAACAGACTACATGGCACAGGACGGGGTGCTCAAGCGGGACGTGCCGGCAGGCGGCTGTTAGCGGGCGCCTGCAGCCAATGTGCGTCGGCGATCCGCTCAAGATGCGCATCTCGCCACAGGGCAGCGCGGAAGGCATCGCTCACGTATCCTCCATACTGGCGCAACGACATTCTCGATACTGCGAAAGTGGCCTCACCGTCATGCAGCTGGGCTGCTGTGCCAGGCATGCGGTGCCGGCATCAGCGAGTCTCCTTGCTGAGTCGTGGACCCACTTGTGGTGCTGGGTGTGCCGTAAACCTGTTGGCAAAGGGCAACAGCGCTTGGAACAAGTCACCAAACATGGCCTCACGGGACATACGGTCTGACGCACCCACCGCGTCGATGGAGAGAACGGTTGCACGCGGGTAGAGCTTCGTGGTGGCACGCAAAGCACGTGCAAGGACTTGGGTGCCAGCCCTGGTGCTAAGGCCAATCTGGTGAGGGAGGCAAGCGCGCTAGGGGTGTGGAGCAATTGAGCCAATGTGCGGCCGACAAGGCGGCGAAGGACGCCGCCAACAACTGAGATGCGGATGCCTCGTCCAGTGAACGCGCAAAGCCAGCCAACACGGGCGGCGGGAAGTCGGCACGAGAGCGTGCAACGTGGCAGGCAGCAAGATGCAACAGCTGTGTATCGCTCCGGTCGTCGAGAAGGATGCGCAAGTGCTCTTCGTTCCCGCCCTAGCAGCTTGCAAACAAGTGACGAAGGCTGGGAGCAGGATGCTGGCACTCAGGCGGCAGCGGAATCTAGTGGGCCTGGCGCGCGACGGGTCTCGTATCGTAACTCAGCAAAGGTTGCAGCAGTGCCTGGTGCTAGTGGCTCGGCGGTTAGCGCACGACCGCCGGCCCAAAGCTCGCCCATGCGGGCGGAGGCTGTGGCCCGAGCGGCGCGAATAGCAAGGTCGTCTTGGGGCTCGGCTGTGCGGGACCGGGTGGCGGCAGGGGCCCATGCGAACTCCGGCAGAGCCGGCCATTCCCCACGAGCGAAAATGTCACAGCGGCGATCGAAGTGGGATGTGCGAGTCGCCTCCGGATCGATGCAAAAGGAAGCGAGTCGCCAAACAGAAAACTTTCCAGCCTCGCAGCTCGTGCATCATTGATTCGCGATCTGCAATAAGCTGCAATCTAGTGCACCAAGCTCTGCGAAGGGTCCCGCGGATGCGGGCGGGCACCCCCTGAAATGCAAGGATTTGTGGTGTCATCAAGGTTAAACACCGTCGAGAGCACCGCGGCTTTCAACGTTGGGAGCGTCGTTGGGACAGCGTGCTGGGCCTCTGGGCGAGGCTTGGTGTATCTTGGTGTTCTGCTCCCGCAGAACCCGAGGCAGCGGTGGAGACAAGCCTCGCAAATCGCCGATGCACAACACACAAGGGTTGAGTTGCTGGCGAAGGCCCAGTGAGGCCGCAAAGCAGCGTGGGCACACAAAGCGTCGCAGACACGCAACAATTGGGTGTGGCAAGGATTGGTTAGGCGAGGGCACACTGAGCGAAAGTGCGGAAGTTGAAAAATACAAGACCGAAGGCAGCGATTTTTTCACGCGCCTTTTTACGACAGCCGAAGTTCGGGAAGTCCGGTCCCAGTGCACACGACGCGCTACCTTATGGGGCCGGCTCCATCGGCGGCGGCCGAGGGGCAGCCTACAACTGCTCACCGCGCGAGTTGACCAGGACCTCATGCAGCTCTGGCATGGGTCCCTCGCCGAGCTCGGCCGCGGGTGGGAGCTCGAAGAGCGAGGCGGCGTGGCGCGCTGGGATGCGACTGCCAGAAGGCCGGACCAGCGCGAGATCCAGGCGACAGTGGCTGAAGTGCACGGAGGTTGGGTCGCGTATTGGGCTCTTTTTCTACACTCTGCAAAGAGGGCTGCGGAAGTCGCTTGCACTCAGGTTAAGCCCTTTAGCTCAAACCCTCTGCTCTCTACACTGTACAGCTACCTACCTAGGTTTCCTAGTGTAGCCTACAAAAATCTCGCACCCCCCTTAGAGGTAGGGGTTTGAGAAAGCACCTCCCGCGGGGCATCCCGCAGTCGGAGGGTGAGACGCCCCTGGTAGGGCGGAGCGTCCCGCGCACAGGGCTGGCAGCCGAAAGGCTCGCCCTGCGGTGCTACCCGCTAGGGGCCTCTTACGGTGGAGGCACCCACTGGCGGGAGTTGTTCACCGCACTGCCGGGCTTGGTGCTCTGGTGCCCGTTGCGGCAGTGGAGACACACCCTGTGTCTGATTGTTGCCCCTTCCATGAATGGGCAACCTCGCTGTTGGCCATGGTACCGGCGCACGACGCGGCCGGTGGCCACTTGAAAGGCGAACCCGGTCCAAAGGAACTCGGAGTTCTGAGGATCTGCTGCACAGTGGCAGCGAAAGCCGATCAGGACTTGATCCGGCGGGACGGAGCTCAGCCCATTGCAGTTGGTGAAAAGATGAATCTTGTCACCACGGGCTGTCTCTTAGAGATGCTCGTCGTCCCCCGAAAGGGGTTCCGGTCCCCTACGCCTGCGCCGCACTCTTGGTGCAGCGGGCGGCGGTGGTGGTGGCGCGTCTGCCACAGGGGGCGGACCTGGGGTCCGCTCGCCCTCAGGCTCTGGCTCTTGAGCCCCCCTGGGCTGCTGCCCACCTCCTCGTTGCTGCGCCTGGTTTGGCGCTTCTTCTTCTGGCCCTAGCCAGATCTCAGTGGCCCTTTGAGCTGCACGCGGCGGCTCTTCGGCACGCTCGGCGTGGTGCTCGATCTCATCCTCGGGCTCCGGCTCCTGCCTGTCACGTCTGCACCTGCAGAGCCAGGAGACTAAACCCCAAAGCATCCACAGGAAGGCCAGGAAGCTTAGGGCCGCGAAGCCGAGCACCAGCTCTGCGAAGTCGTGCCCTTGGGCCTTGGCAGGTCGAACCTGCAGCGCCACGATTGTGGCCATGAGCGCCGAGCTTGCAAGCTTGGTCGGCGGTCTCATTTTCCAGGGGCTTGCCTGGATCGATTTGATCGTGCCCTTTTGGGCCAGAGCCTCGGTGGCGCCTGCGACTGCATCGAGGTCCACCATGCCCATGGAGGGCAGGGATTGCCGCACCTCCGGTCCAGTCTTCGCGTGCTTGGTAGCGAAGTTTGCCGGGTTTTCGGTTCCCTTAACTTTTCTCAGTTCGAGAAGTTTGGCTCTGAGCGCACCTTGTACATAGAATTCTGCAACTTCCAGGTGTCTCAACTTAGACCCTGGTCCGTTTGGCGGCTCCGATCGAAGCTGCGGAGTCGGCCCAGAGCCGCGGCAAGCCGCAGGCCAGGGCGAAGTCTTTCTCCGCAAGCTCTCGTAGGAAGACGGCCTCCCTTGCTGCTCGCGACACTCCTCGGATCTCCGCGTCTCCGCTGGAGGTGGCTGGGAGGCCGGGCTGTGTCTGGCAGCTTGTCTGGATGACTGCTCCCCCGAGACAGGCAACTATGTTGTCTGTGCTCCTTCTCGTTTCTGGGCACCCTGCCCAGTCGGAGTCGGAGTAGACCTCCAAGTTCAGAAGAGCTCTGCTCTTGGACGCGGGGTCCAGCACAACTACCCTTCCAAACCGCGGGGTTGCCCGCAGGTATCGCGCGAGGGTTTCCGCAGCGAGCCAGTCGCAGACCCTTGGGTTCTGCATCCTTCGCGCCAGCTCTTTCACGGCGAACTGTATGTCTCGCCTGTCCGCGACAGGTAGATAGCACTACCCACGGCGCTGCGGAACCTCGCGGCGTCACCCGCAGAGAGCTCCTCGACCTTGGTCAGGTCTAGAGGTTTGCTAGGCACGGTCCCCTTGTCTTTTGGACCGATGCCCAGCTGCTCGCACACATTCTCAGCGTGCTTGCTGTCGGGCAGCGTGAGGATAGAGTCCTCTGTGCGCACCTTGGTCCTTCCCAGGACCTCCACCGCTGTGCCCGGCTCTTCCAGTTCTCCCACCTTTATCTCACAGTGCGTCGGAAGGTCCACCTCCGTGAACTTCAGCACTGCGGCCTTGGGGCCTGCGACACGGATGTCGTCGATGTGGTGGAGAAGGATTAGGCCGGACCGGCGGTCTAGGTACACGCACGGGTCCTTCACGCCCCGCTGGAAGTCGTAGTCCTTGGCTAGCTTGCCGGTGAGGACTTCTTCCAGCTCGTCCCTGTAGACGGAACCAGCCGTTCTTCGGCCGTAAAGGTTGCCGTCCACTCGGAACACAAAGTCCCGGAAGTGGTCTCGGTACCACTGCTGGTCCTTTACAGGCTGCTCCAAGACCCATTGGTCAAAGAGCTCGCGCCACTCCACAGGCGCGTGCATGTAGACCGGGCGGCCTTCCGCCGCACCGCGGTCCTTCCCTATGAGGAAGGCGGCCACAATATCCAGAGACCTTGTGACCCACCCTTCGTTGTTTAGCGCTGCTACCTCAAGTAGGGAGTGACTCTCGGGCGTTGGCGTTGGGACGAAAACGTCCAAGCCAGCTTCCTGTTCTGGGCTGTAGCGGGCCTTGACGTCGGCACAGGTACACCTTGACTTGTACCGTCCTTTGTCGCACTTGTCGACCCACTTTGCCCTGAACAGCTGCGCCCCGCGCGGTACTTCAGACCGCAGCACAGGCGTGAAAGCGCCTCGGTCCCACAGCTTTCTTAGCTGCTCCTTGCGTGCCTGCTCGACCTGCTTGGGGTCGAGCATCCGGTCTAGCAGGTCTGTCACCTGCCCGACCCACCCGTCCCGCTCGTCTGTCACCTGCCCGACCCACGCGTCCCGCTTTGGTGGTTGGTGAGCGGCGGGTCGGCTAAGGCAGCGATGTGCTGCCACACCTCGCGCTCAGTGAGCGCTCCTAGCCGTGGTGCCTTCTTGGGCTCCACCCGGCTCTTTGCTGCAGGCGGCTGCTGTGCTGCCGCTGCGCTCGCGGAGGAACCCGCAGAGTCGCGCTTCTGCCCCCCTTCGCCTGAGCCGTCGTTGGCGGCTGGGGCGGGGCTTGCCGCTTGTTGCGGCAGCGCGCTTGCTGCGGAAGGTGCTGCCTCCACGTCTGACGGCTCGTAGTCGGGCACGTCTGCGTTGGCCAGCTCCTCGGTAGGGCTGGCGTCCGGGAGCCTGCTGGCCTGCTCGGCCCCTTCGACTAAGAACGACGAGGCCGCGGCCCGTCACTGAAGAGCCAGGGCTCACCGGGCGGTTCTAGCCGCTCCACTTCCTCGGCCGGCGTGGCCAGAGGGATTGGCACCATCATCGGCTCGCTGCGCTCTGCTGGCGCTGCGCGGCCAAATCTGGGGTTCCAAGGCAGGCCGCACGCTTTGAGGACGGCTGCCGTCTGGTGCCGGGTCTCAGGCGGGAGTCGCCTGACGCTCCTCACGTTGAGTGCGCCGGCTTCGGTTAGCACCAGTCGCGCTCCAGCTTGCCGGCCCAGACCCCTTTGACCCAGCGCACTTGCGCTTTGTTCCCGGGCCTCGGGAGCTTAGCTAGAACGGTTTCTCCAAAGGAGCAAAGTGCTCCACCATAGTCGGTGCCAGTGGCTGCCCGATATGGTGTCACCCCGTCTGTTGACCTAGTCCCGAACCGGGCTTGCAGCCAGGCCACGTGCCTGACAAGCCACGGGAACAAGTTGGACGAAGTGCCCCACTCTAAGGCGGGGTAGTCCGCTCTTAGCTGCGAAAGCCAAGTGCGAACCTCACCTGCCAGGTGTGCGTTCCTTCCCTCCACGGATCCTTGGCTTTGGTGTGACCCGCGAGGGGCGTCCCGAAGACGCACCCTAGCAGCTCCAAGCCGGCGGTGGACCGCACGGGCCACAGAGGCTATGGCATTCTCCTGGTCGGCCTGTAGGGTAAACTTGTCGTACCCCAGGCGATCCACGAACTGCTCCACAAGCCCTGCGGCGTAGGCCGCGTGTCTGTGCCCTTTGTGCGCCACGGGAACCGACAGAGTCCAGCCAGTGGCCCTGTCTGTGAGGTTCAGCACCGTGGCAAGCGACGCTTCTTCCTCAACTTCTTTCCCGTCCCGGCTGTAGAACTGATAATCCATGGTGACAAGCGGCGTCACCGGATCATCTGAAGGCTCACGGCGGCGGTGAGGGTCCTCGCGTGCCTTTCCCTCCACGCACTTCTCGCACCACGCCTGGTAGGGCGTGTGAGTGAGCTCGTGCTCGGCGCGTTCCTGCGCCGTGGGGTTGCGCGGTGCCCTTAGGCCGTGTGGCCTGGAGTCAGGCTGCTCGGCCTGCTCCTCTAGAGGGGCGGGGTTACCCGCAGCCTCCTCCTCTTCAGCAGCTTCGGCCTCTTCGTCGGCTGCTGCTTCCATCGCCGCGTCCTCCACCTCTCGAGCTTCGAGGTCGTGCTCCGGGATGTAGTCGTAGTGTCCCAGGTCCTTCTCGGTGGCTCTGCCGCCACCAGTGCCACCCGGTTTGTTGACCCCGGCAGGAGCTCCCGCTCGTAGGGTAAGAGGAACTGTGACCCTCTCTTGAGGATCGAGGCTCGGACGCCGTCGGGCCACAAAATGTGGCTGTCCTCTCGGTGGAGCCAAATGCCTGCACCGGCCTCAACAGCACGGCTGATGCTGAGGATTTCGTCCTCTATGTCCTCGGTCACCTCAAAGTTGACCTTGCAGGACTGACGCTCCTCCCCTAAGAGGAGGCTCGGCTGGACACGGCCCTTTGTTTTCAGGCGGCTGTTGTCCACCGAGTAAAGGCTCTTTGGTGGGCCCGCGGGCTGCAGGTCGGGAAACGCCTCGGGCCTGCACACGGACACACACGCCCCGGAGTCCACAAGAAGACTCCCCGACACCTTGAGGATCTTTTCCTCTTCTGGCTCGGTGTCGTGAGGCGGGGCAAACCGCACACCTAAAATGCGGTCGTCGCGCACCTGGCGCACCTGGCCTTTACCGCCAGAGCCGCCAGTGCTTCCTCCAGCTTGGGACGCGGAGGGGCCCGCAGTCGCCAAGGAAGCTGTTGACAACGTTGTGGCCGCGTCGTCGGCCACCTGGGCCACCTGGCCTTTGTTGCCTTTGCCTTTTCCCTTGGCGTTGAACCAGCACTCTTTTACGGTGTGCCCCGTTTTCCAGCAGATGGGGCATCTCTCTTTGCCGTCTCTGCTTCCTTGCTGGTTCCCCTTTTTGTCCCCTTTCTTGCCTTTGTCGCCTTTGCCCTTCCCTTCTTTTCCGTCTCGGTCCCCTATTCTGCCAATGTCCATGGCGTTAGGGTCCCTTCGGGAAGAGGCGGCGTAGCCCGCACTCGGGGTCCAGACCCTTTTGGCTTGCAAGTAGCTCACCACTACTTCCCTCACCTCGGCATAAGTCGAAAGACTCGCCGCGTGCATAGCGAGGTGTTGCCGAAGAGCGTTGGGGCTCTCGGTCACCAGCACTGCCCGCAGATCTTCGTCTGCTAGGGCGCGCCCTGCGCCATACTCGGAGGCGTAGCGGTCCACGTCTGCCTCCCATTCCTGCAGAGCCAAGGAGAAGTCGCTCTCCTTTGGCGGGAACTTCGGCATCTGCTCCTGCCACAGGAGACGCCAAAGCTCGAACCCATTCTGGCCCTTCACACCGCGCGCCAGCTTTACAGCTGTGGCGGAGTCCTGGGTCCAGCTGCCCAGCATGCCGAAGAGGCGGACGCTGAGGGTCCGCACTTCCTCGGTCATGGTTGCCATTTGGAGTGGCACCTTGCACTTTCGAGCCACCTCCAGCTCAGCTGGATACCTGGTGTCTACGACCGCCAGGTAGGTCTCTGCTTGAAAGGCAAAGCGCTCCCAGTCGTCTCGCCCCTTAAGGGAGGTAGGGAGTCGCATGCTCTTAAGCAAGTGCCCTCCACCGCTCGCCTGCGACGCAGGGGCGGGTGCCGCCGTGGCGACTGCCGCCGTAGCGGCTGCTGCAGCTAGGCCCTGTTGTCTCTGGGCCGACAGCTCGCCAATCGCAGCCTGCAGCTGCTGCGCTTGGCTCTCCAACAACCCCGTAAGGGCTGCCACTTCCCCGCGCAGAGCCTCGACCACGGGGTCCCTGCGGGGGCGGATAAGCCGGTTGCTGGCTCATCCCTTGAAGCGTCGAAGATAGCCTGGCTGATCTCGTCAAGCAAGGTCAGGGCTTCTCCGTACTGTCTGGGTTTCCTTCCCAGGGGGCTCTCGGCCTGTTGCGCGCTGCGTGCCTCAGTCCGTTGAGAAACTGGCACGGCCCTTGGCCCTCGGACTCCTCTCCCTCTTCCTCACCGCTGGCTGGTGAGGTGGGCTCTAGCTCCTCCTCTGGAGCTTCCTCCCGAAGCGCGGGAGGTACCGCAGCCTCGGGCTCTGCTGGCCCTGGCTGTGCGGCTTTGGGAGGCGGCGGCGCCTTTACTGGGGCCTTCGCTGCCGGAGCGCCTTTTGGCAAGGCCTTCGGCTCTGCCTCCGGGGTGGCCTCAGTGGGTCCACTCGCCGGGGCTGCTTGCTCCTGCCCAGCTTCGGAGCTGGGGCTTCCAGAGCTTTCTTCTTTTGCCTCGGCCGCCTTGGGCGCGGCCTTCGGTGAGGCCTCAGGCTTTACGGCCGCCTCTGCGGAGGCAGGCGGGGCGACCCGCTCTGCCGGCTCCTCCTTCTTAGCAGGGACGGCCCCGCTAGAAGAGGAAGCTGCAGCAGCAGCGGGCGGCTTCCCGCTCTCCGGTGTGTCTTCTCCAGGCGCTGGGCCAGTGAAGACTGGCACCCTAACCGGTGCAGTGTCCAAGGAGGACTCTGAGCTGCTTGGGCTCTGTACCTCCTGGCCGGCACCTGCAGGAGTCTGCTCCGGGGTGCGCGGCTCTGGGATATCAGTCCCCGGGCCCTCTACGAGGACGACCGGGTCTGTATACCCTCTCTTTCGCGCCTTTCAGCGCCGCGGGCCTCGCGGTTGGCGCGGGCCGCTTGGGAACGACCACCTCGGTGCTTCTTCTTTTTCCCAGAACCTTGGGCAGGCTCCTGGGCCGCAGGCTTGCCCTTGCCGGACTTGCCTGCCGGAGCTGGCTTGCCCTTTGCGGGCTGCTCTGCTCCCTTAGCTTGGGCTGCCTTGCCCTTTGCGGGCTGCGCAGCTCCTTTGGCAGGCGTGCCCTTGGTGGGCTTCCCTGCTCCCTTTTCCCCGCGTCGGGGGGTTCGGCTCCCCGACTCCGAGGCGGGGCGGCCCGCACTCGGGCCGGTTTTGCCTTTGCCCTTTTCGGGCTCGGCTGGTCTGCCCCGGTTTTGGTTCGGGGCTTCGGTGCGTTCGCCTATGAAAGGGCGGCGCGGTCGAGCTGGAGCTTCGGCTGCTCCGCTCCCTTTGGCACCTTGTGGTGCCTGGCTGGAAGAGGCCTCCTCTTGGGAGGTCCTCCAGTCCCACTGGGAACTCCAGTCGGAGTCCTAGTCCCACCAGCCCCACCACTCGGACGTGGCGGCTGGCGGGTGGCGGTTCGGCCCGCGCACCCTATAGGAGCGTCGGGGCCTACCGAACCAGCTCCGCTACCATGCGCGGAGGTTGGGTCGCGTATTGGGCTCTTTTTCTACACTCTGCAAAGAGGGCTGCGGAAGTCGCTTGCACTCAGGTTAAGCCCTTTAGCTCAAACCCTCTGCTCTCTACACTGTACAGCTACCTACCTAGGTTTCCTAGTGTAGCCTACAAAAATCTCGCATGAAGGCCTCAAGTGCGCGGGGACTGCGAACGTTGCAGGCATGCAACTTAACGGTAATTCGCCGTTGTACGCCCACAAAACTGCAGAAAGTCCATGCAATTTCGGTTTGTGCCGTAACGACCGGCAACATGCTGAAACATTCCACCGCGCGTGCCGCCGTGAAGCCGCGTGTTATCTTCCTCCGACCGACTACCAGGACATGAGAGTATGACATGGCATCGTCCAAGACATGATGTAGCGATCGTATACTCGCTGCAACTTGACTCGCTAAACGCCGGAGCGAGGACCTGCAGCGAAGTGAAACCTCTTATAGGGGTCCTAGCAACGTTCGCAGCAACATTATTTAATTTGTGTGCTCCTTCCTATGGCGTGTTTCCTCCCCGAAGCCTTTCCAAGCTTTTGCGCCATGTCGACGCCGCCGGATTGGGGAGACACACTGCCCGATGTCTCACCCATTGATGTGCCTTCTTCCTCGTCCTCCCCTGCCACTGGCATGGCGTGCGACCTGCCTGGCGATGGTGAGAGGTAACGCCGGAGTTCGCTTTTGCCCGCACGGGCTGCGTGCGCGGCTTGCTTGACGGAGCCGCCCCTGGGCCCACAACCTGAGGATGCAACTTTTCCGTGTTGCAATGCTTACACCCACCTTTCCTGTCTGGTGAATTGCGCTCGCTTGCACAGCAAGTGCCCCAACTGCCGTGCTGCGACCCACCACGTGTTGCGCGAGCCAACACTCCAAGCCCGCTGTCGGGCTCTCGGCATCGATGTGGATGCAGCGGCTGCGCCTGTGCGAGCCACCGCCCCTGTGCTTCGCCGGCGCGATCGGGGGATCGTTTCGTGGGAGGCCCAATGGATCTGCATGCGATGTCAAAACGAGTTTCGTGCCGATAGCGTGCGGCCGCCGGAGTCAGCCCCGCATTGCCCCCTTTCTCTCACACTCTTCTTGGCATCGCAAATTGAGCGCTGCGTGTGTTCGCGTTGTCCCTTCGAACACCCTGCCCGACCTTTGGCGCTGGTTGTTGCCAACCCTCCTGCCGCATTGCCTGCGGGGGAGCCGTCGCGCGAGCTGCCGATGCATCCAACACAGCCGTGTTGCCACCGCAGCCAGCGAACTCCCCCCATTGCTCCATCGGCTACTATGCTACTGCCGAGCAGCGGGAGCTTCCAGCCTCCTCCCGCTGCTGGCGCCATCCTCACTGCTTCTCTGCGTGCTGCACCTTCCCATGCCCCTGGCCCGCCTGAGCCTGTGCCCAACGATGCGGCTGTCGCCCCGGCAGCTTTGTGTCAGCCGGTCCTGCCCACGGCCGATGACGTCACAATCTCCGGCCCGCTGTTCCGACATCTCCTGCTCCGTCGCCTGCGCCTTCCTTTGCCACTCGGGCCGCGTACGCGCAGCTGCCGCCGCAACCTTCACGCCTTCGGAGACCACCGCGCGGCCTGCGCCACATCGGGCGTGTTCGCGACCCGTGCGCTGCCTTTGGAACGTGCATTGGCCCGCGGTTGCTGCGAGGCTGGGGCTCGCGTCGCCCGCAATGTCCGTGTCGCTGACATGAACTTTGATGTTCGAGTCAGCGATGCACGGCGCATCGAGGTTTGTGCAACGGCTTGCCTCTCTGGCATAGCGCCCAGCTCGCCGTCGATGCAACTATCGTCTCGCCCCTGACGCGTGATGGCCAGCCTCACCCAAGCGCCGATGTTCCGCCTGGCGTCTCGCTCCTCCGCGCTGAGCGAAGGAAACGGCGGGAATGCTACCCGGCTCCGTGCACGCCGTTGCCGACTCGTTGTGTTCGGCTTCGAAACAGGGGGGCGGTGGAGCCAAGAAGAAGCATCCTTCACCCGCCTGCTCGCGCATCCCAGGGCCCTGAGCGCGCCAGCTCCCCTTCGCCAGGCCGCGCGAGCTGCGTGGGTCCAGCGTTGGAGCCGTATACAGTATCCTAGCTGTCGCTGCTCAGCTCGCCGTCGCTGCATCCCTCCCTGCTGACTCTGCACCTGGTGCTGCTGGCGAACCGCCTGCTCTGCATGAGGTTTGGGTCCGGAATTATTTGAGGAATTTTTTTTGTTTTATTTGAGGAATTTTTTTTGTTTTTAGCTTTTGCTTGGGAAAGGGGGGGCAGGGAGGGAGGGAGGGAGGGAGGGGGAGGGAGGGGGGAGGGAGGACGGGGAGAGAGGGAGAGGGAGAGGGGGAGAGGGAGAGGGGAGATGGGAGAGGGGAGAGGGGAGAGGGGAGAGGGAAGAGGGAAGAGGGAAGAGGGAGAGGGAGAGGGAGAGGCAAAGGGAGAGGGAGAGGGAGAGGCAGAGGGAGAGGCGGCGAGGGCGAGGGCGAGGGAGAGGGAGAGGGAAAGAGGAAGAGGGAGAGCGAGAGAAAGGGAGGAAATGGGGGGAAAGGAAAGCAGGGAGGAAGGGAAGAAGAAGGCAACGGCGCCAAAAAAGAAGAAGGCAAAAACGCAAGCAAACGAACAAACAAGCAAGCAACCAAGAACCCGAGGAAACAAAAGGAAGAAATATATAAGGAAAGTCAATAAGCACAAAGCAGCAGCAACACAAGGAATAACGGCAAACAGAATAGATATGTAGATGTGCCTGTGTGCATGCGTGTATATACCTCTACTCCGGTCAGACACCTGAAAGGTGAGCCGGCACTTACAAGGAATATCGGATTAAAAAAACAGATATGATATGTGCATATGTGTATGCATCTATACTCCTCTACTCCGGTCAAGTACTTGAAGTTCCAGTCAGATACCTGCAAGGTGAGCCGGCGCGCACAAGGAATAGCGTCTTTTCGACAGATATGTATATATGCATCCGCCTGGTTAGAAATGGTCTTTGAGATTGATCATGGTCAAAAAGAAATGAATTTGCTTAATGCACCACTCAACAACGAGGTCATGGGGTAGCGGCTCCAGTTATTGCACTGCCAAGCAGCACCGCTGATGCTCATGATGCGCGTGTCTTGTCCGCCCCCAAACCTGGTGATGCTGGTCCTAAAACCCACACCGCCTGGTCCGTCTCGTTCTCCCACAGCCGAAATCTTGAGCCAGTGAGTGTTTATGAGAGGGTCTAGTGAAGAGGGACATGCGATATGTGATAAGTGCGCACCTGTGCACAATCAAGTGTGACTCCAAGCCTATTGAAATCTTGCCGCACACGAAGCCATGGAAATCCACCCGGACGAGGTGCGGTTCAACCGCACAAAACATGTAATGCTCAAAAAATCAACTTTTCCAACCCTTGCAACGCACGAAACACTGCTATGCTCAAAAAATTCCAAACTTTTAAGGACTCTGCCCCCGGCCTGGCCATAGATGCCAGAATTTTGGGATTTTTTTGAGCAGTACTGTGTTTCGTGAGTTTCACGGCTGGAAATTTTGGAAGTTTTTTGAGCATCACAGTGTTTTCTGATGTCCAAGACAGGATATATTGCATCACAAGATAATTGTGTGCTTTCAACCGTTGTCAAGGACTGGAAGTAATCTTCTGGAACAACAACGGTTTTCATTGCTCTTGTTAGGTAAGTATGAAAAAGGCCTAGTCGTTGCAGAGTTTATTTCATATATGTTCTCGTTGGTTGGTAGATCTATGGCACCAGCAGCACTGGCTCCAGTGCCTGAGCTTTCTCGAAAATGGTTTTGGCCATTCTTCGGCAAGCTGCACCGCCTACAGATCCATCACTGTAGCAGCGCAAGCCTATCTAGAACTTAATTCATTTCATGTTGAAGACTGTGGGAAACTGTTTGCATCTTGCTATCATCAGAAACAATGGAGACTTCCTATTCGGTTTCCTATGAGACATCCTCATACCTATCAAGCAAGAGACATGAAGATTCCTGCTAACCCAGAAGAGAATTCTACGATGTCACCTGTAGTCTTTGAAGACTGAAGAGAGCTCTTTTTCATGTTGTGATACGAACTATGACAGCGTTTAAATCACAGTCACATACAGAAGGACCGGTATCGCTTTGTCAGGATGTGAAAGAGGTGTAGAAACCGATACAAGTCTTATGCCTCTTGCCCGTTTAATAAAAGATACCAGTAAGCAAGCTTCTCTTTGTTTCTTGATCACATCTGGGGAGTGTCGCTTGAAGATTGAAGAGAGCTACTTTTTCCGCTACGTTCTATGACAGCAATTAGAGAAACAGCCATGGACATAGCGATCGGCATCTTCTGCGGGGTACAGGGCAGCATCATTAATAAGAGTTAACCGAATGAAAACTCATGGCCCTCCATGAAGTGCCATTTTACTTTGTTTTACAAGGTTAAGGAGCCCCTGCCTTGTGATTGATACGTATCAATGCAGCCAGTCGTAATTAGTCCTGCTCCATGTTTGGAAGGGTGCAAGAGCTCTCTTACTTATTGCTGCAGACGAGCCTTCTTGTGCGCCCGCATATGCACATGAACTTTCCAACTCCAGGGGGGCTTTCCCATTTTTTATGAGGCAAAGAACAACTATTGGAGTATTGCTTCAAAAATAAATGCGACCGTATATTCGACTTCCTCCGTGTATAACGGACAGGACATGAAAGGAGCTCTTTGTGTTTCGTAACTCATAAATCAAATGCTAGAGCTATGAGGCCGCATCAGAATCGGACGCTCACGAGCAGCGGAAAGAGATGGCCCACGCACACAGACGTTCTCGTAAGAAAGACAACAGCATTTTTATTATTAGAGGAATGTCGTTAAATAACACACCATAAAACGCAAAAAACAAGAGGTTTTTTAGTACTACCTGAACAAAAACAGCACGCCCTCCAGCATTTCAGCTTCTCCAACATATAAACTACCATAAATCTGCTGCCGAAATTCGGCGCCAGACTTTTACACATATCAAACCCGCGACTTGTAGCAGTACTGTTTGCATGCATATGGAGTAAAGCACAATTGTATCGGAATTTACGGTGTTTTCGGCATATATGAGTAGTCGACCAATGTAGAGAAGCAACCTGTGGAATTGTGTGGAAGAGGCGGATGTAGATCTTGGCGGGGGTGACCATATATATATATATATATATATATATATATACTCTATATTTAATTTATATACTGACATACTCCCGACCCTCCTTTCTTCCTTCTGTCTTTTCGTCCTTGCTTCCTTCATTCCTTCCTTTCCTCCCTTCTTGCTTTGTTTCTTTCTTTTCTTCCTTCGATCCTTTTTCCTTGCTTCCTTTCCTTCCTTCCTTCCTTCCTTGTGTCCTTGCCTTCTTGTGAAGAAGTCAGGAGGCCAGGCCAGGTCGAGAAGCCAGGAAGCCAATTAGTGTTGACGCAAAGAAGGCCAACAAGACAGCAAACCAGGAAGGAAATCCCATAAACCAAGAAGCCAAAAGACGACAACAAACCAGCAAGGAAAGCCAAAAAGCCGAGAAGCAGAAAGCAAAAGCAAAAAGCAAAACCAGTAAAAAGCAAAGGCAGAAAACAACAGGCCAACGCCCAAAAGCCGAATAAGCAAAAGCGAAAAACAAAATAAATCACAAAAAAGAACAATGCAGTGTTTCGTGAGTTTCAGGGCTGGAAATTTTGGAAGTTTTTTGAGCATCACAGTGTTTTCTGATGTCCAGGACAGGATATATTGCATCACAAGATAATTGTGTGCTTTCAACCGTTGTCAAGGACTAAAAGTAATGATTTATGTGTCTTCTGGAACAACAACGGTTTTCATTGCTCTTGTTAGGTAAGTATGAAAAAGGCCTAGTCGTTGCAGAGTTTATTTCATATATGTTTTCGTTGGTTGGTAGATCTATGGCACCAGCAGCACTGGCTCCAGTACCTGAGCTTTCTCGAAAATGGTTTTGGCCATTCTTCGGCAAGCTGCACCGCCTACAGATCCATCACTGTAGCAGCGCAAGCCTATCTAGAACTTAATTCATTTCATGTTGAAGACTGTGGGAAACTGTTTGCATCTTGCTATCATCAGAAACAATGGAGACTTCCTATTCGGTTTCCTATGAGACATCCTCATACCTATCAAGCAAGAGACATGAAGATTCCTGCTAACCCAGAAGAGAATTCTACGATGTCACCTGTAGTCTTTGAAGACTGAAGAGAGCTCTTTTTCATGTTGTGATACGAACTATGACAGCGTTTAAACCACAGTCACATACAGAAGGACCGGTATCGCTTTGTCAGGATGTGAAGGAGGTGTAGAAACCGATACAAGTCTTATGCCTCTTGCCCGTTTAATAAAAGATACCAGTAAGCAAGCTTCTCTTTGTTTCTTGATCACATCTGGGGAGTGTCGCTTGAAGATTGAAGAGAGCTACTTTTTCCGCTACGTTCTATGACAGCAATTAGAGAAACAGCCATGGACATAGCGATCGGCATCTTCTGCGGGGTACAGGGCAGCATCATTAATAAGAGTTAACCGAATGAAAACTCATGGCCCTCCATGAAGTGCCATTTTACTTTGTTTTACAAGGTTAAGGAGCCCCTGCCTTGTGATTGATACGTATCAATGCAGCCAGTCGTAATTAGTCCTGCTCCATGTTTGGAAGGTTGCAAGAGCTCTCTTACTTATTGCTGCAGACGAGCCTTCTTGTGCGCCCGCATATGCACATGAACTTTCCAACTCCAGGGGGGCTTTCCCATTTTTTATGAGGCAAAGAACAACTATTGGAGTATTGCTTCAAAAATAAATGCGACCGTATATTCGACTTCCTCCGTGTATAACGGACAGGACATGAAAGGAGCTCTTTGTGTTTCGTAACTCATAAATCAAATGCTAGAGCTATGAGGCCGCATCAGAATCGGACGCTCACGAGCAGCGGGAAAGAGATGGCCCACGCACACAGACGTTCTCGTAAGAAAGACAATCAGTATTTTTATTATTAGAGGAATGTCGTTAAATAACACACCATAAAACGCAAAAAACACGAGGTTTTTTAGTACTACCTGAACAAAAATAGCACGCCCTCCAGCATTTCAGCTTCTCCAACATATAAACTACCATAAATCTGCTGCCGAAATTCGGCGCCAGACTTTTACACATATCAAACCGGCGACTTGTAGCAGTACTGTTTGCATGCACATGGAGTAAAGCACAATTGTATCGGAATTTACGGTGTTTTCGGCATATATGAGTAGTCGACCAATGTAGAGAAGCAACCTGTGGAATTGTGTGGAAGAGGCGGATGTAGATCTTGGGGGGGGGGGGTGACCATATATATATATATATATATATATACTCTATATTTAATTTATATACTGACATACTACCGACCCTCCTTTCTTCCTTCTTTCTTTTCGTCCTTGCTTCCTTCATTCCTTCCTTTCCTCCCTTCTTGCTTTGTTTCTTTCTTTTCTTCCTTCGATCCTTTTTCCTTGCTTCCTTCCTTCCTTCCTTCCTTCCTTCCTTCCTTGTGTCCTTGCCTTCTTGTGAAGAAGTCAGGAGGCCAGGCCAGGTCGAGAAGCCAGGAAGCCAATTAGTGTTGACGCAAAGAAGGCCAACAAGACAGCAAACCAGGAAGGAAATCCCATAAACCAATAAGCCAAAAGACGACAACAAACCAGAAGGAAAGCCAAAAAGCCGAGAAGCAGAAAGCAAAAGCAAAAAGCAAAACCAATAAAAAGCAAAGGCAGAAAACAACAGGCCAACGCCCAAAAGCCGAATAAGCAAAAGCGAAAAACAAAAAAAAATCCCCAAAAAAAAAAAAAAAATTCCTCAAATAATTAGGATTCCATGAGGTTTTAGCATTCTTAGCCGACGCACACTGGCTCGTAGCGCCACAGCCCAATCGTTTGCCGGCTCGGCTCGCCTAAGCCTGTGCGTAGCGTTCCCCCCGGCCCGCCGTAGCGGGACCGCTTTGACTTCTGGTAGAAAGGTGCGTGAAAAAAAAACGTAGCCGTGAGCGGCCAACAGAAATCATTAAAGCGAAATGAATGTTGTTGTTTTTTTCACGCACCCTTTTTGCAACTGCGAGTTAAGGAGTGTCCAGGCCCCGGTGCCAATTGCAGTTTATGTCGGCGGGTGGCGCTTCAAGCACGGGCAGGGAGGCGGCTGGGCTCAGAGGCCTGCTGCTAGCAAGCGTTTGCAAGGAGGAGCCAGCAACAACAAGCTCCGACTGGAGGGGAAGCTCCAGGAGCGCACGCTGCGCCGCAACGGAGACGAGGCGAGGCCACTCCAGTGGAGAACCCAAGCGGCCTGGGCCGAGTTGCGGACTGCGGCAATGGCACTTGCTGCACGCGTCCGAACAAAAAGGCGAACGAAGGTGGCAGCTTCCTTAGCCCAGCGTCCGCCCACCTCGAGTCCGAAAACGAAGAAACGGCGGGGTCGGCTTCGGTCAATCTCGGGGTATGTCTGCCCGGGTGGTGGCTCCGTCATGTGGGCCGCCATCTCAGATGATGTTGCACGCAGGAAATTGTGACTAGAGAGCTGCACAACATCAACTATGTCAAGCATCCAAGTCCGACGTTCCGCCCCCCAAGTGGCAGACTCCAAAGTTGGCTGCCACACCAGCATGAAAGACATACAATACATAAATTACGGTGATGACGCACGCCCCGCCCATTTCGGAAGAAACCATTTTGCCTCCAGGTTTCTGAACCGTTTAGCCACGTGGAAGGTTGGCTCGCGCTCGGATGGAGCGTGGTGCGGTGGGTGGCTCACGAAGCACGCCGGGCCACACCTGCTCTAGCCCAGCGGCCCCCCCACCACCGGACGGAAGGCCTTGTCGCACGCAGCCTGGGTTTGTGCTGGGGGTACGCCGGCTACCCGCCCGGCTGGCCTGGGAGGCCTTGGCCTGACCTCTGCCACTCGCAGTGCACCTGCAGCATACTGGGCCGCATGGGCTGATGCGCTGCCCGTTCTTCGGGCTCGCTCGCTCGCCAGCCAGCCCGCAGCAGCTGGTGGTGTTAGGGAGCGACGTTGGAGGACGCTGGAATGCCGGCGTGCAGCTGCTGATGCTGCTGCTCCGGGATCTAGTCCGCGTGCCCAACGAGCTCCGCCGGGCAGCAGGTGCAAGGAGGGTGGCCAGACACACAAGCTGCATCGTGTTCAGCCGCATATTCGGCCGTTGACGCAAGAAGCTGGACTCGCAGTTGATTCTACCAATGCTTGGCATGGGTCTGATGAACTCCGTCCAATGCTGCCATTAAGAGCAAGCCCACATCGGCCCATTTTTGACATGTTATGTCGTCGCGCAGCCTGAACGAATTAGGGAGTTAGAATGACCACGCACACATCCAGCATTGCGTAGGATGCAAATCTGAGTGCTGCCGTGAAGAGCTAGCCAACATCGGCGACGTGCAGTGTCACGACAGGAACTTGGTTGGACGCGACCTTACGCGCAGGGCTCGGATGTTCTAGGCCTGCATTTCGAGTCATCGGTGCCAAGCGAGCAAGCCAAGACCGTTTGTTGGAAACAATGCCCAACAGCAAGGATCTGCAGCGTGTGTGGTTGTTTTGTGCCGCGAGCCGACTAATCCCCACATGCATGGGCCTGATGCGGTCATGTTTTTACGCGCATTTTGCGTGCATGACTGGGTCCCTGCTCCACGCTGTACACGTGGCATCAGGCAGCCTTCACTACGACGTTTCGACGGGCGGCGGAGCGGCAGGCGGCTGCGTCAGCTAGCTCGAGCAAACAATCCAGCCAGAGGGCCGACTGATGGCTGGCGAAGAGTGGCGCCAGCTGACCGACGGCTGTGTGAGGGCTTGCCGCACCGACACTGCCAGCATGGCCCACCAACGCCTGGCCCAAGCAGTGGACGCCGCGCTTCGCATGGCTGGAGGCGCGGATGCTGGTGGCATCCGGCGGCCTTGCTCCTCACGAGGTTCGAGAGTCGGAAAGGATGTCGCTCAGGTGGCAAATTGCTCCATGTAAACATCGTGTTGCCGGTCACCCACATTTTTGATGATTTCTGGATGTAGTCTATCAGTGCGGCATGATTCGGCCCCGAACATGCTGCATGCATGCATTTTTTCGAGCAGCTGGATGTTGTCACGTGATTGACTTGCAAAATGTGGGTCACAAAGATAAAGTACAATTTGGTATCCCCGACCGCCGTTAAATTTTAAAACAACAAATTGCTGACAGCGTCGTGGCAGCTGTACGCGTTGTTTGTGCCCTGGTGTCGCACTTGGTGATGTGCCCGTGGCACCGCAGGTTACCCAGTTGATGTCCGATGATGATTACTCATCCTTGCGAACATCTCGTCGGATTTGCTAGATACTTTCACTGCCGTATGCGTTATAGAACTGCCGTTTCTGCCGTGGCAAACTTGAGATTCCAGCTCCAATACATACGTGTGCCTTATGCGCATCGGTCCTGTTAGCTGGGGGTGGATTTTCAGGAAAGAGCTTCGAGTTTCACATTCTTAATTCTTAGTTACTGACCGCTGGACGGTTGTTTCAGGACCCGTGCTGCTTCAGGCTTCCCGGAAATGGCGGCAGCATGCCCAACGCCGTATTGAGAAAGGTGTGTTGGCATACGGTTCTGATTTTTTGGTATGCTAGCTGCTAGCTTTGCTGTCCCTGTACGAGAACTACCCGCTTTTGAAAGATTCCTGATTCTCAATGCCCGGATAGGAACCGTAATCGTCAACGGACTCGGCGGGGCGGAAGCAAAGCGAACGCTTGTTGTCCGTCCGCCAAAGAATGTCCAGTCTACTGTTACATGCAGCGCTAACGAGGCACAGCGGCAGCAAACACAGTAGCACAAGTTCGGCTAGCTCCACAACATCGCTCAGCGTCGATTGCAACTGCGCCGGTTCGCGCCCAAAGCCGGCCTGCTGCGTGAGCGTGGACGCCAGTGCATGCAGTTCAACAACCCCCACCAGCTACGTGGCAGCACGAAATGTGGCATGTGACAGGACCCGGGGTTCATGATGTAAATCAGCAGCTACAGTCTCGTGGCGTCTTGCTGCATGCTGATTGTCCGGAAATGGCAGGATTGTGTGCGGCCCAATTGCAGTGGAGGCAATCGCTTACTGCGCGATGCGTTGGCATGACATCGCCTGAGGATTGCAGCTGTCCCGTCCTTAATAAGCCCTCTTCCGAACTCTGTTGCGGGCTGCCGGTACATCGTGGCGCAAGTTATCCGTGAGCGGCAGTCGATGCTGTAGGCGACCACGCGCTTGCCCTGCCTTCGCACACGCTTACTGGCCAGGCGAGCCAAGCTTGTAGAGCGAACATGGGTCCGCGTCGCGAGAGAGGCGCTGGGGGCTGAAGAGCAGGTCGTGCCACAGCAATGGCTGGCCCACACCACGGCCCCTGGCGTGGAAGCCGCAGACCGGCGCCGCCTCGACCTGGTCGTGTACGGCGCGACACGCAGCGGCGGAGCCTTGTGTTGTGACGCCATGCTCGTGTTTGCCTTCACGCGCACGGGACACCCACAACCTTGTGCAGCGTTGGTCGACGGCACCGCACAGGGTAGCCGAACGCCGGAAGCTCACTACCTTTCCAGAGCTCTCTAGCGGCGGCCCGCAGTTGCTCGTCGTGGGCTCGGAGGTGGGCGGACACTGGAACGACCAGGCACGCGCCTCCGTACAGACCTCGTCCGGTTGTTGAAAGCTCACCGGGCCCCGCCCGCACTCCGCCCGGCAGCGTCTGCTGGGGGGCACGCGAAACATGGCCGACGGACTCCGGCGAGGGTTTCGGTGCCAGCCCGTGAAGCCGAAGTGGAACCGGCAAGCAGGCTTATCGGAGCTGGGCGGCGAAAGACTGATTGTGCAAGCACCTGGCCGATGTCTCCGAGGGCTCTGACTCCATTTGGCGGGTTTGCATAGGGCGACCAAGCGGCCGTCGATGACGGCTGGAGGGGCACGGGCTGGCACACGATCAACAACGGCGTAAGAGATGCAAGTGTGCGATCGTCATGCCGGAGGGCCCGAGAGTGGTGCCACGCCTTGCACTGCAAAGTCCGTGAAGAAGAGTTGCGCTCGCAACTCGGAGCTGCTTAAACAATCCTTGGCATGGGCGCGTAGAGCGCGGCCCTGCCACTGGCTCCGGCAGCGTGGTCAGCAATGACAGGTGGTACCTGCTCGTCATCGTCATGGCATCACCTTTGAGCGGGGGGCGAAGGAACCGGGAACTACGTTCAGAGAACGAATCCATCCGGGAGCGGCCGTCATCAGGACGATTTTCGTCAGGAGAGGTGGCCGAGACCTGCAGGAGTGGGTGCTTGAAGCGGTGCAGCAGCGTCGGCAGAGGCTGGTTGTGAGGGCAGGCTTGGAGCTTTCAAACGGCGATTGGCGACGGTCGCCGGACCGTCCTGCAACGGTGCCACGATATGCCGCGACGCAAAGGCCCTCCGGTGCCACGGCAATCATGCGGACTGGACGCGACGTGACGTGACCTGCGCACACTCCAGCCGAGCGACCACCAAGCGGAAACGGCGGCACTGGCTCAGGGTACGTTTGGTGGATCCGGCATAGCTTCGCTTGAAAACGCTCTGAGCGGCGGGGGACGTTCAACAACCCCACCGCAAGGAGTTTTCATGACCCGGTGCCTGGCAACATAAGCTTCGACGTGCTAGCAGAACAAGTGTCGGTGCGACAGCTTGCATGCTTGGCTCGGCATGCCAGCCCAATGAGAATCTGCGAAATTACTTGATGCTCGAGGACGAGGACGCGCAACTTTTGCCCCGCCAGCTGCAGCCGTTGTTCGAGGCTGTGCGGACACCTGCAACGAAGAAACCACTGACCGAACACCATCCAATCAACAGTGGAAGGATGCAGCGCAAGAAATGGCTTGACTCAGAATATCGATTGTTCGAGTGGCAAGCTGCATACAAGCTGATCCGAGGAATCTGCAGGCAGTGGCATCTGGAGTCCAAGCATCGAAAGATTGCACAAGCACCGGATGCAGAACGGGGCGCAACGTGGACGAAAATGTCGCTCAGCGGCAGGACGACGGGGCACGAGAGCACAAGATGCAACAGCAGCAATGCACATGGTAGTGCAGAAGGCCGTGGCAAATCTGTGCCGAGCATGTAGTTGTCGCACATGGGCTGAATCAAGAAATGATACAGGTCCACTTCATTCCCCGACTGGTCGGGTATGCTTGCGGTACAGTGGACTCCCATTTCTTTCCGTATACTCGTAGCACGAACAGGAAAGGAAAATGCACAGAGCCTTCACACTTAGTGCTTAGATTCGAGTAACTAACTTGAACAGTCCAACATAGGAAAACTGCTGCTGCAAAGCACTCCGTCAAGTGGCACCGGGTCTCGCAACATCACCAAGAATTTCGCCTGTCGTACTTGAAGGAGAGCCCACGTCTTGCCCGAATCAAAAACCGCTGTGGGATCGGACATCAATCGTTTGCGCGAGGTCCTTCAATTGGTGGGCATCTGATGTTCCGTACGTGTCCGGGGCTCACGGTTCGCATGTGCACGAGTCCTTTGCCCTCGCGCCAATGACAGGCCGAAGTGTAGTATGGACGATCTGTTTCCGTCCTCGATGAGCTTGCTCAAAGCCTTCACGAGTTAAGCACAGATGCCCCCTGGGGTGGAGCAATGAGGGACAGGCCTGCATTTCGGTGCCGTTCCATGGCCTGCCGTACCTGAGGTCTCGCGAGCAGAACTAGAATCCCACCCATCTCCCCCAGTGAAGCGAAGATTCCGATCACGCCGAAGAACAGACACCTCAAGAATGAAAAGCTTTGAGCTCCACTGATGACCCTAACCGAGGCAGCTGAGGCCAAGACACTCTTGTGAGCCTCCAGTGCCCTCGCTACGGCACAGCCCAGCCCGGCGTTTCAAGCATTTCAAGACCCAAGTTTCTGCGGACCTGATCATGCTGGTTGTTCCGCACCCAGGGAAGCCGAGAATGATGAAGCTTAGGGGCCACTGCACGAATGGGGACGCCTGCCAGATGTGTCAAAGCCGCGAGATAAACGGATGTGAGCAAGGCACATGCAGAGCACCTTCCCACGACAGCACACCTGGACCCAGGCAGCTCCAACGTGTCACCACTACCGGCCAAAGGAAGCACATGGAAGCTCTAAGCTGTCTGCATCGAAGGTGAAGACGCGGTTGAAACAGTGGGGATCCGCCTCGCGCTGCCTTAGCACCCATACGGCAGCAAGAATAACTGCGAGCATGAAGCCACCACTTGCAGGCATAAGTGCTATAAGTTTGGCTTGGCTTCGTGCCAAAAACAATATACGGTGGTTAGCGACTTAGCGTACATCTGAGTTGCTGGCTTTCAGCAGACGGCCCAAAGATCAGCTCGGTTTCCACACCTAGTCCTAGCTAGCAGAGTTGAATGTCCCGGAATGGGGTCCTTAAAGCTCGGGAGACGACCACGGGAACAGGGTGAACCGACAAACAAACAGGTGTTAGTTATCCTGCATCTGAGCCAGCTGCAACACTCAGACTGATACGACAACGGCGTGTCACTGGTACAACCCTACCCCCTCACACACAAAGAAACATATCCATCCATCCATCCATCCATCCATCCATGCATGCACACATAAACACATATACATATACATATGTGTGTATATATATATATATGCATATGCATACACACACAGAGAGGCGCATCACAGTGTCAATGGATGGAGAGATGCGGAAACAGACAGGCAGACAGACAGATAGGTCGATACGTAATGATACTTAGATAGGCAGATGGGCAGACTTGGATAGATAGGGATAGGTAAGCAGGTAGATAGGGAGAAAGTAGGTTGATAGACAGACGGATACATAGTAGAAAGACGAACCCATAGATAGATGGGTAGATAAACAGGTAGAAAAGTAGGTAGACAAATAGATAGCAAGATAGATAGATAGATAAACAAATTGACAGGCTAATAGATAGCTAAATAGATAGATAGGTACATAGGTAAATAGATAGATAGACAGCTAACTAAATAGGTATATAGACAGATAGATAGACAGATACAAAGCTGGCAAGGTAGGTAGACAGATAGATTGCTGCGAGATGGATGTAGATACAAACAGAGGGAGACAGACAGACACAGGTAGATGAAGACAAACATAGACAGATATGTACGTGTTTATTTGTTTTGAGAGAGATAGACAGGTACAGATATAAATCGAGGTATAGCCACAGAGTCAGACAGCGATTATGCAGATATACATACAAATACACATAGAGACATAAATGCACATGCATATTCGCTATATACAGAACACATACAGGTTCGATATAGCAGTAGCATACACATACACTATTCTGCGTACACTGCCTATATATTCGCGCACATATAAACGTGTACATATATACATATACATAATATACATATATATATATATACACATACATAACATATATATATATATATATATATATATGGTCCGTAATGTATATATATATATATATGGGCGCACCCCTATTTGGGATCCCCTACGTTTTTCGCTACATCATCTGACTGAGCTATAACCACCAGACTAGGTTATAACCAGCCGATTAGGTTATAACCAGCCGACTAGGTTATAACCATTCGAATAATTTATAATCAGGTATACATTATCGATATTTCAATTTTTTCCAACAAGCGTGCTGTAGTCATTAGTCTGGTTCAGTCATTCCTTATCGCGAACTAAATTTTGGAACGAAAAGTTTTCCATCTTTGTACTGTAATGCTGCAATCCCATCAAAGTCTCTGTTGTTGGGCGCATTGCTATGACGTTTTGGCAAACTGATAGCTTTCAATGACATATCCCTGTGCCCCTATGTGATTGCTTGTAGACACTGGTATATCCGGTAGGTATATTTGAGTGGTGCATTCCTTATTTCTGTATGACGGCTGCCCCAAGCCAAAATTGAAAACTTGCACACTACAAGCTTGGCAAACTTTGTACAGTGTTTTTCCTGGGGGACGACATGAAGCGTCGCTTCTTAGGCTTGGCACTGTTTCTATATGCTCAGTGATGAGGCCTGTGCTTTTTGTATCAGCATACCTTAACCATCACGTAAAGCTCACTGAAAACCATAAAGCTACATCTAGCTTGTCCGAATTTCTGTTTGTGTTCTTGTGAATATTTTCTGAAGGTCGAACAGAAGCCATTGTTCCCAATCCAGAACGTGCTCCTCGTTTTAGAAAAAGTGGTAAACACACACCGAATCACTCCTCGAAAGAGGTACATCCATGTAGTTGGAAATAGCATTGCAAGGAATTTTCTACGTACCGAGCGAGGAAACCTAACAGTTTGCAAGTTGCAAATCGCTCACCACACATATTCTTATCAGTTTTGTCTCATCGAAATCCTGCTTCCTTGGAACGATGTTTGAACATAACGTTGCAACCAGTTCGCCTATGTACGAAGTGATGAAACCTGACCACGCTGTAAGCTTTGATATACTATCTCTCCCTACAATGACGTCGTATCAGTCGTATCTCAACTTTTTTGTGTACCGTGATATTCCAATGTTGACAACACTTACTGACCTACTGTAATCCCGACAGAGACCCTTCATCTTCCGCATTTTGATTCCTGGGTCATTGACATGTTAGCGGCTATTCTCTCAATGTGTACATAGATCTCATAAGCCCGATGTACTGGAACGGACAGACCATTATGTAAAGTCCGCCATATAGCCTTTCCGCTAAAGTTGGGGAATGCGCATATGGTCCCCGGAATTATGTTTGTTACAAAGCACTGCATCATGCCTCAACAACCGAATACATGCCAATTACCTCGGACCTTCTTCTGGTCCTTGTTTAGTTTCATTGCGGTTACATTTCCCCTGAAACACCGAAACTTTCGAACGTTTGGATCTAGGTCTAGGTGTTGATGAAGTAGCGGTGGCACAGATTTGCTTCGTAAGGTTTATATTGTGCAACAAACAATCAAGGCACCCCATTGCAGGTTCACCATCAAGTGTTGGGTTTGGGTTTTAGTGCTTAGGGTTTGGCGCTAGGGTTTGGGGGAGACTTAGACTTAAACCATTATACCGGCTCGCTTGCGCGATACGACACGGAAGACTTAAACCATCAAACCAATAAACCAATCTATTTGATCTATAGGGCACGGCGGGAGTCTTCAAACCCTGAACGTATATTGCAGCCTGGTTATAACCTCTGTCCCCGGTTATATCCAGGACACCTGCGTAGTAGGCAGCCCTAGACCCATCACTAACCCATTAAACCATTATCCTTTCCCCCAATGGAACCAAACCAATAAACCATTAAACCAATCCTTTTGCCCCATAGCACTAAACCATTAAACCAATCCCTTTACCCCATACCACCAAACCACTAAACCATTAAACCAATCCTTTCCCCCAATGCACCTAAAACACTAAACCATTAAACCATTAAACCAATCCCTTTACTTCATACCACTACTACTAAACCATTAAACCATTAAACCAATCCGTTTGCTCCATACCACTAGACCACTAAACCACTAAACCATTAAACCATTAAACCAATGCTTTCGGCCCATACAGGGATGTGTCTCTCTCTATAGGGGAAAATGATTGGTTTAATGGTTTAATGGTTTAATGGTTTAGGTCCATTGGGGGAAATGATTGGTTTAATGGTTTAATGGTTTATTGGTTTAATGGTTTAGGTCCATTAGGGGAAATGATTGGTTTAATGGTTTAATGGTTTATTGGTTTGGGTCCATTGGGGGAAAGGATTGGTTTAATGGTTTAATGGTTTATTGGTTTAGTGGTATGGAGCAAAAGGAATGGTTTAATGGTTTAATGGTTTAGTGGTTTGGGTGTGCCAAAACCCAGGGGACCCCATATAGGGGGGTACCCATATATATACATGCATGTTTATATGCACAGGCAGACACTGACACGGCAGTACTACAACTACTTTCGTGCGACACGGCTGCTGGTACGTGCTGCAGCAAAACTCTGCTATCGCAGAGCCACCACCCATCTGCCAACAGCCATTGGGAGCTGCCAGCATTGGGGCACCAGCCAGCCAACTGTTGCTCGTGTTGGGTTCTGGCTCAAGCCGAACAGCTGCAGCATGCGCTTCGGTGTGAATGATTTCGAACATTTCCGCACCCCCATCCACGTCCCTACGCTGCCTTCTCAATGCTGCTTATAGATGTACAGTAGCTCTTCCAGCACTCACTTCCTCTACATTGCCGCAAGTCTTGAGAATGGGCTTTGTGGGTGCCCGTGTGCGCGGCCATGCCTTTTCGATCCGCGCACCACGCACGTCAAACAGCCAGACAGCCTGCATGTTGCAGGAGAGGCACTTTGTACAAAGCTCCAGGCCAAGATCTTCAAAGCACATCCCTTTCATCAGCCGAAGTATTGAATGACCGCAGAAAACCTTTCTGGATTGAACCGAACTTCTTTGATCGGGTAGTGGAACTGGCCTGCCCTTCTTACTGAGGTTCGCTGTTTGGATCCACAGATTGTTGTGAAAGCCGGGGCCGAGGAGCTAAAAGACTGGGTGTTTTGTCAAATGAAAGGGACGGGGATCAGGTTTCAGCCAGGGCCATCTCAAGCACGGGACTGGACACGATGTTTGGAGAGTGGCTGACGAAACAAGGCCACGACCAAGCGAAGTACACTGCAGCGTTGTGTCTCGTCCATGCATCGCTGACCCGCGGTGCATCAAATTCGCTAACACTCGGTGCTGCTGCAGCTTACGAATCGCTCGCATCGCTCTAGGTAATTTGCAACACGCATCCAGTTGAGGACTCTTCGGGATCAGCCAACTTTCCGATGGCAGTTTTGCACAAGTGCGTCCTGGCCCACTATGCCCGAGTATTCCAACTTGCCCGTTCACTACACGAGGAGGGAAACAAGACAGAACAAAGACATTCAAGGACTTTGCAAAGTCGACTGGCTAAGGACAGGCATGCCGCATGGTTGATGGAGGTCAGGGACACCGGAAGAATCTTGAACCATCCTTTGTGATCTCGGCCCGGTCCGTTAGCACTAGCTGCGAATTCAGTAGCCCAGAACGGACCAGCATTGTGATCACACGATCTGAAGCGACTGGAAGCAGTCTTGGGCTCCTTGTGAAACGCTATGCAAGCAAGCATCGTCCATCCGAGATGCGCAGTATCCAGACATCTCTTTGGATCTGGCGGAGGAGTAATATTTCCATATCAGAATCCGGAAGGCTTGTGCATCCAGCTAGCCCACATCGAAGTAACCTCTCGTGAAACAGATTCGAGGGGTCAGAAGATCGAGCTTCCCAAAGCAGCCGGAGAGCCTGTGAAGGCAGTGCCCTTGTCGTTGATAGCCACAAGGCCTCTGGGAAAGGCCGTGGCCGAGGGCAGAGAGGGGCATAGCGGCATAGCGAAACGCTGAGCCCCCTGGGCCCTGGGCAGGCTGTGAGGATTTGGATCATCTGCTCGAGCCGGCTCCTGAGGTCCAAGGAGTCCAAGGAGTCCAAAAGTCCAAACAGAAGAGAAGAGAAGAGTGAGAACCGGTCCGGGCACCGAGGCCGGGGCTTCACGAGGCCAGGGCAGTCCAAGGGCACTTGCAGGTGGCCCCAGCACTTCCCATACTTGGCGGACTTCAGATGAACCTTTGAGAAATGCCAACGCCGGGAGAGAAGCTGCGGGATGCGTAGCCTCCACTTGAAATGCTGAGCACGAAGCTGTTGGCCAAATCCAGCAGATCTGATTGAGATGAACAAAGCCCATTATCTCGAGAAGGCCTGAGCTGGACCACGAATTTGCTGTGCGCGGCTTGAAGAACGAGATGCAACGGGTCAGGTAACCACTACAAGAGTACTAGCATGCTTGAATCCAAGATGCGGCACGTGTACTTGTTCAGACCCGCCACTCCGACTGCATGCCTGAACCTCATTCACAAGTCCAAAACAGATGCATCTTCGGATCTGTGATCTGCTTCGACATGTCGTCAAGTCGTACCCGTTCTGGTTTTGAACTGCTTTCGGTTATCTGCAGCTTTATTGCAACCACTGATACATTGTGCAGCTCGCTCGCAATTAAATGGTGTCTTCAAGCCCTGCACTTTGGGGTGTGGCAGCAGTTTGTGTTGCGTTTTTGGAGTTGAACGAGGCAGAGCGAAAACATCATTCCGACACTCGGGGCCGCCCACAACGAACCGTGGAATCCCACATTGGGGACGTTGCAGATGAGAACACTACTGTCGGACACTATAGTGACCAGCAATGGCAAAACAAAGCTGCAAATCTCCAGACAGCGAGCGAAGGGTCGTCATCGTGCCACGCACAGCTTCGACCTTTTGAACGGTCGTTCTTCTCTTCCTCGGAGTCAGGGTTGCAACAGATGCGACCAGCACAGCGCTCAAGGAACCGCCGGCCTTGATGCTGTGGAGGGTTCGGAGCAGAAAGGATATGAATGCGGAGAAGTCGAGAAACGGCATACTGCGGTAGACATCACGCAGAGCCTCAGAAGACGCCACAGGCGAGCGAAACAGCCGCTGGTCCCTGGTCCGTTCGCGTGTTGGCCTTGGCCTTGGCTGAGGCACCGGCTCGCCGCACGGAGAGCTCGTCGGACTGCTGCCTCGACACGCCGAAAGCCCCAAGAAGTCTCAGAGAAGTGTGCGGAGCCTGCGATTGCGCTGAGGCTTGATGACTACTTGGCGCTTGTATGGACCAGCCACCTCCCAGTGGGCTTTGCGTCCGCGCTGGAACGGCAAGGAGAAATGCTACAGCACAAGGCCGCATTTGCGATACAAAACCAAGCAGAATCAGTTGCCAGCGACAGCCTCCGTCGCCCTCATCGCATCACGTCTACCTGGCGGCGACGAACGGGTCTTGAAAATGGATCGGTGCAAAGAGCACAGACAAGCCTCGGAAGATCTCCTGCAAGGGAGCCTGTGGCGGAAGGACAAACATTTGCACTACAAGCAGGAAGTGCGTATGTGCTGTCGCACCTCCATCAGCTGTCGCAATGACGCATCGCTGCCGATGGCAAAGCGCCTCGCCAGCATCTACGAGTACTATCTGAGAACGGCAAAACAGCAACATGCTTGGGACTACCGCAGTATGGGCCGCGCTGGTGCGTCTTGTTGGCCGTCTTCACGTTGGCCTCCTCCTCGAGTTGGAGGAAAGCCTGCGCCTTGGTGACTTTCCCGGTTGTTTCAACCACTTGAAAGAGGGCCCAGAACCTAACACGGCCTCGGCCTGAGGGGGAGACATCAAATTCAGACATCTCGGAGGTTTCATCTTCGGACAACTCGGCAGAGTCCCGTGACTTCTCCGATTCCGCAACACTGCCCTCCTGAAGAGGCGCGAGCAGATCACTCGAGTCATGAAGCTGAAATTCTGAACTCCCCGGAACGTCTCTCTGAACGAATCAAGTCCTCACCGTCAACATGGCTGATGTGCTGTATGTCGTAATCGGTCAGGCTGACCTGCAAGGTGTGGGGGATGGTCCCCGAGTATCATCAAGCTTAGAAGCATGAAGCCGTTTGATCGCGCCTTCTTCAGAAGATCTTTCAATGAGTATGCTTCGGCGGTGGCAAATGCGCTGCTACCTCAAAATGAGAGATTGTTACAAGCGGAGGAGCTGTGAACTGAAGAAGCACCGCTGAGCCCTGGTCCTGCATGCAGCTTTGCCGCTGACTGGTTGGCCTGGCCAGAGCAAGCCGGTCCTCGCACGGCCCTAGGAACCGAGCTGCCCTTGCTCAGGAGCCGGCACTCTTCAGCCCCGTCGGATCATCCAGTGCATTTCCAGCATCCCTGCGAGCATAACGGCATAACCCAAATCAGCCGTGACGGAGCCAAAACCCTCTCTGCCTGCTTCTGGTGTTTTCACCACCGTCTCCTCCACCAAACTCCTCGCGTGGACGGGAACGACCCCTTCACCAACCCGACCAAAGCCAGCTGCAAGAAGACATTCTAGACTCTAGCCATTCTGACTTCCTGAAACAGCACTGCCCCCTGTCAAACACAACCGTCTTCATCGACTTAGTTGAAGGGACGGCCTCCCTTTTCCTGCCGGACCCTCTACCGTCTCTCGTAGCCCGCGTCTTCCGTTTACGCAACACTGGCGAAGAGGGCCCCATTTGATAGATTCACAGCCTGTGGGTGCGAACACCTTGCATCTGCAGGCAGCTATGGCAGCAAGAACAAGGCCCCAAGAGGGCCTCTCTCTCCTTTCTATTGTCGACCCTCTCCGTAAGCCGAGATGTCGCGATGCAGCTGCAAAAATGGTAACGGCTACACATCCCGCTGCATGGAGTGTGCATCGGAGCTGTCCATGGCATTGGGCGCCAGCTTGGCCTCAATCTCGGAGATGGTATTATCCTGGTATGTTCTGGCTGCTTTAGGCTTTGCAGGACAGCAGATTCGTTCGCTGGAAACAAACGGTCCCAAATCGACATTCAACATGCCAGAGAGTCGTAGTAGGACAGGCAAAGGGCATCGGCCATCCGTTCAATGTATGGGTCGCGGGCCTTCACAGGCTCGCAGCAAGAGGTGTCCTACTATCCAGCTCTTTTCCCGACTTACAGCATTGGAACTTGCAGCGCAGGGTCGGGACATACGAGCTACATCAAGGTGCACCACGGCAACGATGCCCACAACTAGATTTCAAGCCCCACAGAGCCGGCACATACCTCGTGAATATCGTGAATTTCTGCAAGTTGCCCGTAAAAAGCAGGCGAGGGGAGGGAGCAGACAGAACACCCAAGCAAGCATGGGCTTTTGGGTTGGCCCTGCGGGCTTGGATGTACGTCGTCCTGCAAGCAACACAATGCACGCTTGCGCCTCGAGATCGTGGATCTGGCATGCAGCGATGAAAAAGGGCTCCGTCAGGCCATGTGCGTTCACGGAGCTATCATAGAGAACATGCCAGAGGTCATCCTGGCAGTCTGGAACAACTCAAAACTGTGTCACTTAGGAATAGAATCATGCGAGCACGTGCTGGACGAACTGCAGTCCATCATCTTCTGTCGCACGTCCAAGGGCGAGTTCAGACATAACCTCGGAAAAGCCACAACTGTATCAGGCAGCAAACCCACTAGACAGTAGTCATTGATTCATATCACATGCGATCTCATACTCTATTGATGCGACTCTCAAAGATTTCGCAAATCCTGGGGCTCAGCGAGCAGGGACCCACTACACAAGTGCAAACATGTATCCTGCAGAGTTTGCCGAGGCTTTGGCTCGTACCATTCCTGCTTGGACATGTAGCCCTTCTCGCCGACCTCAAACTTGTCGAACCAAGTCTGCGCAGACTTGTACATCGGCTTTGCCGCAAAAACAAAGAGGATGAAGAAAAGGTCGATGTCCTTGCAAGACAACATACCCTCAGAGAACGAGACATGCCTCAACGAGCTTACCAAGTTCAAGTCCTGCTCATGCACTCGGCCGCGGTAGTTCTGGTAGCTCTTCTCATCCAAGAATACCTTTCGATCCATGTGCTCCTATCTTGGAAGCCTAGGACAAGCAGCGCAGCTTGCCTTCAACTGCTCGGGCAAATCACTGCTGGTCTCCTAACAACCGTCGTCTTCAGCCACAGCAGTATCAAGACTGGCGACTCGTGCCTTCGCACTCTCTGCAGCTTTTCTCTGCATGGCCAGAAATGTGTGCCTTTGCAGATCAACCACGACCACAATGACAAGGACAAGAGCAAGGGGCTCCGGCCTCTTCTTTACTAGAAAGCTTTGCTCGGCATCCCGAATTTCTCGGATTCGGGCCTGCCACAGCACGCACAGAGTTTCACACGTCAGAAAAAGGAGACACTCAGGCATGGCCTCGTCACCTCCACAATGCCCAAAATACCAGGAGTCCAAGTGTTCCTTAGCAAGTGCAAGGATTTTTGAGTCGACACAACACTCCAGAAAAGCCAGGCATCCACAGGGTCAGCAGCGATTGGCTCGACCTCGTAGAGGCGCTCGCACTCGTTGCCGCGCGACACTCCAAAGCGTGCCCATCAGGTCAGCACCGTCTTCGCGACTGTTGCTGCAGGAGCAGGTAAAGCCGCAACCTGCCACAGTGCTGAAAAAGAGCCGAGCGTCTTCAGTTGAGCGTTTCTCCCTGCATGTAATGCTGAAGCATTGCAAGGCTTGAAGACCTGGCAAGAGGCCGGTCCTGTGTTGCGTAGGCGGTGGACCCTACAACGAGACAGGAGACAAAAGGCTTGCGGCCCGCAAGCCTATCATCAAGTTTATGCATGGCATACAATATGCCCGCACTGTGTTCCGCCACGATGTTGCAAATGGGACCAGATCAACGGGACCAGATGCAGAAGTTGCTCCTTGCACTGATCATTACAATAAGCGATGAATGGCAGGTGCCGGGTTTCATGACCAGGAGACATCCTCATCAGTTTGGGGAATATATAAATGAAATTACCATGCCGTGAGAATTCTGAGCGTAGGAGCACATGCATCAAGATCACCAAGCAGCACTGGAAGCGCAGGAGGAGCCACCTGCTGGACGGTCGCCAGCTGCTCGGTCACGAGCTGCTTCCTAGATCCCAGGTCAGGTCAAGAGTGTGGCAAGGGCAACGAATCTGCTTTACTCTCCAAGGCCGCCACTGCTCTTCCAGTTCCTGTTCCTTTTTGCTCTCCTCGACTACCACATGCTAGCATGGACACAGCAATTCTGGAATCCGGCCTGCAGTAAATGGAACGCCCTGTCCATACCACTCATTCCCTGCAGCACGCAAGCGGTGTAAACTCGTTCTAGTTTTACTGAACATCGCACGCCGTATTTCATTCGGACACCACAAGTGTGCCCTGCGGGCTGTTTCATGGCTTCGGATGTCGGTCCATGACCGTGCACACCCCATGCTGCCATAAATAGCAGTGCCTGCGAAGCTGAGGGCCCAACTGCTTCCATCTCGAAAGCAGTAATGCTTGGTACTTGCAATGGATTTCGGTCCACCAGCAGCCTCAGTATGTCGGGATACGTGGGGTGTGCAAGGAAACGACGTGGAATTGGACCTGCTGGAACCTCAACTTTGCACGAATTTCCAAACATCAGTGGGGGGTCAAGGTCCGGTGCCTGCAGCCACCCCAAATCCAGCTCCGACGACGAGAGGACACCCACCACATAACAGACAAGAAACTCCTCCAGCTTCCCGCCCTCCTTCTTCCACAGCTTGAGAATCGAGTACGGCAGCCTGGCAGTCCAAACAACTGCCTCGGACGTTCCAAGCTGCGGGAGATCAGGTCGCCTCTTGATCTGGTTCGAGGTGATGCGAAGCTTCTCGAGTTCTTTGCTAGTGCCGATGTTCTCTGGAAGGGAAGACCTGCACAGTCTAGCAAGACTATGCATCTCACCTTTCGGCAATCAACCGAGGATTGGGCAGCTCGTTAAAGGACAGAAAGAGCTTCTTCAACGTCTTCAGCCTGGGAGCACGAACCAAGCGCACCAGTAACGACCGTAACGACCAATGATTAACCGGTTCTCCGCTCGTCCCGAGCTTACGGCCCATACTCCTCCGGGAGCTTGCTCATCTTGTTGTGAGAAAGGTTCAGCTCCTTCAGAGACCTGCCAACGTCTGGTTTAGGACCGCTCTCTTAAAGCAGCATGAGTGCATCTTTCTGCAGCGGGACTGGCCTGCACTGCATCAGAGCTACCGGCACTGAAATAAGCTGGTTGTAGGACAAGTCAACGTACTGCAAGCCATTCACGCTTTGCCTCAGAATTGAGAACGCAGAGCCGAGCTGCCCGGTTTGGCTATTGGCTCGACGGCCGTGCAACTGAGGAAACGACGACGCCGTCTTGGGAAAATCCGATGGCAAAAATGCGAGACGGTTGTGGGACAAATTGATGACCTTCAATGTCGATTCGTCTTGCACAGCAGGGTAGAGGGCAACAACGTCTCGAGGGGTGGTTTGAGTTAATATGAGGTATGAGTATCAACAAGCTCCACAAGCATCTTGCATCAAATACAATACACCTTCCCCTTGAGCTTGCCTCGAGCTTTGGAAAGGTGCCCTCCGAGAAGATTCCAGGCTCAATTTCACTGATCTGGTTCCAATCCTGGGATACGCGAACAGTTAACCTCACAGTTAACAGTCAGTAACACAAGCCATCAGGCATCCACCGCGAGCTAGTTGCATGCGACCATACGGCTGTTCATGTGCATTCTGAGTAGTGTTCCAAGACAATTCTTTCCAAACCTTCGCATCGTCCCAGTTCTTGCGAAAATCTGCCTCAGGTTCCAGCAAGCAAGGTGCGGAAAGAGCTGTCAATCCCCGGCAAACGATACACAAGTCCCAGTTGCGAATGTTGTTGTACGAGAGGCACAAGGTCATGAGACCTTCCACCCTCGAGTCAACATGTGGGTCTGCTCTTTACACCAGGCACAGTCCCTGCTAGAATGTTTCTGCTTCTCAGGGCGATGCTCTTCCAGAGACGGGGGAATGCGATCCAGATTGCACTTTGCGATCTCGATGATTTCCACTTGCTGCAATTGGTTTATCCCTTAGTCAAGCGGGGTATCCCTGCAGTATCTACCCTGCTGCCTCAGCCTCCCGCTTGCAAGCATGTTCTCTGACATGCTTGTGTTGTAGGGCGTTTTCAGCTGCGTGACAGCCTTCATCTCCCCTTCGCCCACCTGAGTCTTTGCACAAGCTCCTTGGCAAACGAGCGCAGCAACCGAGGAGCAAACCTGACCGGTCCCCTTCACCAGAACGCGCACTTCGCTCAAGTAAGGGGCCTCAGCGCATGCGACAAAAGGTCCAGACTTTAGCGAAGTCCTGCTCCGAAGTTGAGGTCGATGCCCACATCATGGCAGCAGAGGCAACGTTCCGCTCTTTCTTTGGCCTCCGCCTGCAGCCGAAGGCCTACGCTTCAACGCAGAGCATCGTAGGCATGTGCTGCCACCTCTTTGCTTTTCGCTTGGACTTTGCACGCATGCTGCTGCCATCCTTCAGTCAGGTCTGCTGAGATCCCTTGTCTCCCGGTCGTGCGGGGCTCCTCATCTTCCTCGCTGTCTGTATCACCACCCAACTCATCGCGGAATTTTCCACAAAAAGGTCCTCTGAGGACGAAGCCGAATCTGTCAACTCTCTTCCAACATGCGCAACCAAGGCCACGGCCGATACAAAATGCCATTGCTCAGAATGCTGTGCTGATGCACCATCAGTCAGACGACTGCCATGGCTCTGAGGAGAATGGACCAGTCGTGCCAGGTGAGGCCGCGTTCATGGTGCTTCAGCTCGTGGGAACCCACTGCTCTATGTCCATCCTAGGTCCTAGCATGCCTTGGATGAAAAACCGAGACTTGCAAAGCTTCAAGAGTAAGGCGAAACAGTTGCCTTCAGGTATCCACATGGATTGTTTGAAGAGAAAGGCTCAGCTTTCGAGATGAGCAGAAGCGGTGTTTAGGGCGATCCAAAAAGCACATCGGACGAATCTTGTTAAAACACTTGCTTCTGAGCTGTCAGCCTTGTTCCTTCTCGATTCTCACTCGCTGGCATCACGAGTCATCCCAGGTCTAGCCAGACAGTCAAAAGCGCACAGCCCCGATTGACTGGCGCCTCTCCGTATCCAAGAAAGTGAGGACTTGTTGTCTCAGGCGCAGCCACACTCCTTGAAGTTCCCATCCGACACTGCTTCTTGGCCGGCGAAAGCACGATTCCGACAACAGATGTCAGGAAACTCCATCGACCGCATTGTCTTTTGTCTGTGCCAGATGAGTTGGAGCCAGCGTCAGAAGATGTTCAAGGCGATAACAGACAACGCCAGCGCCAAAGAACCTCTCGTGTGAAGCCCTCTGGCGTGAGGAACTTCAAAAGCCTTCCTAAAGCTTTCGCTGCCAGCCCGCGCCGGTCCATCTGTTGTATCTTGGGGCCCAGAGCCACAGCTTCCTCGTCGAGCTGGTACCTCAATAAGTTAGACTGACGAACGATTTGGAATTTGCGGGTCATCGTAACCAAAAAGATAATTTTGATAGTATGCTTCGAAAAGCCACGGCACAGCTCAAGCTGCATCTGATGCATCTCCGACATGATCCTTTCTTGCATGGCTACACAGTGCTTTAACCAATCTTCCGCTGGGATTCGAGGGTCAAGGGTTTCAGCAAGACAAGCAACTTACCCAAAGTGACCGCTTGGTAGGCTCTAACTCCATCACCGCAACGACCGACACCAAGTTAGGATGATGCCGCTTGAGTGTGTGCCTTTCCACATCCCGCGGCAAAACGAAGCTCCTTCAACACCAGTCAACTATCCCGCTGCTACCACACCGTCCAGCATTAGTTCGTGGCTTTGATGAGACCTTGAACATGATATCGTGCTTTCCGCACTCTCTGGACGATGCGAACGCTGCTGAGGCAGCCCTGATCAACCAGATGGTAGCCCAGGCAGAGAAAACTGCTAAGCTGCTAAGCCGCCGAGACACACGGCATCATGGCGAAGCCTCTCTTCAAGCTGCGTATTCTCTACTATTTGCTGCCTCTCCTGCGTTGCCGCTAGGTCTCTCTGCAGCGCATCCACTTCAACCTCCAAGGCTGTATATCGTGTCCTTTGCTGACGAAGCTGATCCTCAAGGAGAGAACTGGACCTTTCTAGCTCCAGCTCCCCTCCAGCTTGCTCAGGCAGGGAACTCACGCAAGACTTCAGAACCCGGCTCTGCAGCAGCTGCTTGGCTCGAAGATGTGCTCGTGAAGGCAGTGGATTTCTGATGCCATGGCCGGGACCATTTGCGAGTAGCACAGCCAGCCCCTTCCGGCGTGAGCTTGCCAAGTTCCTGTCCTCTTCGTTGGGCGCAGCATTGATTAATGTGTCGGCACAACGAGAGATGCATTCTCGCAACACCTGGTTCTCCAGGTCCAGTTGCTCCACCCACTCAGCAATTTGCTTTGCTTCCAATGACTTAGCAGCGCTTCCTTGCATCATCTTGCCGGGTGTGCCCGGGTCTGGCAGGACTAAGTCTGACTACGCACAGCGTACCGCAAACTCACTACGGCTGGAACCTGTGATGTACATGCAGTGCTTCCACGTCAAATTCGGCTTGCATGAGCCAAATGCCGAAGCACGTGCTCACAACCAGCTGTTCACAGGGAGTCTGCAGAAAAACACCATAAGCTTGACTCGACTGACTCGAGCTTTAGACCACGCGGGTTCACATCAGCAGTTACACTTTGGCCGGTGCAAGTCCACTTGAGGGAGCTGCTTCGGCATGCAAGGGAGGCTGGGAGGCTACAAACTTGTTGCATCGCGTCGCCCAACGAAAGCTCAGCGAACATACCAGATCTCGTCAGAGCCAGGCATGATCCTGACCGCGTGCTGAAGCTGCCATGGTCACATTCACGTTGCACACTTCCAGCGAGTTAGTATGAAGTCCGATGGACTGGAAGTGCATGAAGTGCATGGCAGACTCATGCACAAACGGGGCGACGGATGAATTCCTATACAACATGCGGTTTACCAACGGCGGCATCGGGATCATATTGGCAGGATGATATCCTGGCTCTGCAGGACTTGCACGGTGACACATGGTCTGGTCTACTTGGTAGGAGACAATGCATCCAACTGGATCAACACAGGACAAACGACTATACCCTCCTGACGCCCGCCTCATCGATGACGGTGCTGGACGAAAGGTCGGAGGTCTCTTCCTGCAGTGTGTCATGGGATTTTCGAGTACGCAAGTCCTGGCCGCGGAACCTCCTCCTCGTCTCCGTGCATCGTGTTGCCCAAATCAAGCTTGTCTTTGTCTTCTGTATAGCCTTCAGAGAACTGGACAGGAGACACTATCCGCATGCCATGAGTGAAGCAAGTGCTTACTTTCAGGCGGACAGATTCGTCAGTGTTGATTTGCTCAGGCCTTTCACGGTGTAGTAAGTGAAATAGTGAACCACCTGCCATGTGAATACACGAGTCAAGATCTCAGCCTGCACAGCATTAGCCTGCCGTCGATTCACCTTCTAGCACAACATCTGCGCACCTCAGAAGACACCAAAAGCCACTGCCCGACGCCCATGTCAACCTGGACGTACTGCCTCGATGCAAAAACGCACATGTTCCCTGCTTGCACGAGTCTAGGCAGAGCTCTCCATTGCTGCAAACTTAAAGGCTTACACACTTCCACAGCTCAGCCTGTACATGGCCATGCACATTGTCACGATCAGGACGCCCATGCACGTAACATCAACCATCGACCTGAACCAGCGACAGACCGCACAAGTTCACAAAGCTCCTTGTCCACTGAACACAGAGCGTTGCGGCCTATGATCTAATCTATTCATGACCTGAGTTCCTAAGCCGTCATGATACCAAATGATTTTGGGGCAGCTGAAGCTTGGATGTTTCAGAGCGACCGTTGGAATGAGTGGCCCAACAGAGAATGCCCAGCATTTCGATACGTGGATCAGACTGGCATCGCAACTGACTCTAAATTGTGGCACTCCTAAATGCGGACTCAGCACAGTCTCAGCAAAACTCGAATCGGAGCTATGGAAGATCATTAGCAAGCGACAAACAAGTCTCAATGCCTAGATCCGAAATCCCCACGAAAAGCTTCGAAACGGCATGGCCCTTGGGACCGGACAGTTTCTTGAGAACCCATGATAGCTGCATCCAACCTTCAGCAGCCATCTAAAAAGAGATAAGCGACAACGCACCTGCCGAACACAAGCACAAAAAAGGACAACTTTTCATCGACTTCCGCAGTAGCTCGCCGCGAACTATCTACGCAGACTGCCAGAGCGGCTGCTGTCCTGACCGCAAGACGAGACAGTCAGAATGCCGCACACGTCTGAGAGTGTTATCTAACAGCTCACCAGTTCGGACCGGCCCCGGCAAGGAGCGACAAGTACCTCGTGTTTGCACAGCATGACATCGTCCTGGGCACGTTGGATCGTGGCCTTGGCATTCGCCAAAGCCTTCGCAGATCAACTGTCGCTCGTCAATATTCGAGCCAGTGGTCCGATGCCTGAACATCCCGTTCTCTTGCAGCCACTCTGTCATCCCAGTTTCCGAGTAGCCATGCCTGGGCTACACTGCGGCAACTGCAAACGATGATTCAGCAAGCAGGGTGTTGGCTGCACTGATGCTTTATATGGCGCATCTGGGGTCCGGGCACATTCGCTGTCCAATGAAGCCTTTAGCTCCTGCAGGTACAACGTGCAGATCATGCTCAAGCCGCTTGCAGCCCTGCCTTTTACAGATTCGAGATGACATTTAGGCCGGCGTCTTGTGACCCAAGGTCCGTTGAAGTCCCTACACGAGCATGTCCTTTTGATCTTGTTCTTCTCGGTGCTGCGAGGCCTCTTGAACAGCTTGCGAAGCAACCGGCAGGGCAGTCGCACTGTCGATGAGGTCCCAGCGCTGCGCTCCTTAAGAGTTGCCAGCTCCGTCTCAAAGGAAGCCTTGCAGCAAGACAGGGAGGGAGGTGGAGGGAGGGCGAGGGAGACAGAGAGCTTACCGCATCACTAAGTCTAAGTGGAGTGGCTTGCGCTTCGGTGCTTTGACTCAACTGCGGGTAGCGAGCGCCCTGAGTGAACCTGAAGATTTCAGATACCTGTCTGTCGGCGGCCTTCGCTTGGCGTTTCGAGATCAGGAGAGACATTTGCCTGGATCTTCGTTTCGAAGCATCCTGCCGATGATCACTCTGCGTTATTTGCACCATGACATATTGGTTGTGAAGACTGCAACATACACTGCACTTCCTTCAAGAAGTTCTGGTGGTCAAGCTGCCCGGTCGTTTCGGCTTTCTCTGCTTCTGCAACTTCATCATCAAGGTCTCTCACCAGCTTTCGAAGCAAAAGGATGACCTCGCCAACTCGTTTCGAGTGAGTGACTTGCTTCGGCGTACCTCCTACTCGTCCCACCCGGTCGTGCCCGGGTCCAGGAACTACTGTTGACAGCACTACGCTCTCGGAGCACAAAGTCCGCCTTCTCCGACATGGCCTGGCCACCCGAAGACGCGAAGTCCGTCTTGGGCGGATTGCCTGGAAGTGCTTGAAGCAAGAACTTGCGGGCCTGGCACGGAATGCACTGCGAGCTTTTTCCGGACATACAGTGGCCCACGGACCCGGCACGACCGCTCACCCCAGAATGGCCTCAAGTAGACTTTGACCTTTGTCCGCTACATACGTTGCACGAAGCCGCAGAATCGCCTTCTGCAGCAGGTCCTAGCCGCCGAGATGACACGACTGCAGAACTTGTGACTAGTCGCCGCTGGTCCACTGAGGAGTCCTTCGTTTCGGTAGCGTCTGCCTTCAACTTCTGAAACTCTCCCGTCTCCTGGCGTCGGAGGCTCTCAGCCTCCTGCCTGGACGCTTCCAGCGCCTTGCGCAAAGCAAAGTGAAACAAAGCACAAAACACACGCCGAATCTATGCACACAGCTCCGTCCTGAAGAGAATCACTCTCCTTCCTGATTTCCAGTTGGGCCAGCTCTCGCTTTTCGTGAAGATCTCCTGAAGATACTCCAACAAGATCCCGATGAGACCCCCTCCCATCTCATTGCAGCCCAGGCGTCTGAGCGCAGATTCGCCGTCCTCACGCTTTGAGCTGCGTTCAGCAGCCTGCTCGGCCAGTCTGCGGTACTGTGCCTGGCAATAAAGCTTCTTCTGCTTCTCAGACATTTCCTCCTTCGCCAAGTTTGCCACGTGCTTCTCGATTCCAGTGAGAACTTTCTTCAGGCCCTTGTCGTTTCCTCGCATGGCCAGCCATACAAACTCCGTGCCAAGACGTGGACCGGAGTGCTGTACCTGGAGTAGACTGAGGCTCCCAAGACCAAAATCATCCCCTCTGTCCAGGAGCCCTAAAGTTCTCGGAGTATCTGCGCCGAAGCCATCGGGGCTCAGCAATGTCTGGGCCTCGGCAATTGCGGCAAGTTCATCGCCACGTCTGGCTTCCGCATTCTGCCAGTCGTCGCCTTTATGCCGACACACCTCCTTCAGATCATCCAGTGCCTGCTGGTCTTCATCCACCTGCTGGCGGCTTTGCTCAAGGTCCTTCTTCAACTGCACCTGCCGAATCTTGAGATCGCTGAGCCGGCTGCCCTTCTGCCGGATTTGCTGCTGCAAAGATCGGCCCTCCTTCACCTTCGACATCTCCAGGTCCCTAAACTCGGCAGCCGATGTCTGCTCGGACTGGAGAATCTCCTCGTAGTCCCGCGCAATGTCACTTCGAAGCTTTCTGAGAGTTCCCAAAGCCACCTCTGGATCGCTTGAGAGGCTCACGACCCCACCGAAGCTTTGGTCCATCAAGGTCTCCCGCCTTGCCAGGACCTGCTGAACCTCTTTCTGAAGAAACTTCGTGCCTGCGCCGGATTGGATTCGACTGATTGCATCATCCATCAATCGCAAGTGTTCCGAGAGCTCTTTGGCTCTCTCCTTGGTTTCATCACCTCAGCACGGGACGGGCCATGCGGTCACAAGGTGCATTGGCAGGGAGACACATTTGTAAACGCCACTTTATGCCGGACGACTAGCCCGTTGCCGGATCTGACGAGCTTCTTGAGTTCCCTCCAGCACGGACTTCTCATCCCGGACGTGCTGCTCGAGCTCTGCCTGCAAGCTGCTGCTCTGGCCGTCGATCTCGCTGATTTCCTGACACATGCCGAGGTCAGTTGTCCTAGGACGACTCTTAGCCGCACGAAAAGTAAAACCAAGTGTGTGACAAGCCACAGATTTCATGGGCCCAATCAGCCGGTTGACTGTCTCAATCTTGTCAGCGAGAGATGCCACGTTCGTCTTGCAGTAGCACTGGAACTTGTCAAAAAGCTCTGCCTGCTGCCGTCCTTCGTCCAGGACCTTCTCCCTCATTGCACCGAGAAGATCCATAACCTCTTTAAGTTTCGCGAAGGTAAGTCCATTTGCTAGTCTTCTCGCTGATCCGCTCCAAAAGCAGGAAAGTGCCAGTAGCATCATCATCTGAACGGTACGAGACATTGCAAAGAACCTCTGCTGTGCACGGCTCATTACAAAAGCCAAGTTGAGCCGCTGCTCCGAAACCTCGTGGAGGTTGTCACACCTGTCCAGGATATGCATCCGAGGCACGCGCTCCCGCAAGGAGGCGGGAAGTGGAGAGAAACTACATTCCTCGGAGGGCACACAGCTGTAGCTCCGGAAACTAAACATCTGTGCAGTCGAGGATCCTGAAACGTCTTGCAAGCTTCCTACTGCCGAAGGAAGCCCTTTTGAGCCGCACGGCACGGATGAGCCAAGCAAGGCCAGGACATCACACGCTTGCCATCGCGATTCCCCACATCAAGAAGTTCGAGCACGCGGCGGGCCACCGGACGTCCTCTCCAGTTACGTATCGCGATCCAGAGAAGGACCTAGCGGAAATTGGCAAGAGAAGTCAATTAGACCCGTCTCAACCATGTTGGATCAGGCCGGCACGAGCATGTCCAGTAATGTCATCCCAATGACAAACACGGAGAACCTCTTGGGACAAGGTGTGCAACACCTTTCCCTTGGACAATACAGCATCGATTACACAGGCCGGAACATGACGAAGCCGATGAAGCTGTTCACCTGACAAATCGTTTGTTCAGTCATGCACGGACCACTGAGAAGATTTGAGAAACACAAGCGCCACTGCCTCACCGTGAGAAATCTCGGAGGCGAGCGAACCCAAGCAGTTCCTCAAACATGCAGAGGTGTGCATGACACGTAAGCTGAAGGTACCTTCTGGCCTTCGTCGTATGTTTCCCGCCAGGATTCCCATCGCAAACCAGACGTTGCAAGTTCATTCCCGCTTCGCGACGATTGCACCCCTCTTCTAGATCTGTGAAACAGGAACCAGGCGGCTACCATCCAGAAAGGCTCGTCTAATACCTAACAGTGTCATCGACAGCCTCAAAATCTTTCAGCCACTTTTCAGACCTTGCCACTGCCGGGATGCCGGGAGCTTAGGCGCTGACATGATGCTCACATCGGATTTCAGCTTCTCGCGCGTCAGGCCCACGAAAGACAACTCGGTGAGGCGCAGACATCGGAGCAACCGAGAGGGGAGCGAGGGAGACAGGCGGGGAGAGAGCTCAGTTTTGACAAGCTTGGGTCAAACGGAAGCAAACTTCACTCGAGACAGGCAGTTTCTCACTGGAGAAGCGCGGCACACAAATACAAACAGTTTCTACGCTTGACAGACTAGCGGTGTCTATTCTTCCGGTGAAGCTTGGTAACTTCGCCTGACAACATTGGATGCACGGCTCCCCATCGGAAAGAATCCATGCACTCACTGTTCGTCCGCGTCCACATGTATTTGCAATGGACTCATGCAAGTCCGAGGGAAAGCACTCTCTTTCCGCTCCACGAGATGACAAACCGCAGGGACAGAGGTGGCACAGGCACAGACAGGGAGACAAGACACAAGGGACAAAGGCTAGACAAAGTACTAACAGCGCGATGGTGTGAGGAGGAAGTTCTTATCAAAGTTTTCTTTTGCCGTTCCACTCACACGTATAAACGTAGCCGAGGCCGCAGCAGTCATCTCGATCATAGGGTCGAGTTCACCCACTTTCAGTCCCTGGCAGCGATTTGCGGGCGACAGCAGAGCTCGAAGCATTGCCGGAATCCAGGTCGGCTGAGCCATGACGGTTTCATTGAGGCCCCAAAAGAATGGGATGGCGAACAACACGAAGAGCGCACTCACGGCCTAGACTTTAAGTTGCAAGTCCGCGTGATCTCAATGCTGCAATACATGTTGCAACACTCTTAGCTAGGTACCCAGAGCAGGCTTTGCTCATTCAGGGCCCTGCCTGCCACGAACAGATCTGCTATGTTAAGGAAACACTCGGCTGTGAATGCAGCTCTGCCTATTTGCTGGAAGCCTGGGAGTTCAACACGAAAGAACGTCTCAAGCGAAGGGCGAGGGCCCTGGGCTCCCCACAACCATGCTCCCGATCCGGAACGCGTATTCCGAGGGCCCTCGGCAGCGCAGGGCCCGGCCCGGCGCAAGCGGATTGTTCGCTGAGTGCAGCTCGCGACGGTAGATCCTAAGCCTCAGCCACGGTCAAGGCCACGGTCAAGGCGATTCAAGACCATTTGAGGCCGCGGCAGAACAAGCTGAAGCAGGTGAATCCAAGATCGAGTCTTCCATTCGCTTTGAGGTACGGCGGATGGGACAATGCTCGGCACAGGGCAAAGAGCAAAGGTCGTCACGGTGCAGCCAGTGGGAATCACAATGCTGAAGAGGGCTGGGGCACTGGCATTTGACAAGATGCATCAGCAAGATGTAAGCAAACATGTCCTGCCATTCGTGTTCAAAAGATTTCTGGCTGACGGATGTGAGTTACCGCGGCCGAGGACGAAGCAGGGCATGCCCACTTGGAGATGTTCTGGACAGACTGGATGCACCTCTGCGACTTGCATGGAGCCCATATCGAAAGCCACAAGCGGGTTGGCGCTCATTGTCGGCCTCCTGGAGGCTTTGGGAAGATCCTTCTGGATCAGGTTGCCCACCAGCAACAGCAGCCTCACATGTTTCATCCTTCGCCCTCGTCCCAGGCCCTGCATTCTCGGCTTCAGGCAGCTTGGTCACGGGAATCGCAATTGCCTGCTCGCACTCGGCATTCAAAACGGGCCGGTTCTTGGATCTGGGCAAAACACCTACAGTATCGCTGAGATCCCGGCGTAAAACACCACGAGAAGCGCACCAAGCCACGATCCCGTTTCTCAGATGTTTTGCAGTGCCCGTGAAATCAGCCCTGTTTGCCAGCTGCTCATGAGATCAGGCCGTCACCCCACAATAATCTGACCAGTCCTGAGACAAGTTAGCAAGCTCCGATCCTCCTGCCACAGACAGCGAAGACAAGACCCGTGCCGAGCATGGTTTCTGTTGTTGGGGGCCTGGCAAAGAAGCTCGGGGCAGGTATCAACGATTCATGCCGGTGGGCAAGGGTCTCCGAGTTGTCGGCGCATGGTTAAATCCGGCATCGGGTCCAATGCCGAAGAAGCCCTGGGTCCGAGTCTTTCTTGAGTTTGGACATGCAAAACCAAGCAACCAAGCATAGCCCTGAACTGAGCATGCTGCACCTGCCCCAGTGTCAAAGACAAGATTGAAGCTGAAAAGCACTTCCACCAAACCTGCTCGGCAAGGGTGTCGAGGCTCGATATTTGACTCAGATTGGGTCCGTCGCCTGGAATCAAATATCCATAGCTCACCAACACGAGCAGCATCACCTTTGGAATTTGGAAGTCCCAAACGCCAAACTCGTGATTAAGTGGCACAGCTTCCGAGTCTTTCACCCAGAACGGCTCTCGGTTCTTTGCCTGGTCTTTGGCATACTTTGACGGACTAATGAGCAATGCAAGGACAATCAGAAGCGTGGATGATCTGTTCGCTGACAATTGCGGATATGCGACATTGAAGTGCTTGAAAGTCGACAATCTATCCAAAAGGCCTGAGTGAATCAAGCTTCGGGGTGGGAATCAAATCTCCGCAAGCATTCACAAAGTTGAGCATCGAGCAACCCATGACGATGGCAACTGCCAGCCCTGGCTGCTGTGTCATTGGAACGATTGGAGAACCACGATGCCCTCGCTCTGTCCTAAAATCAGGTAGATGCTGTCATTGTTGATGACCTGGCAAGCGGCTTCACAAATACCACCATGTGAAAAATTCCAAACAAGTTGCGGGCCTTAGGCGAGTTGCCGTCCAAGTAACCCACTTCGGGTGTGCTCGGATCGGCATCAACCTCTTCTTTCGCAGTGCTGCGTTTGCATGAGTTCCATTCCTAACTCTTGAAGGACTTTGCGAACCTCAGAACCCAAGTCCTCGGGTGTGCTCATCACCCTAAATGTGTTTATATGCTGTGTGTGTACACATGTGTAATGTAGATAAACGCAAACGATACTTATTGGCTTTCCATCTAAATCTGTTCTACACCTGTATATATTTATGCATGTATGTATGTGTGTACTGTTGTCACGGCAATCAAAGGTGCACTCGGCCCCCCACTTGCGACATTGCTTGCCGAACAACAGGCCATGCAACGCGAGAAACGTTGGATGTTTGGAAAAAAAGAGTCGGCACAAACTTGCGCAACGCACGATTTCTCCGTGACAAAATTTAATGACCAATGTTCATATGTGCCAACATACACACTGACAGGGCCAAAGCTGCAGTTGAGGATCCATATGGCTTCTAGTTTTGACCGGGCGGCCTGCTTGCAAGCTGAAACATTGTGGACTTGATTATCGAAGAAACCATGATATTCAGAATTCCAAACATGCTTTTGGCAGTGAAGCAATCTTGCTGCCAACGGCTGAGCATTTGATTCACAAATTTGCGGTCCTAAATTTTAAATGTTTCATGATCGCACCTCTGCAAAACGAACAACAAATCAATCTTCCAACCGTCTAGAATGTTGGATGTAGAGTCGAGAAACCAACCATGCACAGCATGTTCACATCATTGCAGCGACAATGGAAAAGAAAAGGTTAATTTGAGGTTTAGGTGGCCAACGCTGGGGTTTAACTTGGAAGTTTCCATGTTCCAACCAAAAATGCAAAAACAAAACATTTTTGTTAAAAGCAGGCACTGCATCCCCAAGAAAACCTTTAACATGCGTCGGCAGCCGCTGCCGCTGCTCTTGGTCCTAACAAAAGACTGAAGATAACAATGAATTTTGTTGGCGTCGGCGGGCCTTGGTAGTGACTGCAGCTAGAGAGCAGTGGACCGTCCGCAAAGTCCCAACGAGTCGTCCAACGCAAAGCTTCCATCGGTAATGGACTGCTCTTGCGTCAGATTCAAGCTGGATCATGCACACCAGAGTCCAAACTCGGTGCTGGGCAAGCGGCAGCAGTCAAATCCACGTTACTCGGACGAACGAGTATTGGCAGCGATGGCACGCAGAGTGTTCCCAAAACACACACACACACACACACACAGCTGTCTGTCGCACGTTGGCCTCTGACGGCTCCATTCCACATGTGCTTCGACAAGCTCAGCACGGCGACTTTCGCCCAACCAGTGATCCATCATTGATGTTTGCCACCATCTGGGACACTGCAAGAGGCTGAAAGCCAAAGCGCTGCCATTTTGAAATCGACGACGAACGTAAGACCCGTTTTCTCTGAAGTCCATCAATGACCCGGAACATTGTTTTGTTTTTGCGTCGGCGGGCCTCGTTGGCTGCGGCTGCAGCACTCGGTCCCAGGAAACTGCCAATAACGAACAAACAAACAAGAAAACAGCTGTGAAACGTGGTAAAAGCGAACGAGGTTACGTACCTGCTGCAGCGTGCGGACTTCGTGCAGGAGCTGTTCAGCAACTAAAAGAAAGCCAAGGCTCCGGCCGCCGTTCTAGTCCCGTCGGACAACGGACGACCCCCGTGTCCTGTTTCTTGCGAGTCGTGCACACCAAAGTCCAACGTCCATGACAAGTGGCAGTGGTGTGCTCCGGATGACCAATGGCAAGAGCCAGCGAAGACCGAAGCGAGCAGAGAGGCCGGCGGGCGAGAGGCTCCAGCCTGGCCTCACCATCCTCCACTGCCCACCCGATGTGAGCAAGTCCATTGCCGCCTCCGGGGGCGCGGTGGAGGCAACCTATTGGTGACGCGCAAGGGTCGCATTTCCAGCTATCCAATTCCCGGCAGAAGGTCAAGTCCAGATCAATGAAGGCATCGGGTATACAGGAGACGTATCCGGTTTTCGCTCCAGAACCTCCTGAGGTCGCGACAGTGTACCGCTGCCCGGGCCTTACTTGCCACATGCAGATCCGGCATAAGCAGCGGTGTGATGAAAATGTCAGGGAGGCCGGGTCCAACCCCCCTTTGTTCAAAAGTCCCCTCGTAGCGCCACGTTGCATGCGCCGGCCAAGAGCCGAGGGTGTAAGTGTCCGGGAGCTTCCGATGTTCCTCGCTTGCCTGGTCAAGGCTCTCGAGAAGAGAATGCATGACTGGACTGCTTGAGTTTACTACACCGCTGCGGTTTGGTCTTTACAGTCTTCGAGAGCACAAGGGCGTGGGCGAGCATAGGTTCTTGGAGTGTTCCGGAACCCAGGGTTCGAACTCGCGGGGGGCCCGGGGGGGGGGGAGAACATATAACTCCGGAACTCAGGGTTGAACCCTGGGTTCGAACTTCTCGAACCCAGGTTGAACCTGGAGTTTGAACTCTATGTTCAAACCCTGGGTTCGGGAACTCTATGTTCGAACCCGGGGTTCGGGAACTCTTTGTTCGAACCCTGGGTTCGGGAACTCTATGTTCGAACCCGGCGTTTGGAGAACTCCACGTTCGAACCCCGGGTTCGGGAACTCCTCCCCCTTTCCCAGAGAGTCCGAACCCTGGGTTCGGAACTCTATGTTCGAACCTGGGGTTTGGGGAACTCTATACCGGAACCCCGGGTTCCGGAACCCCCCCCCGTCCCCCAGGGAGTTCGAACCCTGGGTTCGGGAACTCTATGTTGGAACCCGGGATTTGGGGAACTCTATGTTGGAACCTCGGGTTCTGGAATTCGTCCCCCCCGGGGCGTTCGAACCCTGGGTTCGGGAACTCCACGTTTGGGGGGGGGGCTGCGCCCCCCCCAACCCCCCGCTGTTTTTAGAAGCTTGCCGAAAACAAAGAAAAACACTACCAATGACCAGTCCCTGCCACAAAAGAAGAAGAAGCCACACGAAACGGCTTTATGTGGTTTTTGCGAAGAAATCAAAGAAAGACAAAACAAAGAGAAAGATTGTCAATGACGAAGAGTCTTTCTTCTCAAGGGGCCTTCAGAAGGACATGAAGTCTCCTACGAGAATGCTAAAGGCGCGAACAAATGAACCGCCCAACCCCGGGTTCTCTCCCCCCAGAGTTCGAACGGGGTTCGAACTCCCCGGGTTCTAGACTCCCCCCCAGAGTTCGAACGGGGTTCGAACAGAACACCAACAATCACCAAACAAAAGAAAAAGAAGCCACACAGAATCGCTTTGTGGGGGGTTTGCGAATAAAATTACTGAGAGCACACTTGACAGAAACCACAAACTCAACCGCAAGCACAAGCAAAAGAGAAGAAGACACACGAAATCGCTAATGGGGTTTTTGCGAAAAAAATAAAATGGAAAGAACAAGAAGCAATGAGACAAGATCGAACTCTGGGTTCGGAAACTCCATGTTCGAACTCTGGGTTCGGAAACTCAATGTTCGAAACCTGGGTCTCAACTCTTTAGGACCGCCAGTTCGAACTCTGGGTTCGGAAACTCTGTGTTCAAACCCTGGGTTCAAACTCTTCGCCTTTCAGAGTCAACTCCAGGTTCAATCCAGTTCAAGAAGTTCAGAGTTGAGTTCAACTTGGAGTTCAACTCAAAGTTCGAACCCAGGGTTCGGAGGGAACTTCGATGTTTGAACCCTGGGTTCGAGGCTAGTCTTAGCGACCTACAGTCTTGCACGATCACCGTTTGCTGGTTGGTGGGTTAGATGCTGTGGCATTGTTCCTAGCACAGCATCTATCAGCAACCCAGCAGAGGCGATCCACAGTGCATAGCAGTCCAAGTTGGAGGAGCATAGGTTTTTGGAGTGGAAACCCAGAGTTCGAACTCCCGGGGGGCCCGCGGGGGGGAACATATAAACTCCGGAACTCAGGGTTGAACCCTGGGTTCGAACTTCTCGAACCCAGGTTGAACCTGGAGTTTGAACTCTATGTTCAAACCCTGGGTGGGTTTGGGGAACTCTATACCGGAACCCCGTTCCGGAACCCCCCCCCCCGTCCCCCACGGAGTTCGAACCCTGGCTTCGGGAACTCTATATTGGAACCCGGGGTTTTGGGGAACTCTATGTTGGAACCTCGGGTTCTGGAATTCGTCCCGTTCGAACCCTGGGTTCGGGAACTCCACGTTTGGGCGCCCCCCCTAACCCCCCCGCTGTTTTTAGAAGCTTGCCGAAAACAAAGAAAAAGAGAAGAAGAAGCCACACGAAAACCGCTTTATGGGGGTTTTTGCGAAGAAATAAAAGAAAGACAAAAGAAAAAAATTGTCAATGAGAAGGAGTTGAAAAATCGCTAATGGTGGTTTTTGCGAAAAATAAAGGAGAGAACAAGAAGCAATGACACAAGAGTTCGAACTCTGGGTTCGGAAACTCCATGTTCGAACTCTGGATTCGGAAACTCTATGTTCGAAACCGGTTCCAACTCTTTAGGGCCGCTAGAGTTCGAACTGTGGCGGAAACTCTTATGTTCAAACCCTAGACTCTTCGCCTTTCAGAGTTCAACTCCAGGTTTAACTCCAGTTCAAGAAGTTGTTTCTCCAAGCTGATATCGGCTTTGCCGGAAATGTCAGAAACGAAAGCAAAATGTGCTTGCAGCCACGCTGGAGAGTGTGAGCCAAGCATGTGCTAACTTTTGTTCGCTAACATACGCAATGTCGTCGAAGAGTTTCTGTACATGAGCATCCTCCAAGAAGCGATACTTGGGTGGGTGCACAGACAGAAGCTGCATCAACACGACGCGACTGAGCTCACAGCAAAAGCTTCTCCAAAGAAGGTTCGCAAGCCTTGCAAAGTTATCCGCAAGCTGAAAACGCAGTTACGCAGTAATGTCGCAGTCACTTACCGTTGCAGAGATTGTTGCAGTCATCATTTCGCGTTTTGGACGTTTCACTCTATTTCTCCAACTTCATCACAGCTCAGACTGTAAGCAGTTGTGACAGGCGCGGCGGACACCGCAGTGTCAGCAGTGTGACTGCAGTTAGATGAATTAGAGTCCGTTTGGTATCTTCACAGTTTCTTTCGTGCTAATCTTGCCAGGCAGCGAGAAGGCTGGCACTCGCTTCATTGCGTCTGTCGGAAATCTGCCTCACAGGACTGGGTTCTAGTTGTGGAAGCAGTCTTCACGACGTTTCGCGTTGCACTGTTGCTCTTCTTCACGAGTGCATGTGCGTGCACAAGCTTTCTCCAGGTTGTTTTGCAACATGAGCTTTCTCTTGCTGTCTGTCAGAACCGTCCAAACAACTACTTCACGGTAGTAATGCAGACGCATCAAGATGATCAAGCAGGTTTCTGCTGTTGTTTGTCGCTTCACATTTTCAAAGTCGGAGCACATGCGGCGGTTGTGCTTTATCTAAGCTTCACTTCTACAGGCGAAAAGCTTGCATACACTCTTCTGGATCTCTTTGGTTGCAATACGTGCACTTGCATTGTTTTCTGCATTCTCTTTTGCGGCTCAGGATTTCGATCTGGCGCTCTACACATCGTCGTTGGATTTAAGTGTCCTTTGTCGAGGATTTACTGCTATCTTCAGGCGTTTTTACTTTAATTGTATTTCCAAGTGCTACTTATGTTGAGTATTTCTGTAGGGTTTCACGAGTTTAAGACTTTAAGATGTGGGTTGCGAGAATGTGTGTTTCCATTGTCGTTGGATTTTGTGTGTATTTTGTTTCGGTTTTGCCAGCATTTTTCCAGGCATTTCTGAAAGTGAGGCTCTTTTACAGATGCTAAGGTCATGAAGATGTGTGTTTCCACTTGGCTTTCGAATTCTGGGTGTATTTTGTCTGAGCTTTACCACTATTTGTTCCAGGCATTTATGTAAGTGAAGCTTGTTGACAAATACTACTGCTCTTGATTTTTTATGTAGGGGTTTACGCCTTTAGGATTTAGGTCATGAGGCTGTGTGGTTCCAATTATCTTTAAATTTTAGGTGCATATTGTCAGGTTTTGCTAATGTTTCCAAGTATTTGTGTAGGTAAAGCTTTTTGACAAATACTACTTATGTTGATTTTTTCTGTAGGGGCCAACACATTTAGGATGTAGGTCATGAGACTCTCTGTTTCCAAGAATCTCAAGTTTTAGGTGTATTTTGTCTAGGTTTTGCCCGTATTTTCCAGGCATTTGTGTAGGCAAAGTTTTTTGACCAATACTACTTATGTTGATTTTTTATGCACGGGTTGACGGGTTTAGGATGTAGGTCATGAGGATGTGTGTTTCCAATTGTCTTTCAATTTTGGGTGTATTTTGTCCAGGTTTTATTCCATTTTCCAAGCATTTATGTAAATGAAACTTGTTGACAAATGCTACTGCTGTTGATTTTTGTGTAGAGGTTTACGCATTTAGGATTTAGGTCATGAGGCTGTGTGGTTCCAATTATCATCTTTAAATTTTAGGTTGATTTTGTTTAGGTTTTGCCAATGTTTCCAGGCATTTGTGTAGGTAAAGCTTTTTGACAAATACTACTTCTGTTGATGTTTTCTGTAGGGACTAACGCATTTAGGATGTAGGTCATGAGACTCTCTGTTTCCAAGAATCTCAAGTTTTAGGTGTATTTTGTCTAGGTTTTGCCCGTATTTTCCAGGCATTTGTGTAGGCAAAGTTTTTTGACCAATACTACTTATGTTGATTTTTTATGCACGGGTTGACGGGTTTAGGATGTAGGTCATGAGGATGTGTGTTTCCAATTGTCTTTCAATTTTGGGTGCATTTTGTCCAGGTTTTATTCCTTTTTTCAGGCATTTATGTAAAGCAAGCTTGTGGACAAATGCTACTGCTGGTTGGTTTTTATGTAAGGGTTTACGCGCTTAGGACGTAGGTTGCAAGGGTCTGTGTTTCAATTGTCGTCAAGTTCTGAGTGTAATCTGTCTAAGTTTTCTCAATGTAATGCACTTTTATTTGCAAATGCTGATTATGTTGCATTGCTTTCTCGATGTATGATTTTACGCGTTTAAGAAGTAAGTGACGAATATGTGTTTTTCACATATGTTTGTTTGTAATTTCACCCTCCAAGCAACAGTGCGCAGCCGAAGCAAAAGAGCGAGTTGGTAGCACCCCTTTGTAACATTTCCAAAATGAAATTCTATTTCTGTGTTAAATTGCATAATTGTCCTTCTTTTTGCAGTTTTGCCCTCGTGAAGCGCTTTTGTCTGGCTCTCTCCTTTGTGTGTGCTGAAAAGAACGTTTTTTTTGTTGATTGAAGAGCTCCTTGCAGTCGAACAGAAACAAGAAACGCAGCCGTAGATTTGCAAGCCTTTCCGAAATTAGATGTATTTCATTTATGCTTCTTTGTTGTTTTTTCACTGTTGGCCCTCTAAAGCGTTTTCGCGTGGCTTCTCTTTTTGTGTGTCAAAAAACATTTTTATGCACATTTTCGGCATGAATGCATTTTTTAAAATACGCTTTGGATTGGGCATGTCTTTTATGCCTGTTATGCGTTTTCGTGGGGTTTTCTCCTTGTGTGTTGCAAGAACGTTTTTCGTTGAACAAAAATTTCGAAAATGCAGCCGTTCCATTTGCAAACTTTGAAGCCTGAGCTTTCTGGAGCATTTTCGCGTTTGCTTTCTGTGTTAAAATAATAGTTTTGTTGTTTTTTCGGCACAGAGCAATTTTAATACTTCCTCGGGTTGCGAGGTGCAACAGTGTTTCCATTGTAAACCTTTCAAAAAATCAGCTGTGTTGGATATCGTTGTTGTTTGTTTTTGATTTTAAGCCTTCTAACCAGTTTTCCTGTGTGTTCTGCTGTGTATGTGGTGGAAAGGATGTTTTTGTTGGAGGTCCAAAAAAAGACTGTGGAGGCCAAGAAAAAGATCCTAAGGGGTTGGAAAAAAGACCCGGGGTCATCTACGAGATGTCTCGGGGCCAGGTAAAAGACTGCTCAAAAGCGAGCGTGGGGGCTGAAAAAAAGATGGAGCTCTTTTTCCGAACCTCCTTCCGGGGTTGGAAAAAAGATGGGGGCCGGAAAAAAGACATATCGGGGTCGAAAACAAGACAGACCAAGTGCGGGGTCTAGAAAAAGACGTCGGGAAAAAGAGCAGCCCCTTGTACACTGTATGCGACGCCATGGCCACTCTTGCCATTGCGTACCTTCTCCGGGGACGTGCCGGGTGCACAGTGAGCAGTTGGGGCCGTCCTTAAATGGCCCAGCTACGCAATATGGTGGGTCTCGCAAGAGCAGACGCTCAATTCGCACCCGGGAGCATGCAAGCTGCATCGTACATGCCATACTGGACCATCAGCTGCGTCGGAACAAAGACTGCCAGTCCTTTTCGTGGATCTTGACTAAGCTTCCCAAGAAGAGCAAGCACGCCGAAAGGTGAGACACTGGATTTGAGTCGCCCAGTACACAGCAAGGGCAGCACAGTCTGAGCGCAATGCAGCCAGCAATGCAGGTAGACATGCCGGCCAACCAGCCTTGGCGCGACGCGTACCGCAGGCCCAGCTTTCCACGCGGGTCTTGGAAGAACCACAAAACAATGGCATACAGAAGATCATTGCAAAATTGCCCACGCCCAGCTTTCCACCATGGCGGCTCTCGCAAGGCAAGGGTTAATCCAAGCCAAGGACCGCCCGGCAGGCAATGCGGACGCCGAAGCCAGCACCACAAAAGCCACAAGATCGATTTGGACAATGTGGCGCGCACTTGAAAGCCAAGCCGTCGATCAATTCGAAATCGCGCCTGGACCATGGAAAGAGCACTGCGCGAAGTTTGCAGAAACAGCTGTGACTCCGCAAACTGCTGCCGAAGATCACACCGGCGTGAATCCCCAATTTGGAAGAGGGTGAAACCAGGGGCCATTGCGCAGTTCCCAGTATCCAACCGCACAGCGTCGCAGGCACGGTCAGTCCATGACCATCGACGAGCCGCCATGTTTCACCGCTGTTTTTGTTTGTTTGTTGGTTTGACTGTAGGGAGCTACAACTGTGGTCGACGAGGCCCCCAGGCAGTTTTAGCTGCGCCAGAGAAAAGCAGAGCCAGCGCGCCAGCCTTTGGATCTGCGGTTGTGGTCTTTCGGCGACGAGACCCGCAGAAAAGGGACTTTTACTCCGGTGCGTCTGTGGCGATATGCCCGGGCCAGTGAACGGCCCAGAGCTGCATGGCCGCGGCCCCCCTTATGTTGTCGGCGCGATTTGCTTGTTTTTTACCGTGTTTCTTCAGCCCGGACATTCTGGGGAATACGCTTGCAGCCGCTAGCATTCTCAAGATTGTCATGAGAAGGCTTCAAGCTTCTGGAGGAAATAGTGCAAGCGGCATGCATATGGGAAGTGTCCGCAGTGATGACACTAAATGGTCCAACTTTGCACGTTTTTGTGAAATTGGTTGGCTATCGGCGGTATTTTCAATGTACGATTAGGAAAACGAACATACTGTGTTCATGCTGACGAAGGTTGAACGCGTTGTATGCGCGAGCACCTCGCTGAGACAACAGTAGTTTTTGTTTTGATTGTTCTTGTTTGTGTTTATTTGGGCATGATTTGACAGTCAACAGTTTGCCCACTGTCGGCAGCACCTCTGAAGCGTTGTGGATGGTTGAAGCCTCAGTGCGGATCTGCAGGTGGGAAGTTTGTCATTGTGTGCTATTGCGAAGGCATGCTTGCAGAACTGTGAAAGCGCAGGACATCTTGCCATTCTCGTCCATGTCCATGCTTCCATTTCTGCGTGCAGAAATTGAGGACTCCACAACGCTGTAAACTGGTCTTTCCTTGATGAGGCAAAATGCTCCGCCACCTTTGCGATCTTCATATTCATGGTCCGTTGGCGATTAGACTTTCATGCAGGTTCTTGTCCGCAGACCCGGCAGCTGCCCCGGTAGCATGTGCGAAAAATGCCAAGCAAAGCACAAAGCAAGACTGTTAACACAACAGAGCTTTCGCCATGAAGACTTGCCTTAAGCAGGATTTGACAGGGACGCTTGTAGGATTCTTGAAAGTATTTGTTTTACAGCTGCAAGTAAAGGTTTCCGCTCCAGTTGCATATCTTGGTGGACGGTGCATGTGATACTGGTACCATGTGGCTGTAACGCTTCAACTTATTAACATCTGTGGCAGCTCTCATACCTTGGCACCAGTTTGCAGCTTCGAGGTCAGTCGGAACGGCAGCAAGATGATGCGAATCGAGCACAGGCCGAACTCGTTCCGCGCTGTCAATGTTGTCGCTTCGACATGGATGCATACCCATTGCCGAGGCTGCAGCTTGCGTCCTGCACGAGCGGACCGCCATGATTTTAGGCCGTTGCCTTACAAATCTGATGAACCGGAAGCCGAGAACTATGCTGCTTTCGCACGGTTGGGTTAATTTTCAGACACAGCGATAGCGATGTGGTGGTCGTGTTGGCGATTGATTTTCGGAATCCGCCGCGTGAGTTCGTGGTCAAGCAGGTTGTTAGTTCGGAGTTTCGTACATATTGTCATACTATTCAACAGCTGGGCTTTGGAAAGCACCAAGCACATCAATGTAGTCTGTCCTTCAAAAAAGGTACAGGCTCGATGTGCAAGTTTTGAGTTAGATCGTATTGCATCTGCAGGCTCTTCGAGAAAACACATTCCACAGAAGAGGGATCGATCGGTCACGTGGTTAGAAGTTTGAGAGCAACCACGAGGCAACGTTTCGTTTCAAGATGACGCGTCAGCTGATTTCGGTCTGCAGGGCGAGTCAGCTAGTGTCGGAAGCCTTCTTCCATCGAGCTGGTTTGATTGGCGGTCTTCCACGGCCTAGCATCTCTTGCATCGGTGCAACCGAATTGTTTGCACTGGTGGTTTGTCTCTTCCCAATGCTGCAGGCATGAACCCGCAGACTCTGCGTACCAAGCGGCACTGGTCCATGTTCATCTGGCGACAGAAGCGACACTGGGCCCTCGTGCAGATCTTAGTTGATTGGTTTTTGAGCGGGCTTGTGGGGTTTGTGACCGGTTCATGGGGGGAAGCAGGGTTGGGCGGAGTTTGGACGGGGACTGCAGCCAACCGAGGAGATAGCCGGTAGGAGACCTTAGTACAGCAGGACCGTCGGGGACAGCAGAGGACAGTATGGGACAGTTGGAGCGGGAGCAAGAACAAAACTCTTGCAGCTGCTCTGTCGTCGCCCAACGCACCAAGACTACGATGGCAGCCGCATCCAACCTGAGGTGCTCCAGCCTTTTGGTGAAGTTTTCACGGCAAGGGTTGTCGATGACTTCGAGTCTTGGTTGCAACATGTTCAGCGCCTCGTTAATTTGATAGGAACCCCGCTTGCGGAGGTTCACAATGCACAAGACTGCTTTTCCATGGAGGTGCCGTCAGTGACCAAACAGTGCCGATCGCCTAGCTAGCCAATGGCCGTTCTCCAGCAGTTCATGGCATCCTTGGTTTGTTGGTCAGGTGTCCTCCTCACAGCTGTTTTTGGTCTACGAATTGCTGCTTGACCGTGCGGAGCCTTTTCTCATGCTGAGAAGCTCGGCTCATCAGGTTGTATGTACCGAAGCAATCACAGGACTGGACATGGAAACGTTGGCGAGCTTGTGAGTAATGCCCTTGTTTGGATAGGCGTGAAGCCCGATTTCCAGCTGGAGAGGAGAACAGCCACTGGGCAAGTTTTGTCGGGATGATGCAGGTTCATGTGCTTATGCAAGAAAACGTAGTTAGTTCCTTAACTTCGCACCAGCAGAGGCGTAAGCTTCAGTGTCATTCTTCAGGTTCACAGCCTCGGCCTGAGCCGACGCTTGAATCTGCTGCAGCTACAGGCAGCAACGGCAGCATCGTTGTCAGTTTGTCATGTCGCCTGTCTCCCCACCGATTTGCAGGTTCTTGCAGTTCAAGCATTTGCCCGCTACAAGTTCGCACCTTGAAAAGGGTGGTTGGTGCAAGGGCTACGTTCAACAAGCGATGGCACTTTGCCATCCCGGCAAGCTGTTGTCACGTTGGGTTTGGCTTTGAGAAGGCTTGATGAAGCTGAGGCCTCGAGCCCTGAAAAACCAAACAGCTACTGTACGTTTTTCTACATGATCTTAGTAAGACTGCTATCTGTCGTGAAGATTGGATACGGCCTGATCAGGCTTCCTGAGTCTTTATCTTTCTCGAGGCGCTACAGCTTCATTGGTGCGAACTGCCAGCACTTCGCGGCTGATTTCGCGAATGGACTTGGGGCCCGCACGAGGACTGCGTCACAAACGTCATCTAATAACGTTACGACGTTGATTGATTCGTTGCGAGCAGGCTCTTACCGAGCACGCAGGATAAATCCAGACGACGAAACAGTCGCTTTGGTCTCGGTCTGAGACCCTTGAGAACTCTCCCTAAACTGTGAGCAGAGCCTATGCCCTGCACTCCGCTGAATCCAGCCTCTGCGTGGCAGGCTGCAACGGACACGGCTCTGCCAGTGGGGGCTTGATGCTCAGATTTTTCTGCTTTGCCTGTGCCCAGGATGCGTTTTGCGACTTGCGAGGTCGTGGGTGCATGTGTAGCAGCTACTGCAGCTGTCGGTGCAGCAAGTGCGCAAGCTGGTCTTGCACCGGTGCAGAGCTCGGAAACCACTTTTGATGTGAGAAGCTCGCTTCAACAGCACATGCTGCACAAGTACCGAGCTGCTACTGGTATCTACTCGTAGTTGGCCCATCCTAGGCATTCGGTGGGAGGGTGCGCATCGCTGAGCATCAGCTCGTATTGAAAGGTCTTGCATGCTGTCGCAGCATCAGCATCGGCCGTCGGCCTCGTTGGTTGCGCTGCCTTGGCAGGGGTGCTCTTGGCATAAGCAGATATGGATGTTGTTTCTGGGTAAGGGTGTGAATTGGACTTCTTTTCGTCAGGTTGCCGGTGTGTACAAGCTGATGCATAACCAGTCGTCGGCTGAGTCCGAAACACTCCCTACAGGAGCTTTCGGCTAGGTGTCGGTGCTTTTGGAAGGCATGCCCTGCTGCGTCGCTGTGCGTCGCTGTGCTGAGGTCTCGGCAGGCAAGCCCTGTGGCGAGAGGTCCGGAGGGCTTCGATGGACATGTGCAGCTGCTGACGAAGTCGACTTCCTGCCTGTCCTTGATCGATGGTGGCAGCCTCTCCAAATCCATGCCGTGCTTGCCCCCCGATTGCATGTTTCGTCCAGGGATGGGGCTGTTCAACCCTTGAGGAGAGATCAGGCTGAGCGATGTAGAGAGAGTTTGGACCACAGTGGCAATTCAGAGCCTGGATCACCCAGTTTCCGGTCTGCCGTCACGGAGTTGAGGCTCCAACCAAGCTGCTTGCTTCACATCTGTAAGCTACCTATGTGCCAGTTCGCGAGTAGTTGGCTCTCGGCGTCCTAACCTTGTCAATGTTCTACAGCTCCTGATTCTTATGAACCTTCCGAGTGTTTCGATACTAGGCGAAGGTTCCCAACGGACTCTGACACCGAAGATCCCGACGATGTGTACAGCGAGGAGCTTTGCAGGCAATACGGGGCATGTCAGCCGGTCATCCGCGGAGAATCTTGGTGCTTCAGAGTCGTAGGCTCGTGGCAACACCGGCGACGCCGCCACACCGTGATTGTATAGTCCAGCTGCGCTAGCAGCTAGCAGCCTTTGAAAGTTGCTTCAGATGAGCAGTTGTCGCTTCAGACTACAGTGACTACGATGGGGGTGCGCTTCACTACGGAGCTAGCTACCCTCTATACTCCTGTACAGAGAAGGAGTTTCTGAGGTCGTCCTCAGCTGCCTTTTAAACTCATTGCAATACCGTGCTGTGAAAGCTATCGCTTCTTGCCACTGGACTGTTCAGCACCCCGATGTTCCAGTCTGCGGGCATACACAGCTACTGGAGCTTAACGAGCAATGGGTACACGGGTACAGCGAAATTCCCGGATGATGATTTCCTGACCCCATGGCTGGATCTGCTCTGTGCGATCTGCTGCATGCGAAGCTTCGTTACTGCTGGCAGGCGGCACACTGTGTGCCCTGTCACATAAATTCAGGCAACCGTCTTGGCAACAGACAAAGGCCAAACTTGTCTCACGAATTCTACAGGAGTTGTTTCTTTGTCTTGGAGGCACGGCTTGTGATTGTCACTACTTGTTGCCGTAAAGATGGTGTTGTGCATGCGTACGGCTCATGCTGGCGTGTTCCAGAGAGAGAATACATGCAAAGATTCGCAGTGATAAGAAACCGAAGTGTGCATCTCACATTGTGTTACCCACGCATCTGCAAGTGCCATGACTCACGGCATGTGCGCCTCATTGAATGTCTTTCCAGAACGACAGAAGGGCCAGTGTCGCCGGTACACTTGTGTCAGTGACAGGCACACGTCGCAGGCAGCGCTGCTTTCAAGAGCGCTTCACCTGCCAATGTTTGGATGTACAGCGACTTTCGCAGCAAGGAGTGACGCTTGCCGGGTGGACAGTGTCCGTGGGATGCCACTGCAACTGGCAGTGTGCGCAGCAAGGGTTGCTGGAAAAAGCCACAGAAAGACAACAGTTGAACGACTGATACGTTCTCAGAACCTTTCCATGCGATTGCTGCACGGCGAAGCGGTCGCTTGCGAGCCCAGCTTCTGAAACCTAGAAGAGATCTGCATCGTTGAAGCACAAACAATCTCATGTGCTCACAGTCGTTTGCATCCATGCTTTGGAATTTTGGAAGCAAGAAGTGTTGCCGGTGAAGCTTCATCACCTATCCTAGCCTGTGCAAGTCAGTCTGTGGCACAGATACTAACATACACCTTTGGATATGGCCGGGAGTCGCAGCCAAGGGGCGGAGTTTGTCCTTGCTGGGTTAGCGGCTTGTGGTGCCATCACCTTGACCAACCCGATTGACGTGGTCAAAACACGCCTGCAGCTGCAAGGCGAACTCGCAGCTGCAGGTGGCAAGGCCTACACAGGGATCGGCCAGGCGCTACTTCGTATCGCCCGAAAGGAAGGCCTCCGTGGCTTGCAGCGTGGCCTCGGCGCAGCGTATTTGTTGCAATTCAGCAATGTCGGCTGCCGTTTCGGTGCTTACGGCTCCCTGAAACAGCTCTTTGGTGTGAAGCCTGGAGCCTCGGCGACGGACAGCCTCTCCTCGATGCTTCTGGGTGCAGCATCTGGCTCACTGGCGGCCATAGTGTCGAACCCCTTCTTCCTGCTCAAGTCAAGATTTCAAGCAGCAGGAAGCGAGGATGTGCTTCATCAGCATGGCCATTTGTCGCTCAGGACCCACGATACTGAGACTGCCAGTTTCATGGGACATCTGAAGCCGAATTGGAACTGATTTGGCGTCGTGTTCAGGAAAGCCTTCATTGAAATTGGCCAGCTCCAGGTCGGCTGGGCTGCAGGCAGTTTTCTTGGTGCCCTCCTCCTGGCTTGCCCGAGGGCTTTCGTGGCTACTACCGCGGCCTTTCGGCATTTGTGCCTGGACCTCGGGGCAGGGCTTCTCCCTGTGAACGAGCACGCACTGCCACCAAAGATCCGCTTCCGCTTTGGAGGCCCCGTGTAGCTGCTGCCACATCGGTGCCGAACCTTTCAGAGTTGCTTTCGCTGAGCAGCGCGTTCAGTCGTGAAGTTGGCAGGTGCAGCTGTCCACATACGACATCAGCAAGGATTGTATTCTCAGATACGTGCAGGTGCGAAGATGTCCTTTTTGCACCTGGTGTTGCGTTTCTATCGAATCGTTTCTTTGGCAGGTGAAGGATGGCGTCGCCATTCACTTCGTTGCTAGTCTCTTGCCGGGGGCCTCGGGGCACCAAGCGAACACAAAGTGGTTGCAGAATCAGGAACTGAGAGGTCGGTTCCGCGCTTAGCATCACTGTTTGTGTTTCTGGATGTTGAATGATGTTGAGTCCGCCGACAGATGAGCAACGTTTGCTCTTAAACCCGGATCTGCGGGGGTTGCAATGTGAATGTCTCCAGCCGCTCTTGCCGTGTTCCCAACTGTCTTGAGCTGTGCCTGTGCTTCCTATGCCTGATTGGAGACGCTTTTTTGAATGGTCGGTCTGAAGTGATGCCTGACACTCACCTCAAGCACAACTCTTCACGGAAAGTATGACAAGGATTTGCAACGATGCGAACACGTCAGGTGCCAGGGAACATGACAACGACCCTGCGCGCCCAAACGTCTGCATGATTGTCGTCTCGAGGTCTGGCATTGCCGTTACCATGGCCATGCAGCCTTTTGATATTGTAGCGGTGAGGCAGGACATCATGTTGTAATTCGGTTGACGGAAGTGCCTGGGCAATTGAGTTGTAAGCTGAACCAGGTTGATGAATCAGCCACACAAAGAGTGTGGCAGCGGACTTCTTTATTCTGGGCCCGTGGACTGTTTGAAGCAAATGCTGCAGGCAGAAGGTGTGTCAGGAGCTTAGCGGGCCGCAGGATGCGCCACTGGCAGGCAGTACATGTCAGCGTTCGTTTGCTCCAGCCAGCAGTCTTGGTCCAGCTCGAAACGAATGAGTGCCGCCTCGAACAGACTGTCCGCCTTGACACATCACGTGATGTCTGCGTCCGATCCTCCTTGGTGTGTTACAGGAGGATCCGGTTTTCTGGGATCTTGGTGCGTGAAGCTGTTGCTCGAGGAGGGTTACACAGTACGAACGACCACTCGCAGTGCAGAAAAGGCTGCGTACCTGAAGCGCCTTCCTGGATCTGAGCGTCTCACGATTCTGGATGGAGTCGACCTTCTCACTCCAGGGGCCTTCGATGATGCCATTCGAGGCTGCAGCTGTGTTTTGCACACTGCATCTCCGTTCTACATGAAGGGTGGATCTGAAGAGAAGCTTGTCACACCAGCAGTGGAAGGAACACGAAACGTCTTGAACTCTTGTCGCAGACTGGGGGTGAAGAAGGTTGCGCTCACCTCTTCCACGGCCAGCGTGTATACTAATTATGGAAGCCTGCCTGCAGATCATGTCTACACCTCTGAGGATTTCTCACCCGAGGACGTACTGCGGGAAAAGCAAAACTGGTATTGCCTGTCGAAGTTACTGGCCGAACAGTTGGCTTGGAGCATGAGCAAAGAATCCGGATGCCCCTTTGAGCTTACAGTTCTGACACCGACGCTGATCTGGGGCCCTATGCTGCCCGGCCAGCCTCACATGAACACCTCTGCAAGTAGCTTGGTCGGCTATATGGACGGAAGTCTCAAAGTGATCGAGAACGCGTGCAAGACAGTTGTTGATGTTCGTGACGTGGCGAAGGCTCACATCGAGGCAGCGCGTAATGATCTCGGCGGACAGCGATTCCTTTTGATTGGTGGTTCCCCTCATTTCACAGCTGTGGCCGAGTATGTTCGGGAAGCACTCCCAGGAGCCTTGCAGGTAAACGTACCGTCGGAGTTGTCACCGGAACTGGGACCAGCTGTGATGGGGCCAGCGCCGCCCCTGCCTGTCCTTTACGATGTCTCGCCAGCGGAGCGGCTTCTTGGAATATGCTTCAAAACGGCAAAGGAACAGGTAGAAGCCATGGTAAAGTCCATGCTGGACAATGGTTTCCAGCGTTCGGATCAGTATGTGCCAGACAAGTGAACAGGCTTGGTTGAAAAAGTCCATTGCTTGCGCAAAAGTGGTCCGGTCACCTTCGTTGTATTAGTGTGTCTCTTCTGGATGTTCCGAGACTGTCGTGCCCACTCATCCCAACCTTCGTGAGCCATGCTAGGTTCGGCCTTTACAAGGGGGCTGCGGCAAACTATGTGCGCTTTGGACCGTGCCGCCTTGGTAAACATGCCTCGGCATACCTCTCGCCACAACTGTGTCCCTTAGTTCGCCTCGCAGGTACTGCACCCTGACATTCGTCTTCTTGGAGCAGCTCCGCCTTGCGTGCGCCGTGCTACCTCGGCACCCGAAATCCGCACGAGCGCGGCAGTCGTCAGGTGGGACCGCGGATTCGCGACTGCGTGCTGATGATCTGCTTTGATGGAGCATGCCGTTCTGAGAGTTGCAAAGACCTCTCTCGACCAGCGAGTAGGTTCTGCAGCGTTTCACTCGATAGTTTTCCTCGCAGACCGAAGATTAATGGCACGATGCAGGTCTGGCCTCTACCACACGCTACAGGCAAAGCTACGTACACTGCTTGATTGCTTGGTGACATCGGGATGGCTCGAAACAGAAATCATGGCTGCCTTGCCCACAGACTGCAGACTTGCCGACACATCCTGATGACCAATGCCAAGGCATTTTCGGAGTACAAGACCTGCACATATAGTGAGTCCTAAAGATTGTCCGGCAATGGCAGCCAACAGGACTGGCAGACGGAATGGCCTCTTTTTGCAGTGTTTGTACGTTGTATAGTTCCGAATTGCTTGTGTGGACCTGGCTCACGTGGCATCCAGCTTCGATGACCCCACAGCCTTTGGCTCAGCTTCGTACATGAAGGACATAAGTTCTTGCCAGGCCATAGGCAGGCTCCGACGACCAAGCTATTCGTGCCATCACGTACCGCGGCAACTGCCTTGAGTATCGTTTACCAAGTAATGTAGCCGTATGCAAGTAAGCCACCATGAGCTCTCTTGGCATCATCCTTTTGTGTGAGTGCCGGTCCTTTTCGCTCGCCAGGATGCTGTTGCGGGCCATGTGTATGTGTCCCCTGGAAGAAACGGCGGCCATGGCAATTTAGCCATGGGCCAGTGTGGCTGCAGCAGAAGTGATGCAGCACCGATACGGAGGAGCTTAAGAAAAGAAGACAATGTTGAGTCGGCTTTGCTGAACGAGTCGCGGCGCTTTATCCTAGAGCGTACCAAAGCCAAGCGTGGGCCACAAGGAGTGGAGCTCGGCTGGTTGAACTTCATGGTTCAGAAGCTTTGGCCAAAGCTGAGCAAGGCTTGTACTGCAATTATCAAGGAGGAGCTTCAGCCCAAACTGCAGGCTGCTGTGCCTGCAGTTCTGAGTGGGATCTACTTCAAGAAGCTAGACTTCGGAAATCAGCATCCCTTGCTGGGCCCGGTGGGTGTCGCCCATGGGAAGCAGAACCAATACGATGGACTGGAGCTCGACGTGAAACTTCTTTGGAAGTGCAACGCCGAGGTAGTGCTCGAAGTCCAGGGAATTGAAATCGGTCTGGAAAAGATACGAATCGATGGGACGGTTCGATTGCAGCTGCGGCCTTTACTGCACCACTTCCCGAGCATGGGAGGGCTGCAGATCACTATGATGTCTCCGCCGAATTTGAACTGGAACTTCCGTGGCCTCTTGGGGGCCTTGCAGCTTGACGTGCTCTCGCGGGTGATGCGCCAGGTTGTCGCGGACCAGATATCCGAGCTACTGGTGGTCCCAAACTTGCTATTCGTCCACTGGATGGACTCCTCTGCCGACGTAGACCTGGAAGTGCTCCAATTCCCCCATCCCGAGTGCATCGTCCGCCTCTGTGTGAGAGAGGCCCGAAACTTGAGAGGTTCCGACTGGAACTATTTCGGTTTCAAGGGCACCTCGGATCCCTATGCTTCTTGCCTGGAGACAAGTGATTGTTCTTAGTCAGGGTGCACTGCCACTTGACCTGACCCCTGTACAGTGGGACTGAGGTGTCGGTGCATTTGGGCTCGCGTCTCTGGCACACTCCCAAGAAGACACGGACACGGAACCCAAAGTGGGGTGACGCAGGCCCGCTGTCCAGGCTGGTTGCGGTTCTGGGTCGCTAGAGGCTAGAGCTTCAACTCCGAGGCTGCGAAGACTTCTTCGTGTACACGCCAAGCCAGTTCGTGAAGGTCGATGTCTATGATGCAGACATCGGGCCAGGACTCTTGCCCGAAGAGAGGGTCGGTTAGCGCTAGGATTCATCACTCTGAGCGAAATCGCACATGTGCGGCTTGTGCTCGAGGCACAGATGACCATCTTGGCCACGTCGCCGGGCTCAAAGTCGAGGACCTGCTGAATTCTCCAAGCCAGTGGCCTCGACCTGAGGGTTACTGTGGGGGAAGCTCTCCTCTTGGCGATGGGTGGTTCGGCCCGCCTTTTTGCCTGTCTCAGGTGGCCTCTGTCCACACGCAAAGTGAGAGATGCGCAGCCAGAGCCAGGCACCGCTTCCCAGGACACCTCGCAGGATCACTCGCATCCGCATGGGGAGGCCAGGCCCCCCACCGCAAAAGCACAAAAGCGAGGAACACATGAGACACACGCGAAGCAAGGAACGCAGTCACGATTCCCTATGCCAGCACCAAGGTTTACATCCAAGCTCGGTTCTATGATCTCAGGCTCTCTGGGGAAGTGTCGGCCGGCACCGGCATCGCATACCGAACCATGTGTGCCAAAGTCTTCGAAGGACACATCGACAAGACGTTCCAAAGCCTATGGGAAAAGAACGAGCCTTAGGATATGCCGGATGTGTGGTAGAGCTTCCAGCTTCCACAGTATCACTACCTTTACTCCACAGTTGAAGCAAAGGCAGATGCGGAAGCTTTCGTGTTTATCGATTTGCGGAGCTTGCGTGGTTTGCAGCAGAAGCAGGCGCCTTTCCGTTCTGCAAACCACGGAAATCGGACAGCACTGGGCTGTGAGGCGCAAGGAGCCACCATCACCTTCAAGCTCGAAGGGAACACTCATAAGAGCAGAGGTGCCACGTACAAGGCCCTCTGCTGTTTGCAGTTGTGGCGAGCTGCTTCGCCAAGCTGCATAATCGAAAGAGACGGTGTGAGCTCTAGAGGCGACCACCTACGGCTCTGCGCTGACTGCCTCCGCCCAAAGACTTGTGGAACACCTGCAAAATTCCCAGGCCAGACTCTGCGTCTAGAAGTACCGCAGACATCAGAAGTGTCAGTGTTGTTGTCAAATCTTGATCGCAGGGCAAGTCCATTGAGGAAATCATGAAGATATCTGGACTCAGCAAGGAGCAGGTGGGCCACCAACGACTCGGTCATCTTCGCTCAGATTGTTGTGTTCAGTTCGGCAGGAAAGCCTTTCGGTGGCTCAAGTTGATTGTCCGACTGTGACAGGTTGCGTCAGTGGTGCAAGCTCGACCGTCTTTCACAACGCCTGCCACTCGGGGAGGAGGATCAAAGGATGCTGCAGGACATGACGTTCTATCACCGTGAAGCCACAGAGTGCCGAGGCGGTGGCACCAACCTTTCTCTTTCCCCATTCGGGATCTGGACAACGTGGGCACCTAGAGATCAGAGATCATCTGTCATGAACGGATCCTCCTTAGATTCCTGAGGCGCAGTTGGAGATCTCGCTTGGAATACGGCGCCAGGACCCCAGAACTCGCAGAGAGCTCCACCACTCCTACCAACACGAACCCGACCTCCATCCTTTTCAACCCAGGTCCAAATCAGAAGTCCCTCGCGCAGCTGAAGAGTCCCATCTGTCTTAAGGACTCGCATGCATTTCCCCGTAGTCGGAAGTGGATGCCCGGTGCGTTTCGGTGCTCGTCTTAATGACAGGATCTGGTGGACAGTGGCAAGTGGTCCGGGCGCTTAGTGACCTAGTGTACTCACTTCAATGCATGGCACCACTGTACGCCATCTCAGCGAGGCAACTGGACAAAGCCTTGGTCCTTGATCCGGATGGGAAGGAAGGCTCGGCCGGCCTTTGCAGTGGAAGCAGTGGCATCTCTCTCTATGCACAGCCTGCGCATGCGCCTCCAGGCACCAGCGTGGTGCCGGATCCTGAGTGTTTCCAAAGGCAGGGCCCACGGAACGGAAGCTGCAGTGAAGTCTGCTGAACAGGCTCGAAACTCTGGAGCTCAGCCTGCGGATAACGTTGCGGAGCTTGTCACTTTCCACGTCCGAAGTGGGGTCCGAACTTCAGAGCACGAGTCCCAGTGCTCACTCGACTCCGAATTTGGGCGGCCTTTGATGCAAGTGCAGCGCAGCACTCATCGGTTTCACGCGTCGCCGAAATCAGCGCAGATCTCGGCTGTCGGAACCTGTACCACTTTCCTTGTGGGCCATCGCCAGCATTTCTTAGTCATGGCTGTATGACCTCTGTTTTTGTTTGGGGCAGGGGCCGAGCAATGATTCTTCCATTTTCTGTATCTGCATGTTTACGTCACGTTCAAGACGTGGGTTTTAAGCGGATACAGCCGTAGGGATTGTGGCCTCCTGTGCACACAGCTGGTCCTGCCACTCCACCTTCCGCAGAAATGGTCGCGAGTGACTGTGGCATCACGACTGAATTGCGCACTGGTCTAAAGGTTTCTGCTGACAGGACCTCTCCTCTCATGAAGAATCCCGACTGGCCGGATGGGGAGGCCAGAGCTCGCAAGCTCGTGGAGTCCCGAGTGTCTTGTGCTGGGCTGGCCTCATGCCCAAGGCTCCGGCGGGCTGGGATTCCATGGACCTCAAAGAGGCCAAAGCATACTTTTGAAGACCCTGTAGCTTGCAAGTACCAAGCGCCTGCCTTGCATGAGGTCGTCCTGCGGGAGGAGCATCTCAGACTGACGGTCCAAGCTCACATAGAGACTGCATGTTGCCCTTGCCTTAGTGGATTTGCTTGCCCTCGGCGCTTCCTGTCCTTGTCGGCGAGGGTTCGCTGTGGTCAGGCACGGAACATGCTTTGGCATCGCAACTTTCTGAGATGAAGGCACGGCGGACTCTCCACTTGGCTCAAAACTAAAGCTTGCCCTCCTGCAGAACCTTTTTCTGCCGCATTTCCTGTGGTCCGAGCATCCTTTTTGAAGGCTTTGGTAGCTTTAGCGTGCAGTGTCCTCAAGTGTTCCACTGCGAAAGATGCTCCTCGGACGACTCGCCGCACCCCGGCCGCACGAGTGCACTGGGGACTTGTTCCGGAATGTGGTCTGTGGTGAAAAATTCAGGCTGCCAGGAGGATTGGAGTCTCCGCTGCGACGCCCTTCGCCAAGTTCAACGCACGAACCTTCGCTGCGCAGGCTGTCCGCCTGTCCGCAGCGCTTTGCAGATCCTTGCCCCATGCTGCGATGAGATGCCCGGGCATCAGCAGGTCTCATCTCCGCGTCCGCTGTCCATCCGTGGAGATGGCGGCTCAGCTGCGCTTGGCATTCGCGGCACTCTTAAGCTTTTGGTACTGGCAGCACGGGAAACCATTTCTAGCATATTCTAGAATTCTAGCTTCTAGCCGCTGGACTTGCTCTGCCGGCTTCCTGGAAGCCTCCTTTTATTTTGCCTCTGTCAGACTGCATTGTCCCATGATGGGGATGATGTGTCGTTGTTCTGCAGAGCACACGAGGCCTGGTCTTGCAGTGCATCACTGCGGCGCTGCTGGGCTTTGCAAGTGGTGCAGTGTGTCAACCTGTCATGCAAAAGCCAATACAACCATTCCATGGCTTTCAGATCTGATCTATCTGTTGTTTTGTACGAGTTCGCCATCGTGTCAGCATGTGGCAAGCCACGAAAGTGGACGGTGGTCGACACCCCCAGGCTGATCTACTTCGTGCCTCAAGATGCGGTGTTCCTGGGTGGCCTCTTCTATCTGTGGCACAACACTGCTGCATCCATCAGCCCGAAGGCGGCTCGACGTTTGCGTGTGTAGTCGGTGAAGGCACACGCAATTGCAATCAGCGGCCGCAGAGGTCCCGAAAGCCGACGCCGATGCTGCAGTGGAAGAGTTCAAGGCGCGGCCCGACCTCCGCGCGGGCGCACGGCCCCCGCACGTCGGCTCTCCAGCCATGGGCCATGGTTCACCCATGTGTTCGCCGTGTCGTGTGAAGGCCAAGAAGGGGATCGAGAACGTCAAGGTCTCGAAGGCAGGTCGGCAGCTTCATGCAGAAGCCCTTAACAGCGCACATAAAATTTCAACTTCGGGTTGTGTTTGCCGCAAAGCTGCACGCTTCGAGGGGCTTTCAGCATGTTCCCGCCACCTGCCAGGGACGTAGCACCTGGACCGTCTCATTCTGAAGCTGAGGGCAGGCAACTCCGCAAGCAAGCTTCGGAATCTCTTCCAGTGCTGTTCCGAGGGCAACACACCGCTGTCTGTGTTTGCTGGCTGGAGGCCCACCCCTGCAGCTCAGCGCAGCTCAGCACGTTGGTGTGGCTTTGGCTTGCGCCCTGAACTGACAAGACGATGCAAGGATGCTGCATGTCCACGTGCTCAGACGCGACAAGATCTCAAGAGAGGACCTTCGCTTGAATCTGAAAAAGCACTGATGTGCGGGAATCTTTGCAACTCCGGCTGCCCCAGATCATGCTGCTCTGACTGCCGTGCTTCTGCCACAGGCAGCAGCAAAGTCTTCCCTTGCGAAAGCAGCAAACTGGAAGGATGAGGCCTCATTGTGCAACCCGGTGAAGCACTCTGCGCGATGCTGTGCAACAGGCCTTGCAGCATTTGTCCATGATCGAGAAGCATCGCCGTGAGGAGGCGTCCTTCCATCTTGGTCGCCCTGTAGCCGGCTTCGGAGCTTCCTTGTTTGTTCCAGGTTAAAGATCTCCTCGAAGCTGAAACCATCCTTCGAAGACAGATGCAGGATGCCAGGATCTCGCCACAGGGACAAGCAGCAATGCACAGGCCACAGTTCAACAAGCGCCAGAGCTTGATTTTCAGGCTGAAGACTCCTCTGCGCTGGGCCAAGCAACAGACGTGCAGTGAACTGCTGGAAGTTGAAGCTGTTTTCGACTTAGGACAAGTGTTTGGCGGAGCTGCGCAGTGAGCATGCTCATGCAGAGCGATTTAAGCTTAGTTTCTCCGAGTTTACCGTGTGCGTGTGTGTGTGTGTGTGCCTCAAGCTTCAATATGCTGCAATCTCAGGCAGAGTTGCGAGAGAGTTCGAGGAGTGTGATGTCAGCAGCCTACGGCAAGCGTCATGCAAAGAAAGACCGTAACAAGACGCTCCATGTCTCAGTCAGGCAGCTCTGTTGGTGCGCTCCAAAGCCGCAGAGGTCGCATGACTTGTGCACCAACACAGATCATCGCTGAGCTTCTGCCCCTCCGGTTCCTTGCAGGAACTACTCGCCGCTGCAGAAAAGGAAAAGAGTTTAACGCGCATGTGTGCGTACGAGGCTAAGTCTCAGGTTTGCGAAGATGGAAGTCTTGTCGCTCCTGCGTCGCTGTATTTCCCTACGACTCTCTCACGCTCCCTCCTGCTGTCTTTGTCCAGACATTGGCCAACATCAAATTGCGCTGGCTACAGCAGTCTCAACTTCCGAGGTTGCATGGGCTGCGTGGGGAAGCACTGGAGGTGTGGGCAGAGGGAATGACTGTTTCAGCCGGGACTGATGCACTGCTGCAATGCTGTCTCAGGCTCGCCTTCATGTCTCCCGGCAGCTGATGGTCGAGGCGTGTCAGGCCTTCGCCCTTCGCCCATGGCCAGCTGTGGTTGGAGCACACCATAATTGCCAGAGCCATGCTGCATTGACTGCATACTGCATGCTAGGCGCACGAGGCAGCCGACAGACGAGAGGCTTGGAAAGGACTGAAACAGTGCTGGGCCTCGTCTGAGCATCTGATAGGCTGTGGCAGCCCTGGCCAGATCGGAAGCTAGGGGCGCAGAGGAGCTCGCCGTGCAACAGGCTGTCTGGGCCTCAGCTCACTCGGCATCCCAGCGACTCTGGCATCCCTTGACATTCGAAAGGCTTCACAGGGTCTGATGGAAAGCCAATTTCTGCGACAGAGTGCTGCAGAACGGGTTGAGTGTGGACCGCAGCAAGCAGTGGAGACTCTCATCAGCTCTCGTCAGAGCGCAGCTGAGCTGCTGTCTGAGGCAGCTGGAAGAACAGGAAGCAACAGTGAAAGCCAAAGCCCAAGTGCTTTCAGATGCACCGAATCGCGAGCGATGCCGGCACTGCAGGCTCGTGCTGACAAAGCGGTCGCACTGGTCGAGGGTGAGGTGGAGGCACAGCTTGATCCGATCACCTTGCAAAGCACCAGTTTTGAGCTGTTGCGAGTTCTGACAGGCCTTGAGGCAACGTGCTTTGCCCGGAGCTTGGCAGCAAGTTTTTAGTCGTAAAGTCCGTGAGTGGCCGTTTTTCTCAGGCAGTGCTCGGTGTCAGAGCAGGCCTTGGCCTTGGCTCGTTGAGTTCCGTAATCCGCGCAAGACCTCCGCAATTTCTCAGGCAGAGGAGTTCATTCAATCGGCTCGTCAAGGCGGAAGCAAGCATGTGGAAGCCATCGATGATGCGCCCAAATCGTCTCGAATTGCTTGCAAGGCCTGGCGCGGAAATCCGCGATTCTTGAGAAAGCCGAGGCTAGAGCTGGGATGTGAAGTGCAGTCTTGGTCACGCAGTCAACGTGCAGCGTTTGGAGGCGGCCGTGGTCAGGAGCTTAGCCTAGCAGAGCTCCGATACTGGCGCAAGCCGCAATGCCGCAAGTCCCTGGTGCGATAGGCCGATGCTTGGAAGAGCGAGGAGGCAAACATCCGCTCAATGAGGGAAGAGCAGAACCTCGAGGCCTGCAAGACAAGCCTGGGCTTGTCGTCTTCGATGTCAATGTAAACCTCCTTTGCCTGCAATCATGCCAGCGTTTGAACATGATGCACCAGTTTTGAATGCTGCAGGTTGAAGAGGCCCTCGAAAGTGCTGCAGCTGCAGCTGCGGTTGGAGAAGTGCTGGTAGTCGTCTGAGATTGTTGGGATTCAGGTCGTGTGCAAGATAGGGTAGCAGATGATGTGCCGCCGCTTGAAGGCAACGGAGCTTGGGGAGGAGCTCCGCACCAGGCTGAGAAGCGTTCGATCCGAGGAGAAGCAGGTGCAGCACGAATGTGAGAAGGCTGGCCGGCCGCTGGTGTGTGTAGTCTAGTCGTAGCACTCTTCCCACTATGTTTTGCCAGTGCTTGCGTCTCAGGCACTTGAGGCCGTGCAAGGCAAAGGAACTTGTCAAGAGGAGGAGATCTTGTGACCAGCAAGCGCAGCATGTAGCAGGGAGGATTCCAAGACAGCGAGGTGTGAGTTGTTTCGACTTTCCTCGACGTCGATCCAGAAGATTCCGGAACCTGTCGACACATTTGCACGCCCGCACTCCTGCACTGCTGCACACGCAGGTGAACACACACGCGCACAGACACGCGTCCATGCACACACACGCACCTGGACAAGCTGGTGAACACCAAGGCTGAAATCATCGAAACGTGCATCAGCAAAGCATGACATAGAAGAACGATCAACACGTCGGAAAGGCATCTGTACACACCTCATGTATGTTCTCCCAGTTGTCCACTCAGCATGCATTGGCAGCACCACACAGAACATGCCCCAGACGGTTCCTGCGTGCTGAGAACCGCATCTCCCCGCAGTTGCAGGAGGACATACACCGGCTCCGATCAACAGAGTGCTCTGAGAGTGAACTCCTGGCAGAAAGGCATGCTGCTGGCTTGACGGCCTCTTGTTTCCTTGCGGTGATACATCATGAGTTGCAGGCTTCACATCGAAGAAGAGGTCTTGTCCTTCGAGGTCACAGAAGAGGAGGCAAAGAGGGCCCAAAAAACATCGAGAGGTGAGCATGCCGAGCATGCCTGTGCTTGATGAGAGGCCGCCAGCATGTTGCGACAACAACTGGAGCAGCAGATCAATGAAGCCGCCGAGCAATGCAAAGAGCTGGCGAAGAACACATCTGGGGCTTCAGCCTCGAGATAGCTTTTGCGGGCTGTGCTGCTTACCATCCACCCATAGCGAGGCCCTACAGCAGCTTCTTGAGCTAACGCAGCAAGCGGAACAAAGTACACGCCAAGCCGAAGAAGCTGCTGAGCAGGCCGACTTTCCTCGTCTTAGCCATGTGATGTACTGATGACTGCTTTAAACGCAAATGAACTCATCAGTCTGTCAAGCAGCCGATCCCATTGTCTGCGATGAGAGCTCACGTAAGCTCCTCGAGTGTGGGTGCAGGATGAGAAGATGCACAGATGTGCAGCGCAACAATCTGAGGCTTCCGCCGAGGTTCACTGCAGACCACACGTCGTGTCGTGGAGTTGCCTCGACCTCCCTACCCGGAGGCCGCGGAGAAGTTGCAGCAGCGGCGATCCCTGGCTTTGCATGAGGAGGCTCAGACATGACATGACAGAGGCATCGTCCTCTCTGCCGGAGAGAAGAGTCTTCAGGTCTTGGCTGCAAAGCTGAATGCTGAGCGCAGCATAGCCCATGATGAGTGGCTCGCTGGTGAAGAAGAGGAGGCTGTTGTGACCTTAGCCACCACGACTTCCAATCTGATCCCTTATTCCTTGCATATGCTCTGCAGCACCAAGGCTCTTGCTGAAGAAGACCGTTGCATCCGAGCCTGCTGTGAAGAGATTGCTGCAGCAAGATACGAGGTGTTTCTTCACCGCCTTGTCTTTCTGTGCACAGCCTGGTTTCTTCGTCGCTGCAGGCGGAGACTGCCATTTCGAGCTGGCGAGCGGAGGATGCAGTTCTTGAGGTTGATGCTCAGGAAGCTGGGTGCGAAGGGGCATTTGCGTGGGGCGCATCGCAGTTCTTGACTCCCACAGGAGCTTCTCGACAAGGCTGCGGAATTGCAGGTGGGATCGGAATGGAGCCCATGCTGCTGTTGCACTGCGGGGGCTGTGACTGATCCTCATCAAACTCCCTGATTGCCGGCTTCAACATCTCAGCTCGAGCAAAATGCAATTCAGCTTGCCAGCCGCAGCAACTCGTACACTGCCCGGTTTGTTTCGTCCGCAAAGACTGCCGCGTGGCCATGGTCTCGGTTTGACATGCCTGCGAGGCGTCCCTTGCAATCAAATTTCGTGAGAAGTACTCATACTTGACAGAGTGGCATCTCTGTTTGCGAACCTTTGGTCGGGGAGTTCGCCAATTCAGTCAGCAGGTAGCATAGGGTCTTGGCAGAAGCTCGCACTTTCGGCAGCAGCAGTAGTTCAGTCTCGTGTGTGACCGAGTGTACATGTGTACATGTCATGTCGAGCTCATCCCCAGTCCCGGTGTGACTTGAAAGATAACTGAGAGAGCTGAAAGCGAGCCTCCGGAATCCCAAGTACATTGATGTCGATGCAGAGCTGTGCCGGGCTGTGAGCTGCCAGGGGTGCCGGCGCGACCCGTTGCGTTCCAATGGGAGCTGCCATGTTCGGGAAGCTGATCTGGCTGCGTGCTCAGCCAGCTAAAGGATTCTTGGGCACAAAGGTTATGCAATGGTATGCCATTAAGATCTTGACGATTTAATGAGTATGCCCCTGGCGACTCAGCGAAGTAAAGGTATTCCGAATCTGCGTTGACAGCTGCTGTCCTTGAGCTCTTCATCCAAGGCCGACGGAGACCGTGCTCACAGAAGACCGGAGGCAATGCAGTTGAACGAATGGTTTCACGGCCCATGACGTTCCCACGGCATCACACAGGGGCGCGAAGCTGTCGCCAGAGTCTTCGGCAGACTTGCCGCCGTCTTCAGGTCCATTGGGTCACATTGTTGGAGTCGCCTTCATTTCCGATTCTGGCCTGAGTGCTTGGGGGCATGATAAATTTGAGGTTGCAGACCGACCACATTCTCTCGCAGATTGTCACCGGACCTCGTTGTAGCGCGACCGTTGTCTAGCATCGCTGGCGCATCCGCCAGCAATGCAGTCGAGCTCGCGTGCCCCTGGGCAGCAAGCCTTCACAGCAACTGACACCTGCAAGCGGTGGCAAGTTCTGAGGTTACTGGTCCAACAGTGTCAGGCGCGATCTGGAGAATCAAGGGAACTTCTAGCCGTCAGGTGCTTGAATTCCTTGCAGTGTCTGCAGGCCCTATGCCCTGCGAGGCAGCCCGTTCCTCCGCCCTCCGGTGTCCGCCGCGCTTTGGCATGTCGAGCTGGACCTGCATGAAAGAGGTGGGTTGCTGTTGCGGGTCGGGGCTGATCCTGGCTGACTCGATCATCTTGCAACAGGCTTTGTCGCTCGCACAAGGAAGTTTCTGCATCAACCAAAATTGCCGCAGGCCTTCAAGAGGAACAGGATGGCAACTCTGCCGACTTTGTCATCCAGACGGCATTGCAAGGTTCACGGGTGGTGCGTGACAATGTGCAGAGCAGAGGTTGTTTATGATTTTGTTTGATGTCATGGCTGCTCAGGTGTTTATGATCGTCGCCGCTGGATGAATGATTAGCTCACGATGTATGTAGTGCACCTGCAGCAATCTGCAGCAGCACTGGTCTCAGCTGAGGTATGCTGGAGCTGAGCCTGGTTTGTCACCGAGACGGTCAGATCATGTCGACAGGGACAGCATGGTGTGCCGCTCTGAAGCACATGCCTGTGTTCGACTTCAATGTCATCTTCCTTGAATCAGAACTGCTTCTGCACAGTTCTGGTGCGACCAATTTTGCGCAGAGGTGGCTGCAAAAGCGATGCCGCCTTTCGATGGGGTTGTTGTGCCACCATTACCGTTGCTTGACACAAGCATGGACCCCTCAAACTCGTCTCTCCTGCCGGTCATGTGGGCCGTGGGCACAGTTGAGCCGTTCAGCAGTGACTGTTTGACCACGCGGATTTGGAAGTGGTTCGGCTGAGTCGCGCTTTGACTGCCTGTTGACGATTGCAGCATTGACTGGTTAGTCAGCAGAATTGCAGAACGCATGAGAACCAGGCTTTCGCCAGCTCAGGCAGATGCAGGCTGTTTGCGATGGAAGGCACCGTGGCCATGGCTGTGAGGGCGTTCCGCAGCTTCTGCTTCATTCGGTGCAGGCCTTGCAGCGACGACAGGCCCAAGCGAGCCAGCGGCCTCGAACAGTGAGCGCAGCAGAAGCTGAGGCGATAAGATGAACCGCGATGTGAGTCTCGTGTTTGCTGTGTTCGTGTTCGGGTCGGAGGCCGGCGCAGTCTTCGATGTCCCCGTGTACTCGCAGTTTCATGTAGCTCCTGCGGCGCACATGGAGCAAGTCGCAGGAGCAATGACTATAGCTCTGCCTCTTTGGCGGTGCGAGTTAAGAAAGCGTGCAGGAGCCATCGGCAAGCCTGTGGCCATGACCATTCTGCCAGCTCCAAGTCTTTGCACAGACGTCGGGCCAGTCCTCATCGAAGCCGTGACTTGAGTAGCACAACTTGACATGCAAGTCGTGTGAAATCTATGAACGGGAGAATCTCGTCTTTCGAGCAAGGTATCAGCCGTGCAGGAGAACTTGACCAACAGATCAGGAAGGGATGTGCAGGCGTTGCCATGATTGCAGTCATGATCGCTGGATATCGCTAGTCAGCACGGGCAAGTCTTGCTGCTCGTGGTGCCTTTGGTGGAGGTGGTCTCCTTGGAGGCTTGGTTGTCGCACGTGCCTCCCAAAGCGCGACTTCAGATTTGGCTTTGCAGCGCAGATCAACCGCGATTGTTTTGCTTTCTGCAGTAGCGTTTCTTGATGTTACTTGGCAGCTCCAGTTTTGGTTTTCCAGTCCGAGGAAAGCGGTGAGGATGACGTCTGTCGATCTTGGGTGACAGTTTGGCACGGTAAAGAGCCTCTGATTCGGATGAGGGTATCGAGTCGGCTGTCGTGCAAAAGGGCGGTGACACTTGCTGTTTTCAGTTCTGGCTGTGGAACAGGCTGCTTGGGTTGCTGCATGTGCTGCCTGCATCGGAAAGGTTGAGTCGCGGATGCTCGAAGAATCTCGACGCTCAGAGGCGAGAGTGCCGAAAGCATGCTTTAGGTACATGCAGGTCGTGTTGACGCATAGGGATTTCGCAGGAGGAAACCTGCGAAGAGCTTGTCGTTGCGGCAGACGAGGCTCGGACTTGTGTGAATTGCATTCCATGTCGACTTCTGTGTCGTCCCTGACTGGATTCGCAAGCAGCGACCCTCTCGTTCCAGGTGCGGGCTGCGGCCCGTGCAGCCGTGCATGGCTACGAAGCCAGGGAGGCAATTGCACAGAGGACGGCTCACGAGCTGCAGGCACATTCTGGCCGGTGTGTCTGGAAAGCTCCCAACCAAGATGACCTGTGGGCAGGAGGAAGCTAAGCAGAAGCAGGAGCGAGCTTTCCGCCCTGGTTCGCCTTCCCCTCTCCTTTTCTCCCCTTCCTCACACGATGCTTCTGCGCAAAAGAGAGGAAGCACGAAGCCTGGACGCCGGCCACCGGTTCAATTCAGCCGAGCTCCGTGCAGTCGGGCCCTAAACTGGATTTCAACAGGATTCTACGTGAAAGGCCAGCCAAGTGCCGGATGTGCCCGAGGAAGCTGCTGCACGGCGTGCTTTAGAAGCCGAAGAGCCGCTGTCTGAATCACCGTGGGGACTGGCAGGTCTGCAGGCAGGATTGTGCCACGCCTTGTAAGGTCCAGCTGGATTGCCAGGCAGAGCTACGAGCAGGAGTTGGCGAGCATGCGCGCGCACGGCGAGAAGGAGGCCGAAGCCCGAAGCCTCCGCATGTCTGTGACGGTGTGTGGGCCTGTGTGGGTGTGTGGTGAAACACACGTGTGTGTGCAGTAACAACCGTTAACGACGGCCGTCGCTAGCACTCTGGCTCGACGAGTTCAAAGATTTTAGATTTCTGATCATCACTCTCGACGCCATGTCGACGAATCCCGGGGCAGCTTCGTCGTCGGCGCAGCCGATGCTGAGGAAGGCACCGCCGCAACAACCTCAGCCGACGGTCGCACCAGAAGCCGGAGTGCACGTCGCAGTGCGAGAACTTCGCAATGTCCTCCGGAAGGGACGCGACGGTGGCTTCGGCGCTTGGGCTGAGCTGGCGGCGAGCCTGAACATGGAGGACCGGACCTCCCTCGCCGAGCTCCTCGCCGTGACGGCCGTGGTTCCACCGACTTCCCCGCCTACCGACGAGGAACGCCGGACCTACATGGGGAGGCTGTTCCCGCAACGGGCCACGACGGAGGGGACGCCGGTGATGGTGAAGGCAGCTCCAAGGCCGCCGCCGACCACCTCTGCCACGCCGGGACATGGATCTATGACGCCCAGCTCGACGGGTCCCAGGACATCGACGGTGGCATCAACTACGCCGCCTCCACCGACGGGTCCCGGGAGCTCATCGGCGGCGACCATCCTGCAGCAGAACGTCGGGGCGCCGCCCACGGCGTGGGCACACCAGGTGAACTGGCAGCCGCCGCAGCCCACCGCGGCAAGGGACGACGACCAGGTGTCGGGCACGGTCTTCCTCGACGCCCCCACGACGTCGGCTACCAGGACTGCGGCGGCCTTCTTGGACCCGACGGAGGCGAGGGAGCCCGAGACCACGGCGTCGCCGACCATAACGGGGTTCCCGGGTCTCGCCGCAATGGAAGCCCAGTCGGCGATGCCCTCTGGCACGGCCACGCCGGCATACTACATCGACGCGGCTGGTCATCGGGTGAGGGCCCCGCCAGAGGGGGCACGACGACCGGCCGACGCCACTGGCATCCAGACGCCGGCTTCGACGATCGGCGGGGGGGGCGCCGAAGAAGTCATCAACATCGCCGCGTCACTGCTTCGGCAGGTGGGCCCCCGACAGGACGACGACGCCCACTCGACGGCCGGGAGCCAGACATCGGCAGCCAGAGGGAGATCGACGCAACGAGGCGGGCGGCCGACCATGGACCCGCCGCCGCCTCCTCCAGTGGTCGACGCACCTCCGTCCAGGTCCAGCTTCCCGCCGCTCTCGGCGGCTTCTACGCCATGGCAGTCCACACCGCCGAGTCCGAGGGCATCCACCACGAGAGCGCCGACCCCCCCGGCGGTGGCGGCAGAGCGCCCGGATTGGATGTTCCCGCCGGGCGCAAGGCCAGCAGACCAGCCCGCCGGTTCCTCGACGAACGCCGGGCCTTCGACCACACCCAGGACGACGACACCGACGGGGGCACGATCCAGGTCCAAGACGGCGGCGGGGTTCCGCGAGCACCTGAGCGACGAGAGGATCCGCCAGATAGAGATCAACATGACCGACGACTATCGGCAGCACAAGCGGGCCATGCATCGCCGAGGCGCCCGAGCCGTCGACGACCCGCCGAAGTCGGTCAAGCACTTGCTCAGGCGGACCTTGAACGACGTGATCGCCGAGGAGAACCTGGACAGGCAGGGCATCGACGGGCACAAGCCGAAACCCCCGCCGACCTCGGCGCCCACCTACTGTGCATACTGGTTCTGCTCGACGCTACCCGCCAACACACGCGGCGCCCGGATCCCTTGGCAAAGCCAGGAGGCCGGCCGACGTGTGCTTGGTTGGTGCTCGCACCCTTGCACGTCGCCGCATTGCCCTCATCTCGACGACCTTTACGACGTAGACGCGCCGGGCCTAGGCCGCTGTCTACGTCCCGTCGTGGAGGGCAACGGCCGTGACCATATCGGTCACGAGTGCGCCGCATGCCACGGCATGGTCGGCGCACAGGACTGATCTTTTGCGACGCCAGCGGGTGCCCCTGTCACCCGGCTTCGGCCATCGGGTCGGCACCGCTGATCGAGGCAGTCGACGGCGGCGGGGGCAGGATCAGAGCCCACCGCCGCCCTGTACTACTTACTTTTTCGACGACTTCGTCGTTGCCAGAGTTGCTTAATCTCGGCGGTCACGCCGCACGGTGCCTTTTGGCGGAGCCCGACGCACCCGACAAAAAGAGAGCCGTGCACCTGTTGCCTCGTCCGTCGCGCCTGCCGTCGCTGTCGGCTTCTCTCTCTCTCTTCGTTCGTTTTCGGTCGTCGCCGTTGCCTTTTCTGCTTCCGCCGCAGCCTCTTCTGCTCTGGCTCGAGACGCCGACTTGCACTAACCCCTGCATCCCCCGACTCAGGGCGCCGGTCATGAACCAACAAGCCGCATCGTCGGGACCCTCCGCGACTGTTGCCGACTTCTTTCGCGACGTCGCCTCGGCAGGCGGTTCGGCCTATATCGCTACCTTGGCCAGGTTCGGCGCGATCAACACGCCGGCCGTGAGGGACTCCTTCGCCGTCCTTTTGGAGAACGGCGTGCCCGAGGGCCTCTTGCTACAGATCCTTGCGCCGGTGCCGCCGACGCAGCCAGAACCAACGGCGACCAGGCCACCCAGGCACGACGTACCGCACAGAAGGACCCTACCCCGGGCATCATTGACGGCGGCTTTGGAGGCCATGGACCCCGGGCGACGCCAGGACACCCTCGCCGCCATCGACGCCAATCTGCTGGCATCGTCGACCCGCCGGGCCATGGAGTCGCGAGTGAGGACGGTGAGCGCCCTGGCCGACAGAGGCCAGTTTCCCCTCTTCCCGCTCGACGCCAACAAGCTTCACACCATCGCCGGGGCCATGCGGATCGCCGGCTACAGGTCGACTGGGCTGTACCTCGACGCGGTGGTATGGCATCAGGAGAACACCCTCCACACGCCGGTCACCCCTGGACTCCGACGGGTGGTCAAGACCCTGACCAAGGCAGCGGCGAGGGGCCTGCCAGGGTCCAGGCTCAAACAGGCATTCGACCTCGACGAGCTCACCAAGTTGGTCGACGACACGGCACCGTTCGGGCCCTTCAACGCCGGCTTGGTTGCTCACGCCGTCGATGTCGTTATCGTCGCTACTTGGTTTATGCTGAGGGAGGTGGAGCTCGCGGCGGCCCGGGTCAGAGATCTCGCCGTGACCTTGTCGGCGGTGTCGCTCGACATACCCCTGCACAAAACGGCGCAGGGGGGGCAGGCCGATCTCACACGACGCACATTCCGGTGCGTTTGCACTTCGACGGCCCACCCACTTTGCCCAAGATGCGCCGCACACCGCCACCTTCGGCGGATCCAGGCATCCGCGGCTGCGACGCCGGCCGACTTCCTGTTTCCGACCAGACCGACGGTGCAGAGATCCAAGGCGGAGTCAGCCGAGATGTTTCGGCTGGTGCTGGACGCCGCCGGCTTCGAGACGGTGTACCTCGACGAACAGGGCAAGCGCCGCTTGATCTTCGGCGGCCACGCCGCCAGAGTGGCAGGTGCGACCTTCCTGGCGATGAGGGGGGTCCCGGTCGCCGTGATCCAGCTGCTCGGCCGATGGGCCTCCACCGCCGTCGAACGGTATGTTCAACAGGCACCCCTCGCCGTGGCAGCCGGCGTTCCAGCCCAGGCCTTGGCAGCGCCGAGTGCGTCGACAACGACGCCGGCCCAGCCCCTGGCGACACCGACGCCGCCGGCCATCGTGGACTTGTTGCCGACGGGGAACGCAGCCGGGCACGCCGATACGGCGGTGCCGGCCTCGCAGCAGATGGTGCCCAACGTCGACTTCGCGGCAGAGGTGCCCGGCGTGGAGTTCGTGCCAGAACCCGCCAGGATGCCAGTAGCCGACGCGATCGGCGATTCGGCGCCCCGGTATGTCATGAACTGCCGCACCAAAATGGTGCACAAGCCGGGGGTCGACGAAGCGACGACAGAGAGGTCGGACTGGCAGGCCAAGTGTGGCTGGCCTTACGGCGTGCGACAGTTCTTTCGCCTGTCCGAGCTGCCGCCGGATCCGGCCTTATGCCGCAAGTGCTTCCCGACGGAAACCGTCGACGTTGAGGCACCGGAGGCGATCGACTCGTCGTCGAGCTCCTCGTCCTCCACTAGCGGAGCGACGTCGGACTCCGACTGAGCGACGCCGGGCTTGACCGACGGATCGCCGTCACCATTTTCCGCCGAGGGGTCGCCGGCAATAGCCGTGTGCGGCCCCGACGGCTATGGCACCAACTGGACGACGACCCAGGAAAACCACACACAGCCCAGATCAGATCACCGTCGAGGGCTCGCGCCCGGAACTTACCGACGGATGTCTCACCCGTAGCCCCCCTTTTTCTATCGAGCACGGAAACCGACCTAGGACGCCGTAGGTGCTGTTTGCCATGGCACTCCCGACGGTCGCGGCCTCTATGGTGCAGCTGGACGACCTCCTCGCCGCGGCCGGCGCCAACGACAGCATCAAGAACTACATCACGGCCCGGAAGATCACCACGACGCCCACATTGGCCCTGATCGCCAAGGACGTCGAGAGGTTCACGACGCACATCATCCACCCGTACATCACCGGCACCCGCATCGACGGCACCGATCACAAGGTGGAGGACGGGCAGGACGACGTGGCCACGGCGATCATGACCCACCTCTTCGTCGAGGCCACACGCCAATGGACGGCAGCTGCGTCGTCGCCGGTCCCAGCCCCGGCTGCCATGCCTGCGCCGGCGGCGGCGCCGCCAACGACGGCCACGCCGGCTATTCCTGACAGGCCTCCCAAGACCTTCTCGGCGTGGAACCAGCAGGTCAACATCTATGAGGAACGGCGCCTCGACGGGAAACGGCGGACCTTCCCAGCACATGAGCTTCTTGGCGCCGAGGAGGTGCTGGCCAGGATGTGGTTCGAGCACACCACCTCCAAGATGTATACGCCGGTTACCGTCGGCGAGATCGTGTCACGACGCACCTGGACGGCGGCTCGGACCTTGAACCCTTTGGCGCTGTCCAGGTCGACGTCCGCCGCCAGCTCCAAGGCGCTGCGGCTGGAACATGGCCTCCTGCTCCAGGAGGAGCCGACGGAGTGGGTACCCAAGGGCCTCTTCTCGACTATCGACGGAGCCAACGCCGCCCGGTGGGCATGGATCCTGCTGGGCATCGGCGAGGAGACCGACGTCATGACATATGTCGACTGGTTCGTCGCCCGCGCCAGGCATAAGTCCAATCACGTCGCAGCCCTCCAGGCATACTGGCAGCGGACGTCGTGGAACCTGGCGATGGCACTCAGGAACAACAAGTCCTTCGGCGAGGCCACCAAGGAGATTATGGACGACGTGGCCACGTGGCAGGAGATCCTTCTATCCACGCCGCACCCGACCAAGAGATCCGAGAAGGAGATCGCCGACCGCACCGACGCCCCCAACGGCCAGGAGGAGGACGCCGACGACCAGCAGGCATGGACCGGAGGCGGCGGTCGCGGTGGCCGCAAAAGACGACGTCAAGGGGGCCGTGGCCGAGGGCGCGGACGCGGCGGCAAAGATCAATCCCAGGGCGGCGGCAAGAAGAACGAGCAGGACACCAACGCCGGCTGGTGGCAGCAGAAGACCGACGGAAAGAACCAACAGTGGTGGCACGGCGGCAACGGCGGACAGTCCAGCCAGTCAGAAGGCCAACGCCCGTGGCGCGGCAACGGCCAAGGCCGCGGCAACCGCCGCTAGGGACAGCACGGGGCCCCGTCGAGCGCCCCCGCTGACGACGGGGTACCCGACCAACCGACCAAGAAAGTGAAGCTCTCCGGCCGGCGACCTAAAGGCGACGAGGTGATCGTGCTGTCGGCGTTCGACGGTGTCGGCGCAGGCCCGTGGCTGGTGTGGGACCTGGTGGGCCAGCCCAGAGCGGTCTTCTCATGGGAGGTGGACCGGGCGGCGATCCAGGTGATTGACTACCACATCCCCGACGTCCGGCACCGCGGCGACATCACGGAGGACACGCCGAAGGCCCTGGCCAAGGACATCGAAGCGGTCGACCCCGACGCCCAGTGCATCATCCTATTCCTCGCCGCTCCGCCGTGCCAAGATTTCTCCAGAATCGGCGACAGAGCGGGTCACGGCGGTGATAGAGGCTACCTCTTCAACTTTACGGCCGAGTACGTCGCTGAGCTGACACCGCTGATCGCACCTCGACGGCTTGGGAAATTGGTCGAAAACGTCGAGATGACGCAGGCAGACGCAGCGGCGGCCACCAAGGCACTGGAGTGCGAACCCATCCTCACCGACGCCGCCGACTTCGGGTGGATCGGGAGGTCCCGCCTCTGGTGGTCGACGATCGACTGGGAGGAGCTGCCTCGCGACCCCTCGACGGGAGAACACTGGACATGGGCTCTACACCGTCGCTGGAACAGACTGCGGCTGGACTCTCCCAGGGCAGCATCCGACGACTTCGACCTCGACGGCCTCAAGTTCTCGGACTCCGTCGCCAGTGGCAGGGTCAGGCTACCATGTGCGACGACACCAGCAGCCGACGAGGGAGGCAGAGCGGCACCAAGGTCGACGAGAGGGAAGATCACGTCAGACACCCACCAGCGGTGGCTCACTGGCGGACGGCAATTTGCGCCGTGGCACTACGCCAGAGACGCCATGATGACCGACGACCAAGGTCGACTACACCTACTGCCGCCGAAGGTGAAAGAGCAGCTTCACCACATGCCGGCCGACTACACGGCGAGATCCACCGCCGGAGCACTCGACGACCGCACTCGACATCGCCTCATCGGCAACGGCTGGCACTGGGGAGTCGCACGACGTCTTCTAATGGCGCTGTTGGTCTTCACGGCAACGGCACCGACGACGGCGACCCCAGTACCAAGATCCCCTCGCCGATCGACGTTACAGTGGGTGGCGTCGTTGTGGGGACCCGGCGGTCCGATCATGGCACCAGCCCCGCCGCGGCCCGGCGTGGCAGACATCCAGGACCTCGACGAGCAGGCGCACTGGAACGCATCATGGTCGATGTCACACCCGCTGGCGGACGACGCCCCACTGGAGCCGGCGTGGGAACGACTCCTGGTCATTCGTCGAACTTGGCGCCACGACCTGGTCAGGATCCGAAGGGAAGTTGTCGACGAGGTCCGCACCATGATCGAGGACACAGCCGACGAGACCAGGGAGTGGCTCGCCGCCAGATCATCATGGGTCAGAGCTACGTACTCGACGCCGGATAAGCCGGCCCCGACGCAGGTGCTTGTCTTCATACAGCTGCTCCGCCTCGTCGACTACCCCGACATCGACGCCCTCGAACACGACATGACAGAGGGCTTCCAGATGATCGGCGACATCCGGCCAGGACCAGGATGGAGGAAAAGAGACGACGGACGCTACCAGCACCCGACGGACATGGACACCTTCCGCCGGACCAACGCCGAGTACGTCCGCCGCAAGGTTTCCCAGCACGACGGCGGTGAATTCGCCGATCAGCTGCTCCAGGAGCTCATCGCCGAGAAGAAGCTGGGCAGAGTCATCGGCCCAACGACAGCGCCGACATGGCTCCACACCAAGGCCACGGCGGTGCCCGACCAGATCGAGGTGGACACCCTGGTCGAACCGCCGCCCGGCGAGCACTTCTTGGCCGGATCCTTTCCAGTCTGCCAGACCGACGAGAAAGGCGACCTAAAGGTACGACGTGCCGAGGACTGGCGTCGCAGCGGGCATAACGCCACGGTGTCGGTGGACGACGTGCCGACGCACCACTTCATCGGCAGCTTCGTCGACCTGGCACGACGCATGGTTCAGGACACCCCCGACGTCGTGGTCTTTGGCAACGACCTGCTCAACGCTTACCGCCAGTGGCCGGTTCGACGACCGGCGGAGTGCGGCACCTTCCTCTCGACCAAGCACGGCGTGACCTTTTGGTACCACCTGGCCATGAATTTCGGCGCTACGGCGTCCGTCTGGAATTTTAACAGGGGAGCCGACGCACTTCAGCAGCTGCTCAGGGGATTGCTGCTCCTGGCGACGGGTCACTACGTGGACGACTTTAACGGCCTCGACGACGCCCTCTTCGGCGAGTCGGCGATGGTCTCGTTCCAGGACCTCTTCTCGGCGCTGGGCTTCCTCACCAAGGCGTCGAAGGCACAGCACCCGGCGAAGAACCACATTGTGCAGGGCGTGGAGTTCCAGGTCGACGCACGGGGAGTCACCCTCAAACCGACGACGGTCCGGGTAGAAAAGATCATGGAACAGATCCGCCGGGCACTCGACCAGGATACACTGTCACCCGCCGAGGCTGCCAAGCTCGCCGGACGAGTGTCATTCTTGACACAAGCGGCATTCGGATCCGTCGCAAGGGCCGCGACGAAAGCGATCTACGCCCGTGCGGCCGACACAGCGGCATGGACGGCGGACTCCCTGTCCGACGGTCTCTCGGCGGCCCTACGTTCCTTGGCCAGGATCTTGCCGACGATCCGCCCCAGATTCATCCCGTTCGACGCCAAGGAGATGGAGGTCGCGATCCTGTACGCCGACGCCTTCTTCACCGACGGGGAGACCAGGCACAAGGCTGGCCACGTACCCCAGGGGGTACGTCCGACGAAGAAAGCGGCGAATGGATGGGGATATGTGCTACGAATCGGCGACCAGGTCTTCTTCGACCACGGCGTCGCGCCGGAATGGTTTGTCAAGCTCTTCTCGACGAGGAAGGCCTACATTTACATGCTCGAAGTGCTGGCCCAGCTCGTCGCCTTCGTCACCTTCGGCGCCCGTCTGCCGCCGGCCATCGTCGCCTTCATCGACAATACCGCCGGACAGGCAGCCCTTACAAAGGGATACGGGAAAGACGCCGCGGTGAACGGCATGATTTCAGCCTTCTGGACGCTTGCGGCGCACCAAGGTTGGTTCGTCGAGTTTGAGCGAGTTCCCTCCAAGGCCAACGTCGCCGACGCAGTCTCCAGAGACGACTTCAGCAGGGCGACGGCCGAGGGATGGCACAGGGTCTCCACGCCAACCGACGAGATACTCTCCATCTTCGCCCGGTCGGCGCAGGACCTCGAATATGCCACGACGGAGGCGGCGGACCACCTCCTGGAGCTGGCCAACGGCTTCCACGTCTGAGCCGGCGCGGGGTGGAGAGTCGGTGCGCATGGCGGGTGCAGAATGCGCCCCGGCACCGACTCGTCGTTTCAGCCTGTTGCTTCGCCGAACGGCGTGCTACAGCGCTGCTACCACAC
>CAJNDT010000748.1:0-146336 GCA_905221615.1 Symbiodinium sp. CCMP2592 | reverse complement strand
AGGAGTTCGTTTGTTTAGTGTGCTGAAGGCAGCGTTTGCAGATCATGGGCGGATAACTCTTATGATCCAAAGCTTCGGAGAAGGGCTTGACATTGTTGCAGTCGCCATGCAGGGAGATGTTTTCGGGAACTCTCTTTCGTATATGGGTAATGGCTTTGAGTTGCTTAGGCAGCTTGCCAAGGAGTTTTCTTTGAGAAGTCGTGCTGAGGCTATGAGTCTCAGGGCGATGCTGATGGCAAGAACGTTTCGAGCGCAAGACTCGTCAGCTCCAGTTGCTGACACAGTGCGTCAGATTGAGGTGGCAGTGGCAAGGTTTGTGCGTTTACTTTCGACGCTAGATCCTAGAGATGCTGCTGGGTTTGCTTTGACTGACAGTGATCAGCTTACACTTTTGATGAGGTCTTTGCCTGAGAGCGCAAAGGCGTATACGTTACATCATTCGCAGGGTGAGACATATGCCTCATATCGATCTTCAGCTTTGCGATGGGAACATCAGCAGCGTTTGTTTCTTGAGTTGCAAGGGGCCAAAGGTTTGTTTGGCTTGCATGAAACCGAGTTTTCTGAGAGCGCAGGTTCGCCTGAGGCAGGTGAGGGAATGGATGGTCACGTCTTTGGCATGAGTGCTAGGCCTTCTGATGCTGGGAGCGGTGTGAAGTGCAACCGTTGTGGCAAGAAGGGGCATCAAGTGAATCAGTGCACGGCAGACCTTTCCAAGGTTAAGTGCTTCAAGTGCGGAGAGATGGGCCACATATCTTTGAACTGTGCCAAGGGCAAGCAGGGTGATGTTTCTCAGTCGAGTGCGAGACCTAAGGGTTCTGATGGCAAAGGTGCTGCTGCGGCCAAGGGTCAAGTTTCTTTTTCGCCTAAAGGCAAGAGCAAAGGAAAAGGAGGAAAGAAAGGAAAAATGTTTGCTCTGTTTGATGAGGAGACAGGGGTTTGGTGGTACACAGATGCTGATGAATCTTTTTACACCGAAGAAGGTGATGAGCAAGAAGCACAGCAGGTGGACTCCACTCTTGTGTTATCTTGTGTCATTGAGTTAACTGATGAGCCCAATACGCGTTTTGAAGCTGTCCTTGAAGACAGCGAGTCGGTGTCTGTTGTGCTCCAAGAGCAGTTGTGTCAACCTTTGTTGCAGTCGTTGGGTCAGTCGCTTGGAAGTGAGTTTTGGCTGCTTGACTCAGGTGCGTCATGCTGTGTTATCAACCATGTGACGTTGAAGACGCTTCCGCATGATGAGTTGACTGCATGTGGTTCGACGTTTATGGCTGCGAATGGGACTCCTGTTCCCTTTGATGGTCGTTGCCATGTTGTGCTAAAGGTTCGCACAAAGGATTCAAGTGGAGCTACCAAGAATGGTGTCTGCAAGATTCCTGTGATGGTGGGTGACACTCCTTACAATATCCTGTCAACGCGAACTCTTGGAAGGCATGGTTGGCGTGTTGTCTTGGATGAAGGCGTTTCTGTGTGTCATGTGACGTCGGGTGTTGATATGATTGATACCTGTATTTGGTGTGACACGCCTTGGATCCGCGTGATTCCTCATTCAGAAGGTGATCTCTTGTTGCCGTCGGATGCCTCAGTTGATCCTGCTCCAATTTCCTCGATTGGACATGTTGCAGTTGTTTCGCAGAAGACCAAGGAAGATCTTGAAATTCACAGAGCAAAGGGCCACATGCCCTTCCATCCTGATTGCGAGCATTGTCTGAAGTCCCGAGGTGTTACCCAACACAGGCGAAAGTCTGAGCGCGGAGTGGAAACAGAGATTGTTGCAGATTTTATGTTTCTCGACTCTTCTGGAGAGACGATCAGCGTAGCTGAGCGCCAGACAAGTAGCTCTTTCAAGGTCCTCGTCCTTCGTGAGGCCTTTTCTTCTTCTATTGGGGCTGTGATGATAACTGAGAACATTGCAAAGGACAGAGGTCTTCTTTTGAAGTGGCTTGCTGAGTTTGGGTTGTCGTCCTCACAGGCAAGCATTGTGCTTTTGACAGATTCCGAAGAAGCGGTGAAGTCGTTTGTTGCAGGTGCGTCGGATAAGTACATCTTTATGGTGCGCAAGGCTGCACCACAAGCTCATGAACAGCTTGGTGGTGCGGAAAGGACAGTCCGGGTCCTTAAAGAAGGGCTAGCTACTCTGCAAAGTGATTTTCAGTCGCTTGGTTGCGTTTTGTCGTTTCGGAGAGACTTGTTGCAGCTTGCACTTTCTTACCTGTGCATGAGTGTGAATTCGAATGGCAAAGCTTTTGGCGGTGAACGCTCTCCAAAGGAGGTTGCAGTTGGTCGAAGGTTGCCAGATACCCCTTTTGCGTTGTTTGGGTCCAAGGTGCTTGCTGAGGTCCCTGAGTCTGTGAAGGCTTTGTGCCCGAATATGTCGCGTTTTGAGGCGGCAGCTTTTCTTCACCCGCAATTTGGGTCGCTTGGGAGCTTGGTGTATGCGCATGTGCGTGTGGGCCAGGTCTTGACGCCAAAGGTGTTTGTTGCCAAGTCGATCAAGCTTGTGTTTCCGATTGAGCTTGTCTTCGAGTCGGGGATGTTTGAAGTTTTGCGTCGTCGTGGTGAGCTTGGGCCTGAGAGGCCAGATCATCCAGTTGCGCCTCGGATTCTTCCGAGTTCCCAGGGTGCCTCTTTGAAGTGTCCTGTTTCCGGTCCGCCAAAGGAGTTTTTTGAGAGGTATGGATTCTCAGGTGAGTGCCGAGCGTGTTCTAACATGGCACAATTTGGGTCTAGGAAGGGCTCTTCTCACGGTCGGGCTTGCTGTTTGAGATATGAAGCGTGGTTGCGGTCGCAAGTTGCAACAGATGACAGCATGGACGTTGAAGTGCCTGTGGCTTCGGATGCAGAGGCTATGCGTGAAGCTCTTTCTGAGCTAGCCGAGGATGAGTCGAGGCAAGACCGAGCTGTGGAGGAGGCTCAGGGTTCTCCTTTGCCTCCCCCGGCCAATGGGGACGCTGCTTCGTCTGAGGCTCCAGCGAGGATTGTGAGCGAGGCGGCCCCCATTGGTCGTGTTTTCACGCGTGGTTGTCCTGCGTGCGAGTCTGGCATGAATGCTCCTGGCATTCGTCACAATGCTGATTGCAAGCGAAGGAACCAACATCTGAGTGTTAGATTTTCTGTTTCTGGGGAGCCCGATGATGACGAAGCTTTGTCCAGGCGTCTGCCTGAAAATCTTGAAGGAGCTGTTGCTCCTGAGTCTGAGGGCATTGGGGCTCTTGATGAGGACACTGAGATGCCGTTTGCCGATCCAGTGTTGACTGGAAGTGAAGGCGGAGGCAGCCTAGAGGCTGAGGAAGTGCTTCGTGGAAGCAGTGCTGTGAAACGCTCCTCTGAAGTCCCGTTGGAAGATCTGGAGCGTGAGATCAGGCAGGACCAAGAAAGGGTTGCTTCAGTTATGGTTACCTTCCACAATTGCGAAACAGGGAATGATGTTCACATGCCTCTTGCGAGTTTTGTTGAGCAGGCGTTCCAGGTTTCCAATTATGTCCCTTTGCTTTCAGGGCTTGTGGATTCGGTTCAGTTCGCCCCGAACTCTACGAGTGTTGTTTTGCCGTTTGGGAAAAGGTCGCATTTGAGACTTTGGAAGCCTAGTTCCGCTGTTGATGACTCTACCTTGGGTGAGCTTTCAGGAGATCAGGTCATGGAAGGCATGGTCAAAGAAGTCAACAATTTGAGTCACATGGAAACTGGGGATCTGTTGACTGCTTCAGAACTTCAGAGTCTTGAGAAGAGGTTCCCAGGTACCTTGAAGGTCATCCCTAGTCGTTGGGTCACGACGCAGAAAACACCAACTACAGTGCGAGCTAGGATTGTCATCAAGGATATTGCTGGCAAGAACTCAGAGTCTGCAAGGGCTTTGGGCATCTCGAGTCCTACTCCTAGTGCCGATGCTTTGTTCACGGTTCTTGGGGTTACAGGTTGCAGAGATTGCGTGATTGCAGGTGCTGATGTATCTCACGCTTTCATGGCTACGCCTTTGAGAGAAAGGGATGTGGTGATGAGGTTTCCTCTGTCAGTGTCTTCGGTTTCAGGGGATCCTTTGTATCTTCACCTCAACAAAGCCCGCAATGGGCTACGCAAGGCTTCGCAAGAATGGATCTACTTCGTAGGGGAGACTGTGAAGGTTTTGGGGCTTCAAAGTTGCAGCTTAGAGCCGTGTCTGTTTTCAGGCATGCTTGAGTCAGGTCCCTGTTTGCTGTTGGTCTATGTGGATGATTTTCTGTGCATTGCGCCAACAAAGGAGGATGCAGATCACATCTTTGAGGTGATTGAAAAGAAAGTTGAACTCAAGAGAACCGGGTTGATCAATTCTTCCAAGGATGGCGGTGGCACTTTGCGGTTTATTGGTAGGGTTATCTCCAGGAGAAAGGGGGAGTCCTCTATCACAGTGTCTTTGCCAGAAGATTATTTGGATGAGACCTTCAAGGCTTATGGTCTTTCGGGAAAAGGTTCCTCAAGTCCTCCAGATGTTGCGGTTCATGTTGAGAAGCAAGATGGGGTTCCATTGTCTCCTGAGGCGTATGCCAGGTTCAGGTCTGCGTTGGGGAAAGTAGCTTGGATGACGCAGACTCGTCAGGACTTGCGTGCTTATGTGTCAATCTTGGCAACGCAGCAAGCCACACCCACGAATCATACTGAGCATGGTCTCCGAGCCTTGCTTCGATTTCTGAAGAACGACATGTGCGTGGTTGTGCGGTTGCCTGCTGCGAGTGATGTGTTGGCTCCCTCGCAACACTACCAAGGAAAGAGGCACCTTGTGTGTTTCTCTGACGCATCGCATGCGCCTTTGAGGTGCAGTGGAGGAGTGTTGACACTTGATGGCTGCGTGATAAAGACTTTGTGTCGTCACCAACAGCTTGTGTCGCTGTCGTCTATGGAGTCAGAGCTGTTTGCGTTGCAGTCGGTTGCTCAAGAAATGTCGAGTCTTGGAAAGTTCATGGCAAGGGTCTTCATGTCGTTTCGAGAAAGCGAGGAAGTTGAATTGCCTGGGATACTTTACAGTGACTCAGAAAGCGCTTTGAAGCTTCTTCGCAATTTAGACACACCCAGACAAAGCAGACATCTTGAGATAAGAGTCGAGTGGCTTAAAGCTCGTGTCGCAGCGGGTTCTTTGGTCCTTGCGTTTAAGAAGGGAATCGAAAATCCGTCAGACCTCTTGACTAAATGTTTGGGGTCCTCGGCTTTCGGGATACATCGCGAAGCGTTGGGCTTTGAGTCGCTGTCGGGACCACTTGCGTCTTTGTGCAATCATGAGAAGAGATTGGTGATGGTTGAAGTGTGCTGTCGACCGCAGTCGAGTGTTCAAGGTGCATGTCGCAGAGTCGGGATGAGTTACGTTGGCGTGACGGAGAACATGCAGAGTGACAGCGTGTTCAAAGAGGTGCGTCGATATCTTCTGAACTTTGCGTGTGACTGCGTGTTTGTGCATGTGTCCACGCCTTGCTCTTCTTGATCTTACTTGCGTCGGTTCTCTGGCGGGAGCTCGTCGAAGTCGGATTGGGAATGGTTTGAGGTGTTTCCTTGTGTGTTGAAGTACTTGAAGCTTGGGAAGCACTCGAGCTTTGAGCTGCCATGGAACAATGAGATTTGGCAACATGACTTGTGCCAGAAGGTGCTGAAGAAAGCAGGCCACACGTTCGATGTGCCGGTGAGGTTGTGCATGACTGGTCTTTGTTCGAAAGGGGGGTGAGCCTATAGGCAAAGTCTTGGGTTTTACTTCGACTTCTGAAAAGTTTGTGTCTGCCCTGAAGTGTTTTTCCAGCTGCAGGTGTGCTAAGCATGCAAATCTGTGGCAGGTTGGATGGACCGAAACAGGTTTTTACACTCCGAAACTCGCTGATGCGATTGTTCGAGGTGCGATCAAAACGTTGCAGTGATGCTTTTTGGGGGGTTTGGGCCGGGCTGTTGGCTGGGTTCGGATTCTCCTCTTGACGCCGGTTTCTTTGCGGACGTTGAGGTCTGCAGACAAAGCTCCGTACTGGTGCTAGTTGTTTTTGCGTGTAAAACCTAGGTGCGAACTCGTGCTGCCATGGTTCTCACGACCGATGAACGCAGGGAGCTGCGCCGTTTGCTGGATAAGATGGATTCTGCAGATGGCTTGGCTTCGACTGCCAATACTTCTATGACCGATGGGACCAAGCGTCTCAGAGATGTGGGTGGATATCCAGAGGATAGGTCTACTGCATCAGGATCTGCTTGCGGTGCCCAGCTGCCGATTTCAAAGGGAAGCGCAAAGGGTGCTGTGAGCACTCCCAAGTGTTATGAAGACCTCGTCGATGCATTCGAGGGGGAAGAGTTTGGGGATAGCGACAATGTGATTGTCGTGAGCTATGCAGGTACTGAGGTCACCTCGGTGCCACTTCCAAGTAATCTATCTATGGAGGATTGGGGTCGGACAATCTGCGATCTGCCAAAGGTCCAGAAGAATAAGATGTGGTTTAAGAAGTCCTATGCGACCTTGGCCAAGCTTGCCAAGGAGGATAGCGACCTTGCAAGCTACCTCAATTGGATCAAGGAGAAATTTGGTCGCAATTATGATCCGACGACCTCCTCCAGTCAGTCCTCGGACCTTGCGGGGTATTTGATGAGGATTGGTTTTTCAAAGCAGAAGGGATTCCAGCGCAAGTTGGCGGAGGAGTAAAATCCTCGCTGGGATTGCGGAAGGAGCATGGGTACATGTATGAGCGGTGAGAGCTGGTATTCTCAAGGATGCCTATGTGTATGTTCACTGTTAGAAGTCTGTTGGGCTTCGCTTTGGGTGACGTCCTGTCTGGCATGAGAGAAGAGCTGGCTATCTGGCGCGAGATTTTTCCAATACCTATGTCTTCGTCGCTTCGCATGGGTTGCAGCGTGGCTACATGGTTGGCAATGTTTCAATGTGTGCTTGGTGTCGAGAAGTGCTTGTTTTGGACAGCAGCAAGGATGAGAGATGATACACACATCGAAAGGGGGTGTGAAAAGTTGTACCTCTGAGCTGCCTGTTGAGTGGTGGAGCCGCTCAGTGTGATGGGCTGCGATATGTATATCATCAGGCTGCTGACTGCAGTTTGGGAGCAAGCCAATTTTCCTGCGATTCCTGGAATTTTCTGAGGTGCAATGGTTATCTGGATATATTCTGCATGGTTTTGGTTTTGCAGAGGTTTTCTCAAAGCACTGGAAGATTTTCACTGGGAGCTGCGGTTTTCATGGCATGGAACCTTGGTTTTCAGCTGCGAGAACAGTTTTCGACATGTGGCATGAGTTGCTTGAGCATGCTTGAGCTTTTGAGTGAGCTGAGTGAATGCTGTGAGCCGTTAGTTTGATTAGAGTCCGCATGAGTTCTCGAAGGCCTCAAGGTACCTTCTCGAACAGCTGTAGTGTGTGCAAGTTTGTTTGCCAGCGTGGAGCTTGTAGGAAGCTGTGACGGCATGCTTTTGAAGCGAAGTTTTGTTTTGACATGTGCTGAAGCACATGTGAATCCGGAGTGCCGCGCTTATGTGTGGCTCAAGGCTGGAAAGCTTTGAGACTGAAGCTCGTTGAAAGAATGGGCCGATGATGAAACACGTTCTGAGGCTCATTAAGGCAAAGCTTAAAGCAAAGCTTTAGGTGACAGCAGTGCAGTGCAAGAACAGCTGATTTCTTCGTTTGTTGCGCGAGCAAAAGTCTGTGCAGACCTTGACGGGTTGTTCAGGGTTTGTAAGTTTTACACATCTGGAGGACTTGTGAAAAGTTGTACCTCTGAGCTGCCTGTTGAGTGGTGGAGCCGCTCAGTGTGATGGGCTGCGATATGTATATCATCAGGCTGCTGACTGCAGTTTGGGAGCAAGCCAATTTTCCTGCGATTCCTGGAATTTTCTGAGGTGCAATGGTTATCTGGATATATTCTGCATGGTTTTGGTTTTGCAGAGGTTTTCTCAAAGCACTGGAAGATTTTCACTGGGAGCTGCGGTTTTCATGGCATGGAACCTTGGTTTTCAGCTGCGAGAACAGTTTTCGACATGTGGCATGAGTTGCTTGAGCTTTTGAGTGAGCTGAGTGAATGCTGTGAGCCGTTAGTTTGATTAGAGTCCGCATGAGTTCTCGAAGGCCTCAAGGTACCTTCTCGAACAGCTGTAGTGTGTGCAAGTTTGTTTGCCAGCGTGGAGCTTGTAGGAAGCTGTGACGGCATGTTTTTGAAGCGAAGTTTTGTTTTGACATGTGCTGAAGCACATGTGAATCCGGAGTGCCGCGCTTATGTGTGGCTCAAGGCTGGAAAGCTTTGAGACTGAAGCTCGTTGAAAGAATGGGCCGATGATGAAACACGTTCTGAGGCTCATTAAAGCAAAGCTTAAAGCAAAGCTTTAGGTGACAGCAGTGCAGTGCAAGAACAGCTGATTTCTTCGTTTGTTGCGCGAGCAAAAGTCTGTGCAGACCTTGACGGGTTGTTCAGGGTTTGTAAGTTTTACATGGTAGCGGAGCACTGTTTGTGCTCCCACACCATTTCCGCCGACCCAAAGAAGGTGTTATGTCTCAAAGGCCTATAGGTCCAAGTGCTGAGGCGCCAGCTCCGTGTAGTCCAGGTCTTGCTGAGGCTGGAGGGGAGTATGGGTGTGGTACAGCTGGGTGTGGGCAACAGGAAAGGAGGCAAACAGGTGTGGAAGGTGTGAGTGGTGTTGGGTCAAGCGATCCATGGTTTACAGGTGTTCAGAGAGATCCCTGGGCGTTGTATGGAAATCGTATGCGTGCTGGAATGGGACCGATGGAGTCTCATATTAGCATGCCATGTCCACCTTCGAGCGGTACGTCTTCAGTTGCGAGTGCATGTGCTGGTATTAGGCCAGTGGCGCCAGCTCCAGGTTTGTCAGTGCCTTCGGGTCCTGCGAGGAATCTTTCGACAGTTCCGAGTCAAGGATGTTGCAGTCAGGTTTCTGGAGATAATGCTAATGCAGGGAGACAGCTGCTTGATCGCATGAATGCGCGTGAGTTGCAGTCCTTGTATGCAGATCTTAGCCAAAGACTGAATGTCCCTGTGAGTGGACAGTTCGTTCATGAGAGATTGGGGCAGTCGCCACCTGATTTGAATGTGCCAGCTTTTGTGAGACATCAAGGTAACACGTTACCTGGTGTTCCAGCTGAAAATGCGAGGAGCAGTGAAGACAAAGACGTCTTTAGCCGCAGTGAGAAGTGGCTAGGGTCTCCACCTTCGCAAATCATCAAGCGTGGAAAGGGCGTGAATCTGAAGTGCTGGGCATGAATGCCTATATTCACGAGTTGGTTGCATGGGCGAATCAAGCAAGTGTTGAGTTTGGAAAGGAGATCGCTCAGGCCGCGCGATGGCCTACACAGATTGCATGGAACACGTTGTCTAAGAGTCAACAAGCGCGAGGAGTTCGTTTGTTTAGTGTGCTGAAGGCAGCGTTTGGAGATCATGGGCGGATAACTCTTATGATCCAAAGCTTCGGAGAAGGGCTTGACATTGTTGCAGTCGCCATGCAGGGAGATGTTTTCGGGAACTCTCTTTCGTATATGGGTAATGGTTTTGAGTTGCTTAGGCAGCTTGCCAAGGAGTTTTCTTTGAGAAGTCGTGCTGAGGCTATGAGTCTCAGGGCGATGCTGATGGCAAGAACGTTTCGAGCGCAAGACTCGTCAGCTCCAGTTGCTGACACAGTGCGTCAGATTGAGGTGGCAGTGGCAAGGTTTGTGCGTTTACTTTCGACGCTAGATCCTAGAGATGCTGCTGGGTTTGCTTTGACTGACAGTGATCAGCTTACGCTTTTGATGAGGTCTTTGCCTGAGAGCGCAAAGGCGTATACGTTACATCATTCGCAGGGTGAGACATATGCCTCATATCGATCTTCAGCTTTGCGATGGGAACATCAGCAGCGTTTGTTTCTTGAGTTGCAAGGGGCCAAAGGTTTGTTTGGCTTGCATGAAACCGAGTTTTCTGAGAGCGCAGGTTCGCCTGAGGCAGGTGAGGGAATGGATGGTCACGTCTTTGGCATGAGTGCTAGGCCTTCTGATGCTGGGAGCGGTGTGAAGTGCAACCGTTGTGGCAAGAAGGGGCATCAAGTGAATCAGTGCACGGCAGACCTTTCCAAGGTTAAGTGCTTCAAGTGCGGAGAGATGGGCCACATATCTTTGAACTGTGCCAAGGGCAAGCAGGGTGATGTTTCTCAGTCGAGTGCGAGACCTAAGGGTTCTGATGGCAAAGGTGCTGCTGCGGCCAAGGGTCAAGTTTCTTTTTCGCCTAAAGGCAAGAGCAAAGGAAAAGGAGGAAAGAAAGGAAAAATGTTTGCTCTGTTTGATGAGGAGACAGGGGTTTGGTGGTACACAGATGCTGATGAATCTTTTTACACCGAAGAAGGTGATGAGCAAGAAGCACAGCAGGTGGACTCCACTCTTGTGTTATCTTGTGTCATTGAGTTAACTGATGAGCCCAATACGCGTTTTGAAGCTGTCCTTGAAGACAGCGAGTCGGTGTCTGTTGTGCTCCAAGAGCAGTTGTGTCAACCTTTGTTGCAGTCGTTGGGTCAGTCGCTTGGAAGTGAGTTTTGGCTGCTTGACTCAGGTGCGTCATGCTGTGTTATCAACCATGTGACGTTGAAGACGCTTCCGCATGATGAGTTGACTGCATGTGGTTCGACGTTTATGGCTGCGAATGGGACTCCTGTTCCCTTTGATGGTCGTTGCCATGTTGTGCTAAAGGTTCGCACAAAGGATTCAAGTGGAGCTACCAAGAATGGTGTCTGCAAGATTCCTGTGATGGTGGGTGACACTCCTTACAATATCCTGTCAACGCGAACTCTTGGAAGGCATGGTTGGCGTGTTGTCTTGGATGAAGGCGTTTCTGTGTGTCATGTGAAGTCGGGTGTTGATATGATTGATACCTGTATTTGGTGTGACACGCCTTGGATCCGCGTGATTCCTCATTCAGCAGGTGATCTCTTGTTGCCGTCGGATGCCTCAGTTGATCCTGCTCCAATTTCCTCGATTGGACATGTTGCAGTTGTTTCGCAGAAGACCAAGGAAGATCTTGAAATTCACAGAGCAAAGGGCCACATGCCCTTCCATCCTGATTGCGAGCATTGTCTGAAGTCCCGAGGTGTTACCCAACACAGGCGAAAGTCTGAGCGCGGAGTGGAAACAGAGATTGTTGCAGATTTTATGTTTCTCGACTCTTCTGGAGAGACGATCAGCGTAGCTGAGCGCCAGACAAGTAGCTCTTTCAAGGTCCTCGTCCTTCGTGAGGCCTTTTCTTCTTCTATTGGGGCTGTGATGATAACTGAGAACATTGCAAAGGACAGAGGTCTTCTTTTGAAGTGGCTTGCTGAGTTTGGGTTGTCGTCCTCACAGGCAAGCATTGTGCTTTTGACAGATTCCGAAGAAGCGGTGAAGTCGTTTGTTGCAGGTGCGTCGGATAAGTACATCTTTATGGTGCGCAAGGCTGCGCCACAAGCTCATGAACAGCTTGGTGGTGCGGAAAGGACAGTCCGGGTCCTTAAAGAAGGGCTAGCTACTCTGCAAAGTGATTTTCAGTCGCTTGGTTGCGTTTTGTCGTTTCGGAGAGACTTGTTGCAGCTTGCACTTTCTTACCTGTGCATGAGTGTGAATTCGAATGGCAAAGCTTTTGGCGGTGAACGCTCTCCAAAGGAGGTTGCAGTTGGTCGAAGGTTGCCAGATACCCCTTTTGCGTTGTTTGGGTCCAAGGTGCTTGCTGAGGTCCCTGAGTCTGTGAAGGCTTTGTGCCCGAATATGTCGCGTTTTGAGGCGGCAGCTTTTCTTCACCCGCAATTTGGGTCGCTTGGGAGCTTGGTGTATGCGCATGTGCGTGTGGGCCAGGTCTTGACGCCAAAGGTGTTTGTTGCCAAGTCGATCAAGCTTGTGTTTCCGATTGAGCTTGTCTTCGAGTCGGGGATGTTTGAAGTTTTGCGTCGTCGTGGTGAGCTTGGGCCTGAGAGGCCAGATCATCCAGTTGCGCCTCGGATTCTTCCGAGTTCCCAGGGTGCCTCTTTGAAGTGTCCTGTTTCCGGTCCGCCAAAGGAGTTTTTTGAGAGGTATGGGTTCTCAGGTGAGTGCCGAGCGTGTTCTAACATGGCACAATTTGGGTCTAGGAAGGGCTCTTCTCACGGTCGGGCTTGCTGTTTGAGATATGAAGCGTGGTTGCGGTCGCAAGTTGCAACAGATGACAGCATGGACGTTGAAGTGCCTGTGGCTTCGGATGCAGAGGCTATGCGTGAAGCTCTTTCTGAGCTAGCCGAGGATGAGTCGAGGCAAGACCGAGCTGTGGAGGAGGCTCAGGGTTCTCCTTTGCCTCCCCCGGCCAATGGGGACGCTGCTTCGTCTGAGGCTCCAGCGAGGATTGTGAGCGAGGCGGCCCCCAGTGGTCGTGTTTTCACGCGTGGTTGTCCTGCGTGCGAGTCTGGCATGAATGCTCCTGGCATTCGTCACAATGCTGATTGCAAGCGAAGGAACCAACATCTGAGTGTTAGATTTTCTGTTTCTGGGGAGCCCGATGATGACGAAGCTTCATCCAGGCGTCTGCCTGAAAATCTTGAAGGAGCTGTTGCTCCTGAGTCTGAGGGCATTGGGGCTCTTGATGAGGACACTGAGATGCCGTTTGCCGATCCAGTGTTGACTGGAAGTGAAGGCGGAGGCAGCCTAGAGGCTGAAGAAGTGCTTCGTGGAAGCAGTGCTGTGAAACGCTCCTCTGAAGTCCCGTTGGAAGATCTGGAGCGTGAGATCAGGCAGGACCAAGAAAGGGTTGCTTCAGTTATGGTTACCTTCCACAATTGCGAAACAGGGAATGATGTTCACATGCCTCTTGCGAGTTTTGTTGAGCAGGCGTTCCAGGTTTCCAATTATGTCCCTTTGCTTTCAGGGCTTGTGGATTCGGTTCAGTTCGCCCCGAACTCTACGAGTGTTGTTTTGCCGTTTGGGAAAAGGTCGCATTTGAGACTTTGGAAGCCTAGTTCCGCTGTTGATGACTCTACCTTGGGTGAGCTTTCAGGAGATCAGGTCATGGAAGGCATGGTCAAAGAAGTCAACAATTTGAGTCACATGGAAACTGGGGATCTGTTGACTGCTTCAGAACTTCAGAGTCTTGAGAAGAGGTTCCCAGGTACCTTGAAGGTCATCCCTAGTCGTTGGGTCACGACGCAGAAAACACCAACTACAGTGCGAGCTAGGATTGTCATCAAGGATATTGCTGGCAAGAACTCAGAGTCTGCAAGGGCTTTGGGCATCTCGAGTCCTACTCCTAGTGCCGATGCTTTGTTCACGGTTCTTGGGGTTGCAGGTTGCAGAGATTGCGTGATTGCAGGTGCTGATGTATCTCACGCTTTCATGGCTACGCCTTTGAGAGAAAGGGATGTGGTGATGAGGTTTCCTCTGTCAGTGTCTTCGGTTTCAGGGGATCCTTTGTATCTTCACCTCAACAAAGCCCTCAATGGGCTACGCAAGGCTTCGCAAGAATGGATCTACTTCGTAGGGGAGACTGTGAAGGTTTTGGGGCTTCAAAGTTGCAGCTTAGAGCCGTGTCTGTTTTCAGGCATGCTTGAGTCAGGTCCCTGTTTGCTGTTGGTCTATGTGGATGATTTTCTGTGCATTGCGCCAACAAAGGAGGATGCAGATCACATCTTTGAGGTGATTGAGAAGAAAGTTGAACTCAAGAGAACCGGGTTGATCAATTCTTCCAAGGATGGCGGTGGCACTTTGCGGTTTATTGGTAGGGTTATCTCCAGGAGAAAGGGGGAGTCCTCTATCACAGTGTCTTTGCCAGAAGATTATTTGGATGAGACCTTCAAGGCTTATGGTCTTTCGGGAAAAGGTTCCTCAAGTCCTCCAGATGTTGCGGTTCATGTTGAGAAGCAAGATGGGGTTCCATTGTCTCCTGAGGCGTATGCCAGGTTCAGGTCTGCGTTGGGGAAAGTAGCTTGGATGACGCAGACTCGTCAGGACTTGCGTGCTTATGTGTCAATCTTGGCAACGCAGCAAGCCACACCCACGAATCATACTGAGCATGGTCTCCGAGCCTTGCTTCGATTTCTGAAGAACGACATGTGCGTGGTTGTGCGGTTGCCTGCTGCGAGTGATGTGTTGGCTCCCTCGCAACACTACCAAGGAAAGAGGCACCTTGTGTGTTTCTCTGACGCATCGCATGCGCCTTTGAGGTGCACGAAGCGCCGTGGCATCAGTGGAGGAGTGTTGACACTTGATGGCTGCGTGATAAAGACTTTGTGTCGTCACCAACAGCTTGTGTCGCTGTCGTCTATGGAGTCAGAGCTGTTTGCGTTGCAGTCGGTTGCTCAAGAAATGTCGAGTCTTGGAAAGTTCATGGCAAGGGTCTTCATGTCGTTTCGAGAAAGCGAGGAAGTTGAATTGCCTGGGATACTTTACAGTGACTCAGAAAGCGCTTTGAAGCTTCTTCGCAATTTGGACACACCCAGGCAAAGCAGACATCTTGAGATAAGAGTCGAGTGGCTTAAAGCTCGTGTCGCAGCGGGTTCTTTGGTCCTTGCGTTTAAGAAGGGAATCGAAAATCCGTCAGACCTCTTGACTAAATGTTTGGGGTCCTCGGCTTTCGGGATACATCGCGAAGCGTTGGGCTTTGAGTCGCTGTCGGGACCACTTGCGTCTTTGTGCAATCATGAGAAGAGATTGGTGATGGTTGAAGTGTGCTGTCGACCGCAGTCGAGTGTTCAAGGTGCATGTCGCAGAGTCGGGATGAGTTACGTTGGCGTGACTGAGAACATGCAGAGTGACAGCGTGTTCAAAGAGGTGCGTCGATATCTTCTGAACTTTGCGTGTGACTGCGTGTTTGTGCATGTGTCCACGCCTTGCTCTTCTGGATCTTACTTGCGTCGGTTCTCTGGCGGGAGCTCGTCGAAGTCGGATTGGGAATGGTTTGAGGTGTTTCCTTGTGTGTTGAAGTACTTGAAGCTTGGGAAGCACTCGAGCTTTGAGCTGCCATGGAACAATGAGATTTGGCAACATGACTTGTGCCAGAAGGTGCTGAAGAAGGCAGGCCACACGTTCGATGTGCCGGTGAGGTTGTGCATGACTGGTCTTTGTTCGAAAGGGGGTGAGCCTATAGGCAAAGTCTTGGGTTTTACTTCGACTTCTGAAAAGTTTGTGTCTGCCCTGAAGTGTTTTTCCAGCTGCAGGTGTGCTAAGCATGCAAGTCTGTGGCAAGTTGGGTGGACCGAAACAGGTTTTTACACTCCGAAACTCGCTGATGCGATTGTTCGAGGTGCGATCAAAACGTTGCAGTGATGCTTTTGGGGGTTTGGGCCGGGCTGTTGGCTGGGTTCGGATTCTCCTCTTGACGCCGGTTTCTTTGCGGACGTTGAGGTCTGCAGACAAAGCTCCGTACTGGTGCTAGTTGTTTTTGCGTGTAAAACCTAGGTGCGAACTCGTGCTGCCATGGTTCTCACGACCGATGAACGCAGGGAGCTGCGCCGTTTGCTGGATAAGATGGATTCTGCAGATGGCTTGGCTTCGACTGCCAATACTTCTATGACCGATGGGACCAAGCGTCTCAGAGATGTGGGTGGATATCCAGAGGATGGGTCTACTGCATCAGGATCTGCTTGCGGTGCCCAGCTGCCGATTTCAAAGGGAAGCGCAAAGGGTGCTGTGAGCACTCCCAAGTGTTATGAAGACCTCGTCGATGCATTCGAGGGGGAAGAGTTTGGGGATAGCGACAATGTGATTGTCGTGAGCTATGCAGGTACTGAGGTCACCTCGGTGCCACTTCCAAGTAATCTATCTATGGAGGATTGGGGTCGGACAATCTGCGATCTGCCAAAGGTCCAGAAGAATAAGATGTGGTTTAAGAAGTCCTATGCGACCTTGGCCAAGCTTGCCAAGGAGGATAGCGACCTTGCAAGCTACCTCAATTGGATCAAGGAGAAATTTGGTCGCAATTATGATCCGACGACCTCCTCCAGTCAGTCCTCGGACCTTGCGGGGTATTTGATGAGGATTGGTTTTTCAAAGCAGAAGGGATTCCAGCGCAAGTTGGCGGAGGAGTAAAATCCTCGCTGGGATTGCGGAAGGAGCATGGGTACATGTATGAGCGGTGAGAGCTGGTATTCTCAAGGATGCCTATGTGTATGTTCACTGTTAGAAGTCTGTTGGGCTTCGCTTTGGGTGACGTCCTGTCTGGCATGAGAGAAGAGCTGGCTATCTGGCGCGAGATTTTTCCAATACCTATGTCTTCGTCGCTTCGCATGGGTTGCAGCGTGGCTACATGGTTGGCAATGTTTCAATGTGTGCTTGGTGTCGAGAAGTGCTTGTTTTGGACAGCAGCAAGGATGAGAGATGATACACACATCGAAAGGGGGTGTGAAAAGTTGTACCTCTGAGCTGCCTGTTGAGTGGTGGAGCCGCTCAGTGTGATGGGCTGCGATATGTATATCATCAGGCTGCTGACTGCAGTTTGGGAGCAAGCCAATTTTCCTGCGATTCCTGGAATTTTCTGAGGTGCAATGGTTATCTGGATATATTCTGCATGGTTTTGGTTTTGCAGAGGTTTTCTCAAAGCACTGGAAGATTTTCACTGGGAGCTGCGGTTTTCATGGCATGGAACCTTGGTTTTCAGCTGCGAGAACAGTTTTCGACATGTGGCATGAGTTGCTTGAGCTTTTGAGTGAGCTGAGTGAATGCTGTGAGCCGTTAGTTTGATTAGAGTCCGCATGAGTTCTCGAAGGCCTCAAGGTACCTTCTCGAACAGCTGTAGTGTGTGCAAGTTTGTTTGCCAGCGTGGAGCTTGTAGGAAGCTGTGACGGCATGTTTTTGAAGCGAAGTTTTGTTTTGACATGTGCTGAAGCACATGTGAATCCGGAGTGCCGCGCTTATGTGTGGCTCAAGGCTGGAAAGCTTTGAGACTGATGCTCGTTGAAAGAATGGGCCGATGATGAAACACGTTCTGAGGCTCATTAAAGCAAAGCTTAAAGCAAAGCTTTAGGTGACAGCAGTGCAGTGCAAGAACAGCTGATTTCTTCGTTTGTTGCGCGAGCAAAAGTCTGTGCAGACCTTGACGGGTTGTTCAGGGTTTGTAAGTTTTACAGGACTTGAGGAACCTTTTCCCGAAAGACCATAAGCCTTGAAGGTCTCATCCAAATAATCTTCTGGCAAAGACACTGTGATAGAGGACTCCCCCTTTCTCCTGGAGATAACCCTACCAATAAACCGCAAAGTGCCACCGCCATCCTTGGAAGAATTGATCAACCCGGTTCTCTTGAGTTCAACTTTCTTCTCAATCACCTCAAAGATGTGATCTGCATCCTCCTTTGTTGGCGCAATGCACAGAAAATCATCCACATAGACTAACAGCAAACAGGGACCTGACTCAAGCATGCCTGAAAACAGACACGGCTCTAAGCTGCAACTTTGAAGCCCCAAAACCTTCACAGTCTCCCCTACGAAGTAGATCCATTCCTGCGAAGCCTTGCGTAGCCCATTGAGGGCTTTGTTGAGGTGAAGATACAAAGGATCCCCTGAAACCGAAGACACTGACAGAGGAAACCTCATCACCACATCCCTTTCTCTCAAAGGCGTAGCCATGAAAGCGTGAGATACATCAGCGCTCGCAATCACGCAATCTCTGCAACCTGCAATCCCAAGAACCGTGAACAAAGCATCGGCACTAGGAGTAGGACTTGAAATGCCCAAAGCCCTTGCAGACTCTGAGTTCTTGCCAGCAATATCCTTGATGACAATCCTAGCTCGCACTGTAGTTGGTGTTTTCTGCGTCGTGACCCAACGACTAGGGATGACCTTCAAGGTACCTGGGAACCTCTTCTCAAGACTCTGAAGTTCTGAAGCAGTCAACAGATCCCCAGTTTCCATGTGACTCAAATTGTTGACTTCTTTGACCATGCCTTCCATGACCTGATCTCCTGAAAGCTCACCCAAGGTAGAGTCATCAACAGCGGAACTAGGCTTCCAAAGTCTCAAATGCGACCTTTTCCCAAACGGCAAAACAACACTCGTAGAGTTCGGGGCGAACTGAACCGAATCCACAAGCCCTGAAAGCAAAGGGACATAATTGGAAACCTGGAACGCCTGCTCAACAAAACTCGCAAGAGGCATGTGAACATCATTCCCTGTTTCGCAATTGTGGAAGGTAACCATAACTGAAGCAACCCTTTCTTGGTCCTGCCTGATCTCACGCTCCAGATCTTCCAACGGGACTTCAGAGGAGCGTTTCACAGCACTGCTTCCACGAAGCACTTCCTCAGCCTCTAGGCTGCCTCCGCCTTCACTTCCAGTCAACACTGGATCGGCAAACGGCATCTCAGTGTCCTCATCAAGAGCCCCAATGCCCTCAGACTCAGGAGCAACAGCTCCTTCAAGATTTTCAGGCAGACGCCTGGACAAAGCTTCGTCATCATCGGGCTCCCCAGAAACAGAAAATCTAACACTCAGATGTTGGTTCCTTCGCTTGCAATCAGCATTGTGACGAATGCCAGGAGCATTCATGCCAGACTCGCACGCAGGACAACCACGCGTGAAAACACGACCACTGGGGGCCGCCTCGCTCACAATCCTCGCTGGAGCCTCAGACGAAGCAGCGTCCCCATTGGCCGGGGGAGGCAAAGGAGAACCCTGAGCCTCCTCCACAGCTCGGTCTTGCCTCGACTCATCCTCGGCTAGCTCAGAAAGAGCTTCACGCATAGCCTCTGCATCCGAAGCCACAGGCACTTCAACGTCCATGCTGTCATCTGTTGCAACTTGCGACCGCAACCACGCTTCATATCTCAAACAGCAAGCCCGACCGTGAGAAGAGCCCTTCCTAGACCCAAATTGTGCCATGTTAGAACACGCTCGGCACTCACCTGAGAACCCATACCTCTCAAAAAACTCCTTTGGCGGACCGGAAACAGGACACTTCAAAGAGGCACCCTGGGAACTCGGAAGAATCCGAGGCGCAACTGGATGATCTGGCCTCTCAGGCCCAAGCTCACCACGACGACGCAAAACTTCAAACATCCCCGACTCGAAGACAAGCTCAATCGGAAACACAAGCTTGATCGACTTGGCAACAAACACCTTTGGCGTCAAGACCTGGCCCACACGCACATGCGCATACACCAAGCTCCCAAGCGACCCAAATTGCGGGTGAAGAAAAGCTGCCGCCTCAAAACGCGACATATTCGGGCACAAAGCCTTCACAGACTCAGGGACCTCAGCAAGCACCTTGGACCCAAACAACGCAAAAGGGGTATCTGGCAACCTTCGACCAACTGCAACCTCCTTTGGAGAGCGTTCACCGCCAAAAGCTTTGCCATTCGAATTCACACTCATGCACAGGTAAGAAAGTGCAAGCTGCAACAAGTCTCTCCGAAACGACAAAACGCAACCAAGCGACTGAAAATCACTTTGCAGAGTAGCTAGCCCTTCTTTAAGGACCCGGACTGTCCTTTCCGCACCACCAAGCTGTTCATGAGCTTGTGGTGCAGCCTTGCGCACCATAAAGATGTACTTATCCGACGCACCTGCAACAAACGACTTCACCGCTTCTTCGGAATCTGTCAAAAGCACAATGCTTGCCTGTGAGGACGACAACCCAAACTCAGCAAGCCACTTCAAAAGAAGACCTCTGTCCTTTGCAATGTTCTCAGTTATCATTACAGCCCCAATAGAAGAAGAAAAGGCCTCACGAAGGACGAGGACCTTGAAAGAGCTACTTGTCTGGCGCTCAGCTACGCTGATCGTCTCTCCAGAAGAGTCGAGAAACATAAAATCTGCAACAATCTCTGTTTCCACTCCGCGCTCAGACTTTCGCCTGTGTTGGGTAACACCTCGGGACTTCAGACAATGCTCGCAATCAGGATGGAAGGGCATGTGGCCCTTTGCTCTGTGAATTTCAAGATCTTCCTTGGTCTTCTGCGAAACAACTGCAACATGTCCAATCGAGGAAATTGGAGCAGGATCAACTGAGGCATCCGACGGCAACAAGAGATCACCTTCTGAATGAGGAATCACGCGGATCCAAGGCGTGTCACACCAAATACAGGTATCAATCATATCAACACCCGACTTCACATGACACACAGAAACGCCTTCATCCAAGACAACACGCCAACCATGCCTTCCAAGAGTTCGCGTTGACAGGATATTGTAAGGAGTGTCACCCACCATCACAGGAATCTTGCAGACACCATTCTTGGTAGCTCCACTTGAATCCTTTGTGCGAACCTTTAGCACAACATGGCAACGACCATCAAAGGGAACAGGAGTCCCATTCGCAGCCATAAACGTCGAACCACATGCAGTCAACTCATCATGCGGAAGCGTCTTCAACGTCACATGGTTGATAACACAGCATGACGCACCTGAGTCAAGCAGCCAAAACTCACTTCCAAGCGACTGACCCAACGACTGCAACAAAGGTTGACACAACTGCTCTTGGAGCACAACAGACACCGACTCGCTGTCTTCAAGGACAGCTTCAAAACGCGTATTGGGCTCATCAGTTAACTCAATGACACAAGATAACACAAGAGTGGAGTCCACCTGCTGTGCTTCTTGCTCATCACCTTCTTCGGTGTAAAAAGATTCATCAGCATCTGTGTACCACCAAACCCCTGTCTCCTCATCAAACAGAGCAAACATTTTTCCTTTCTTTCCTCCTTTTCCTTTGCTCTTGCCTTTAGGCGAAAAAGAAACTTGACCCTTGGCCGCAGCAGCACCTTTGCCATCAGAACCCTTAGGTCTCGCACTCGACTGAGAAACATCACCCTGCTTGCCCTTGGCACAGTTCAAAGATATGTGGCCCATCTCTCCGCACTTGAAGCACTTAACCTTGGAAAGGTCTGCCGTGCACTGATTCACTTGATGCCCCTTCTTGCCACAACGGTTGCACTTCACACCGCTCCCAGCATCAGAAGGCCTAGCACTCATGCCAAAGACGTGACCATCCATTCCCTCACCTGCCTCAGGCGAACCTGCGCTCTCAGAAAACTCGGTTTCATGCAAGCCAAACAAACCTTTGGCCCCTTGCAACTCAAGAAACAAACGCTGCTGATGTTCCCATCGCAAAGCTGAAGATCGATATGAGGCATATGTCTCACCCTGCGAATGATGTAACGTATACGCCTTTGCGCTCTCAGGCAAAGACCTCATCAAAAGCGTAAGCTGATCACTGTCAGTCAAAGCAAACCCAGCAGCATCTCTAGGATCTAGCGTCGAAAGTAAACGCACAAACCTTGCCACTGCCACCTCAATCTGACGCACTGTGTCAGCAACTGGAGCTGACGAGTCTTGCGCTCGAAACGTTCTTGCCATCAGCATCGCCCTGAGACTCATAGCCTCAGCACGACTTCTCAAAGAAAACTCCGTGGCAAGCTGCCTAAGCAACTCAAAACCATTACCCATATACGAAAGAGAGTTCCCGAAAACATCTCCCTGCATGGCGACTGCAACAATGTCAAGCCCTTCTCCGAAGCTTTGGATCATAAGAGTTATCCGCCCATGATCTGCAAACGCTGCCTTCAGCACACTAAACAAACGAACTCCTCGCGCTTGTTGACTCTTAGACAACGTGTTCCATGCAATCTGTGTAGGCCATCGCGCGGCCTGAGCGATCTCCTTTCCAAACTCAACACTTGCTTGATTCGCCCATGCAACCAACTCGTGAATACAGGCATTCATGCCCAGCACTTCGGATTCACGCCCTTTCCACGCTTGATGATTTGGCGAAGGTGGAGACCCTAGCCACTTCTCACTGCGGCTAAAGACGTCTTTGTCTTCACTGCTCCTCGCATTTTCAGCTGGAACACCAGGTAACGTGTTACCTTGATGTCTCACAAAAGCTGGCACATTCAAATCAGGTGGCGACTGCCCCAATCTCTCAGGAACGAACTGTCCACTCACAGGGACATTCAGTCTTTGGCTAAGATCTGCATACAAGGACTGCAACTCACGCGCATTCATGCGATCAAGCAGCTGTCTCCCTGCACTAGCATTATCTCCAGAAACCTGACTGCAACATCCTTGACTCGGAACTGTCGAAAGATTCCTCGCAGGACCCGAAGGCACTGACAAACCTGGAGCTGGCGCCACTGGCCTAATACCAGCACATGCACTCGCAACTGAAGACGTACCGCTCGAAGGTGGACATGGCATGCTAATATGAGACTCCATCGGTCCCATTCCAGCACGCATACGATTTCCATACAACGCCCAGGGATCTCTCTGAACACCTGTAAACCATGGATCGCTTGACCCAACACCACTCACACCTTCCACACCTGTTTGCCTCCTTTCCTGTTGCCCACACCCAGCTGTACCACACCCATACTCCCCTCCCGCCTCAGCAAGACCTGGACTACACGGAGCTGGCGCCTCAGCACTTGGACCTATAGGCCTTTGAGACATAACACCTTCTTTGGGTCGGCGGAAATGGTGTGGGAGCACAAACAGTGCTCCGCTACCATGTAAAACTTACAAACCCTGAACAACCCGTCAAGGTCTGCACAGACTTTTGCTCGCGCAACAAACGAAGAAATCAGCTGTTCTTGCACTGCACTGCTGTCACCTAAAGCTTTGCTTTAAGCTTTGCCTTAATGAGCCTCAGAACGTGTTTCATCATCGGCCCATTCTTTCAACGAGCTTCAGTCTCAAAGCTTTCCAGCCTTGAGCCACACATAAGCGCGGCACTCCGGATTCACATGTGCTTCAGCACATGTCAAAACAAAACTTCGCTTCAAAAACATGCCGTCACAGCTTCCTACAAGCTCCACGCTGGCAAACAAACTTGCACACACTACAGCTGTTCGAGAAGGTACCTTGAGGCCTTCGAGAACTCATGCGGACTCTAATCAAACTAACGGCTCACAGCATTCACTCAGCTCACTCAAAAGCTCAAGCAACTCATGTCACATGTCGAAAACTGTTCTCGCAGCTGAAAACCAAGGTTCCATGCCATGAAAACCGCAGCTCCCAGTGAAAATCTTCCAGTGCGGCGAGAAAACCTCTACAAAACCAAAACCATGCAGAATATATCCAGATAACCATTGCACCTCAGAAAATTCCAGGAATCGCAGGAAAATTGGCTTGCTCCCAAACTGCAGTCAGCAGCCTGATGATATACATATCGCAGCCCATCACACTGAGCGGCTCCACCACTCAACAGGCAGCTCAGAGGTGCAACTTTTCACACTGCACTACCACGATTTTGGTCAACCACTATCACTATCAAAGCTTCGGCTCATCTGGGACCGGTATGTTGGAACCGACGTTGGCCCGGAATGCTTTGACACGCTTGCGTAATGATTTTGGTTTGCACATAGATGAGATAGAAACATAGGATGCTCCGACACGCCGAACTGAAAGAAGAACAAAGACAATCTTGCTTCTGAGCGATTTAGAAAGATCGAGCCAAGTCTAACGCGAGCAAAACGAAGCTTGTTGGTTGCATGTGTTTTCCGCTCAAAACATAAAGGCGCCCAGCAACCAAACATCAGCTTCAAAATCCGCAACATGCCTCTGCAAGAACATCAACCCAATAGCCATCCAAAACTAATGAAGCACAACGTCGTTTTTGCTCTCCAACCGCGCGGACTCCCGAGACAGAGAGAGAGAGAGGGAGAGAGACGAGAGGAGAGGAGAGCAGAGGAGAGGAGAGGAGAGAAGAGACAAAAGGGAGACCATCTTCTGAAACACAGAAGAAACAGTGTGTTCCACGAAAAAGGTGGTGAAAGCCACAGGGCCTGCAATGTTACCAGCGCCGATCAATAGCTGTTGCAACGGCATACGAAACAATATGAGAGTGGAGAAGGAAAGCGTGCTTGAGTTACTTTGCGAAGCCGGTCTTCAATGGGGACAACCAGCAGAGAGTTCTTGTATCCTGCTGGTCTGAATGACGATGCTGACGACGACGGTGACAGTGACGACACAGACCATCATGCGAATCATGATGGTGACACGCTCTTGACTTTTTGAGCTTCCCCATGACGTCAAAGTCAGGCGGACTGCACCGTACTGACGGAGGGGCGGTGCAGCAGGGGGAAATATTGCTTGTCCGTTTTCATCTATCCAAACTCGACCTTCCGCCTGTCATGTTCAGGATGTCTCGATACAACGGCATTGACGGATTGTACAGCACAGCGATGAAGTCCATGTTTGATTCGGAAAGCGCTCTTTGAGAAAATGGTTGAAGGCGATGCACGCTTTTTTCATTTGAGAAGCTCTCGAAATGCCAAAGACACCGCCGTGTCCAAAGAAGTCGAGAGTGCTGTATTTATCATAAGCATCGGACCAATGGCTCGAGTGCGGCCTCGATGCTTCCAGCGCTTGACCATTTGTCAAGCAGTGCGACCAAGTTATGTTCGGATGCTCGGTTTATGACAGCCTCGCATGCAAAGTCGAGCTCGGTGTCGTCTTTTTTGTTTTTGAGACATGAGACACGTATGCACGCCATGACAATCTGAATCGCCGCTCCGCCTTTTTTGTTCGTCTCGGACAAGTTCTGGAAACCGTAGAGCGTCCCGTCGCTGCTCCCACGGTGTTGGCCTCGATGAAGAAGTTGGCAGAGCCCGCCGAGATGGTTTGGTTCAGGGTCAGCCTAGTTGTTGGCGTCCAATAGCGGTCTCGTCCGTCACCTGTGGCATTCCCCGTTGGCTGCTGTCTCGGCCGCCGTGGTGGCTAAAGCGGCTTCCCTCCACTGCTGCCTCCGTGCCACCGTCTCCACGACTGCGTCGTAATTGCCGCGCCGCTCTGCTACACGGTTGCACTGCCGCGCCGATGTGCTGTGCTGCGCCTGCCGCTGCCATTACTGCCTACTGTCGCCTGCTCCTCCGCGCCGCTCAGTTAGGCTACTTCCGCACCGCTCCGCTACTTCCGCGCCTGCTGCCGCACCGCATCGCCCCCCCAACCGCTTTGCATGCTGCCAGCTCTGCACCGCGCCGCCTCACTGCTGCCGCGCTGCTTCGCTGCTGCCGTGCCGCTTCGCTACTGCCACTCCACAGCGCGTCCCTCTCGGATGCGCTTGAACCAATCGCTGTTGGGCTTGGAGCATTCCAAAACATGCTCGGCATCATGTACTGTGGGTACATGTTTGTTGCAACATCCTTGCTTTCTGTGTGCATTGCTGGAAACGAAAAGCGGTCAGAAGTTGCTGCGCGGAACATGGATTGACATGCATGACAAAGCCGTTTCGTTCAATGCTCGGAAATATCACATGCTTGAAAAGCATCGCGGAAATATGTGGGCTCTTGCCGCATACACGCCTCAAGCATACAAACACGCTCATGAATCTCATGTCGCTGAACTGATGGAACTCGGCTTTCCCGTTCCGATGCTCTAAAGACTCTGACAGAGACTCAGTCTTTGCGGAGTCTTTCATGGTGAAGACTACAGTCTTTCATGGTGAAGACTACAGTCTTGGTGGAGTCTTTGTCGAGTTTTGGGGTAGAGACTCGGATAGACTCATTGCAGCATATAACGTCATTATTGAAACATTATTGAATCATTCTTGAATCATTATTGAATCTTTGTTGAAACGTTATTGCATTTTGTGATGAAAAAAAGCCGAAAACGTAACTCGACGTAAAATTCATGAGCAAAGTCGGAATTCCGACCTTGATCGAAGAGGGCGTTTTCGATGAAACGTATCACGATTTCGATCCTGAAGAACTCCTTTCTCTGCAACGTTTTTCCATAGAAGGCGAAGAGGTCGTTTTCGACGAAACGTATCGCTTCTGCAACGATTTTAAAAAAGAAGTCGAAGAGGGCGTTTTCGATGAAACGTATCACGATTTCGATCCTGAAGAACTCCTTTCTCTGCAACGTTTTTCCATAGAACGCGAAGAGGTCGTTTTCGATGAAACGTATCGCTTCTGCAACGATTTTGAAAAAAGAAGTCGAAGAGGTCGTTTTCGATGAAACGTATCACGATTTCGATCCTAAAGAACTCCTTCCTGTGCAACGTTTTTTCCATAGAACTCGAAGAGGTCGTTTTCGATGAAACGTATCGCTTCTGCAACGTTTCTTCCGTAGAGCTCGAAGAGGTCGATTTCGATGAAACGTTTCGCGATTTCGACCCTGAAGAACTTCTTTCGGCCTCGAAGTTTTTCCGCCTCAGAGCTCGAAGAGGCCGTTTTCGATGAAACGTTTCGCGAAAATCGGCCTCGAAAAAACCCCCCCATAAGCACCACTTTGCGCTCAAGGGCCGTACAAGTACATGCTCGTAGCGATCGACACTTTCAGCAAGAAGCTAACAGCAGTACCAATGGCCAACAAAGATGCCGCCACTGCATCCAGAGCATGGGATAAAGTTGTCAAGGATCTCGGCATACCGCTAACGGTTTACAGCGACGATGGCAGCGAGTTTAAGCGTGAATTCAAACAGAAGCTGGACTACTTCGACATCGACAAAGTGGTGACTAGGGGCCACGCCACGGTGGCCGAACGAGCCATCAGGACCCTCAAAGAAGCACTCATCCGCAGGCTTTCAGAAGGAGTGGGCAGAAGGAATCAATGGCATCTCCTGCTACCCGATATCCTAGCGCAGTACAACGAAAACCCCCACTCAACCACAGGCTTCGCTCCAGACAAAGTGTATGACGACCCTGAAACCGCAGACAAGGCCTTGACCAGGATGAAGCGCAACGTCAAGATGAACGCAGGAGCGAGGCCTCAAATAGCGGTGGGAGATTTAGTTCGGGTTAGGGTTAAACCTATCGAGAGTAGGGGCACTTACAGGGTTACGGAAGTAGCCTGGAGTGAACGTGTCTACACAGTCGCCAGAATCGAAAACACAGACGGCGGACCCTACTTCTTCCTCGAGGGCTGGACCGGACCGGAGATAAGCTCGTGCGACGTGACCTGAGGAAGGTGGACTCCGAGGATCAAAGACGCAGATTCCCCATGCAGTCGAGAGAGCAGCGCGGAAGACAAGCAGCCCAAAACCACAGACTACCCGCCCCTGGTCCTATTGCTCCGCCCTGATTGCAAACTCAGCCTCGAGCCTCAAAGCGATGCGCAAGAAGTCGAGAACACCTGCCAATGCGAAACAGCTCCGACATGCTCACAACAGAAAGAAAGCGCAGCAGATGAGATCATACGGCGAGGAGCTCAAGCTGCAATCAGTTGCGGTCCTGGGCTTAGCCGCTCGCCATCGACCAAAGCAAAGATTTTCACACCTCCTCTCGGCGAACCCCTTCTGGAGGGTTGTTTCTGTAGCACATCCCGCCCTAGCAGCGGATGTGGAAGTCCCGGCGCATCGTTCGTGCGCGTGCAAAGCTTAATCGAGCATCGAAGTGCTAGATAAACAAAAGTCTATGACATGTATCCTAGAGTCCTAGGGTCCTAGAGGGAAGAGCTCGCAAAAAGCCTCACCCGCTCGAGCCCTGTGCTGCGCGGTGAGTTCTCCGACGACTGCTCGGAAACTCCTGTACAAAATTTTATGCCCATGTTGCCATGCTGCCTTCACTTGCTCCCTTGAGCACAACCTCACGGCGGGAGCATATCATAAGCCATGCACACAAGAATTGCTCTCAAGAGAAAAAGACTTTGAAAGTTTTCTTTCCAACTCAAACGGAAGAAGTAAAACTAACCCAGTTTTACAAAACAACATCCTAAATTAAAGCGCTATCAACCCGTTGACCGCAAGCCTAAAAAACTCTTCAGCGCGACCGGAGGTAACTGGTGTTGAACAGCTTGCCCACGAACTGCCCATTGCTCTGCCTTTCGCGATGCAAGAAGCCGACCTCGCCATACGCGAAGCCGAGGATGTGGTTCATCAGGTGGAAGGCCGCCACATCGGACCGCTCCTCGAAGCCACGAGCCCCTCTCTGCAGCGCCGCCCAGCACGCGGCCCAGACCTCGTTGTTCTTGAAGTGCCCGAGCGGCCTGGAGCGATGCGCATCGAGCTGCCAAGTCTTCGTGTTCAGCGCCGTGAGGCCGCGCTTGTGGATCCCCACGACCTCGTTCATGCACATGATGACGGCAGCCCAGGCGGCGGAACTCCACCTTGTGCTCGCCTCCACTCTCCAAGATGGCCCGGTAAAGCTCGTGGTCCAGCTTCTTGCGCTCGCTCTTCGGAACACCCTTGGCCCGCTCCTTGCTCTCGCCCTCGGTCTTGCTAAGCGAGTACATCTTCGGCGCCAAGCCGACCCACTCGACGCCGTAGTGAGGCGCCAACTCGTCCGAGAAGTTGCCGAGCTCGCCAGCGTGGCGAAGCGCGAGCTCTCGGCTCTCCTCGCACAGCGGAGCCAGGTGCTCCTTCAGGGCGGCGCCCTTCGCATCGCCAGCCACATCGAAGAAAGGAGCGGCGCCTCGCAAGTTGGCCTTCGCCAGGGCGATCTTCGGGTCTTGATCGTTGAAGATCTGCAGGACGCTACTGTCGGTGTCCCCGCCCAGCCATCTCAGCTTCAAGTCGCTCGGCTCGTCCGCCGGGTCGACGCTCTTGAGAAGATCGCCGTCGAAGACGAGGCGGATCCCGTAGTGTGCCTTCATCATCAGCAAGCGCGACTCTTCCAGCACCTTCCAGCCGCCTTGGAGAAAGGATCTCAAGACATTCGCCTTGCCGGCCTTCTGAACGTCGACGAAGGCCAAGAAAGCGCGCTCCTCCATGATTTGCGGATGGATGTCCAGCATGTTGGGCTTGGACGCCGCCGCTTGGAACTTCAAGCCGTCCGTGTAGACGCGAGTGGCCCTGAAGCTTTCCTGGTTCTGCACCATCTTGCCGTACTGGACGTTGCCTGTCAGCTTCTGAACTTCCGCCTGCAGTTTGCGGCCGCTCTTCTTGTACTCGCGGCGAGTCTCCACAGTTTGGCGAACGAAGCTCTTCATGAAGGGGCGGCACCGAAAGGCCACACAGCTGTGAGCGTCATAGACCCGAACGCCGAGGTGCTCCACGATGAACTTGAGGTACCGGAGGTCCACGGCTTCTTTCAGATGCAAGCCCAAGTAAGGCACGAGCTTAGGCGTCGCCGAAACCACCTGGCCGTCCTGGATGAGGGACTGGGTGTAAGGGCTGAGTTGCGACCTCGTCACCGACATCTTGCAGACGGGAGCCCAATCCACGCAAGAGTGGCGAAACCACGGCACATCGAAGCTCGCCTCGATCATGTAGCAAACCTCCTCATCGTCCCGCTCGTAGTCCACCCGATCGAAGAGCATGTTGAGGTAGCACAGCCTCTCCTTCTTGGACGCGGGCATCTCGACCCACTGACCGCCGTCGGTTGGCAGCGGCTTCTCCATGATGGAAGGGTACATGCTGTTCACATCGTAGAACAGAATCCACGACTGCTCTCGAGAGGGATCGAAGTCGGGCAACATGGGGTTGTTAGCCGCCGCAAACGGCTGAGCGATGTGTCCGAGGCCTCCTCTGATGTTCGCCTTGGTCAGCTCGTACACCCTCCCATCGGTGATGAGCCCGAGACCGAGACCCCGACGAGGACAGCACTTGCGAAACATGGCGTCATGACTCGCCGATGCGTGCGTGATGTACTGGCAGGGGTCGAGGTGGAAGTTGTCCCAAAACGTGTCTCGATACCGCTCCATCACATTTCCCAGCGCGAGGTCTGTGCGCAAATACGTGTCATGAAATGCGCCGAAGCTCTCGAAGTCGAAGAACTCGACGATCTGCTTGACGGTCTCGTATTTCTCCTCGGAGCACGCCTCGCCGGTGAGCGTGTTGTCGTAGGCCTCGCGAGGAAGCAAAGCCGGCCACGACCAGCAAACCGGATCACAAAGAGGTCAAACGGCATCGGGATCTTCTTGAGCAGCAACTCCCGAACCTTGGCCCGACGCTCGGGCGTGCCCAGCTCCGCCTCCGCGAAGATGGGATGGCGCCGCGTCAGCAGGGGAAAGGCCTCGCTGGGATTCAAGCAGCTCGCCTTGCAGTCTTCGATCAAGGAGGCCAAGCTGGTCGGGAAAACGTTCAAGGAGTCGAGGAAGCGCAGAGGCCCGAAAGACAGCATCAAGCACTTCTCCCCGCTTTTCACCAGAGCACCCAGCTTGATCTTGGAAAGGTCGCAGCGCCACGGATCGTACCTGTCATCGTCCCCCTCGCCCTCGTCGTCATCGTCGCCGTCGGACTCCGCAGTCTCGCCGAGGAGCGTGGCGATGTCGTCCTCATGACGCTCATAACCCTTCTCATGGGCCAGGAAGCGGAGCAGGTAGTGGAAGTCGTAGGAGGCGCCGTTGTGGAAGTAGCAGGGCAGGCTCGTCGGCAGGCGGATGAGCAAGTTGCACTTGTTGCAAGCCGCACTCAGGAACTTGCCCGTCCCATGTTCATGATGCGCCACTTTAGGATTCCCTTGCTCGAAGCCCCCGCCGCAGATCTCGCAGGTCTCGGCGAGGTTGAAGCGACGCTGGTCGGCCTGAGTCATACGGCAGGGCTTGTTTGTGCGCAGACGCCACTCTCGGTAGCGTTTGACCAGCTCGAGAAGACTGCGGAGGAAGAGCTCCACGATGCCGAACTCGCCAGACTCCTCGGTCGCCCGCTCCAGCCGAAGTCGATGTAGCGAGGGGACCTGGAAGCCGCAACGTCCGACCGCCATGTACGCAAAGGATGCGACTCGATCCTGCTTGGCTAGAACGCTCTGACCGGCAAGTTGCTGGGGCGCCTTGGTGTTGAAGGTCTCAAAGTCGGCGTAGCAAACGCAGGGATGCATGGCAGCTGAAGGGCCGGCTTTGTAGTGGAGCGTGGCGGCGCTTCTCTCCGGCATCAGCATCTTGTCAACCTGGCGCTTGCCGGGATCCTCAGAACAGACCCTCCCAGCCAGATGCCTCCCGAGCGCCTCCGGGGTATTGAAGTTGCCCAAGCAACGATGGCAGCGGTTCCAGGAGTGGTGTGTGCTTGCCTGCTGACTCGTCGGAAACGAGAGGCTGCGAGTACTCGAAAGCTTGTTGAAGTCGTAAATGAGCACGTAGTGGTTGTCGTGATGCAGCAGTAGTATCGAACGCTCGGCCTGGGTTTCCAGCGAGGGGGAACGCACCGGCATGAGGAAGTGGAAGTCGTCGTTGACCCACGGCACTCGCGACCACTGGTACACAAAGATCTCCACCAAGCCGGCGTTCCCGAGCTCAAACTTCTCGATGTTTTATATTTCACAACGGCCGTCGGCACACCACGACGAAATAGACCAGATATTCGGCAGGCAAAGCTTTCAAATATCATGAAGAAAATCCGAGGATATATGTTCCAGAAACAATAATATATAAAGTATGAATTTATGAAATATTCATCCGGTCTCGCGAACGAACTACAGAACTGCACTCGGACCCTTCCTTCTTTTTGGCTGTGGTGGAAAGCACTCGAGTAAGTAAGATACCAAAGTATCGGACTTATCAAGATGCATCCCCCTTCGTTTTAAATAGCGGTGTAGCCACAACAAGTACAGAAACGTAAATACCCAATTACATCCTGGAAGGGAGGATAGCACCCTGATGCATCACTGGAAAAGCATGCCCAGTGAGACACAAGCTCCCACCAAGAGAACGTGATCACCAGCGCCTGTGCTCGAAGAGCCTTCGTAGTGACTAGTTGATGCACCACCTCAATGGTTGTACAAGCGCCTCACACACGTGAAGCCTGGAGAAAATATGGCGCACACACAGTTATGCCTGACAGGCGCGAAAGAACAAGAGTACCGACGCATGCAACAAAGACCACATGAGCACACACTGCTCATGGGTGGGAGGGTGGGGTCTTTGCGAAAACATGTGCTTCGACATGTTGCTCATTGGGCCGACAGCCGTTGTGAAAGGAATGTAAACCGCAAACAAAGGGAGTTGCATAAAAACCGCGTTGTTGTTCCATAAAAACAAGCTTGAGCAAGCACAAGGATCGTTTTATATTTCACAACAGCCGTCGGCACACCACGACGAAATAGACCAGATATTCGGCAGGCAAAGCTTTCAAATATCATGAAGAAAATCCGAGGATATATGTTCCAGAAACAATAATATATAAAGTATGAATTTATGAAATATTCATCCGGTCTCGCGAACGAACTACAGAACTGCACTCGGACCCTTCCTTCTTTTTGGCTGTGGTGGAAAGCACTCGAGTAAGTAAGATACCAAAGTATCGGACTTATCAAGATGCATCCCCCCTTAAGAACTGCCACAGCCAAAGAAGGAGGAGCGCTGGGACAAGAGCCCCAATTGAAATCGTGCTACGACTGAATGGCTGCCTTCACGGAGGACTCCACAGGAGCCGAGTGCCCTCCGGGAACACTCTCACATCATTATCACATTGCCACATGCGTTTGACTGGGTAGCGATAGCGAAAGTTTTCGGCGAACTCGGGCAGCAGAGGGTCCGTGCCATTCCAGCGGGACAAGTAATCTGCCTCCTCGTTGCGGAAGCCCGAAATGTGGTGCACGTCCAGGGTAATCCCGTGTCTAAAAGCGACAAAAGCCAGTTGCTGAGCAAAGAAGCAGAGCGGGGATGACGTAGTCATCAAACGATTGGCCGATGCCTGCGCAGAGGCATTGTCGCAGAAAGTACGCAGCTGAAGCCTGCATCGTCCGCCCGGGCAAGTCTCTGCGAAAAGAAGTGCCAGAGCAATTTGAGCCAGGAGCTCCCAGCATCCAATATTCTTCTGAGTGTTGTTGTCGAGAGGGATGTTCAAGTCATCGAAATCCGACTTCTCAAATCGCTCGCTGAACCACAAGACGGGTGAGCCCTCAACACGAAGAAAACCACCTATCCCGATAGATGAACCCTGAGCACAAGCATCCGCCGCCAAGGTACATGCAATACTCCGCGTGGAGGAAGGTGCAGGCACTGCTCCAATGGGCTGCGCATGCACCACGATTCCCAAAACTCCATGAACTTGCGGCTGCATTCCGAAAGCTTGCGCTTGGGATGTTTGGGATCAGAGATACGCATATATATCCGACGCGAAGTCAGAGGAACTTTGTTCAAGTCCTGCTTGGAGTGCAGTTCAACGTGCCTGGCAGACAAAAGACGAGCACCTCGTGGAATGGCTGTGCCCGGAGGTTGGCTGGTGAACCGCAGGTTTTCATCCAAGTACTCATGCAGCAAGTGCCACTCGCCAGAATCCACATGATGGTTTGTTGCCACCGGTCTATGCAGATCCGAATACAAGAATGCCATCCAGGGGCGGAGTTCAGGAGAAATCTGGCTTACCCACTGAAGCAAACCCACCGTTTTCTCAAGATCGCAGCGATCCACGTTGCCTGGCCGCAGAACAACCCGCACTGAACGAAGAATTTTCTCAATCTTGTCGGTTGGCAGACTGAAAGTCCCTGATCTGAAATTGAATAGCCATCCTATCCACTTCACTCTGTACCCGCACTGCAGTTTGTGCCACGATAGCGGCACATTGTACGCTTGGCAAAAACTGAGGATGAGGCAGCCTGAAATCTCGATTGCTTTGTCGCCTTGCCATAGCAATAAGTCGTCGACAAAGATGCCTAAAGCGTGACACAACCAGATCAAGAGATGAAAGGTTCGGATCATGAAAGCCGACAATCGTGCCCACCACAGAGCACTGAAACCTGTGCCGAATGGGCAAACTCGGTACCACAGGTGGCGACCGTCTTCAAGCTTGATCCCCGCCAATCCCCGGTCCTTCTCCCGAATGCGGATCGTTTTGTGAGCCGCGCGAATGTCCAAGCTGAAAGCTGACAAGTCCTCGTTGTTCATGCGCAGTGGGAATGCAGAGCGCACGTCCTTAAGCGAGGGCAGACAGTATCGCTCATTCAAGAAGCAAGAGGAGTTGACTCCAGAAACTGTCCCATCCATGATTAAGCGCGGCTTGCGATTGTCTGCCAAAACCACGTTGAGCTTGGCAACTGCGATGTTCTCCCAGCGCTGCTGAGCTGAAGCAAGATCAAGCTCTTCAAGAAAACCCTCTGAAATCTCCTTATCAATCAATTTCGAAAGCATTTTAGGATTTTCTCTGGCCCCTTTCCAGTTGCGATCACAGATCACAAGCTCCGCCGGGGCTTCGGAAGAGTCATCCTTGTGCTTCGGAACGAAAACATGACTGGGCGGGATATCCGAGAAGAAACCTGTGGGAACACCCGCAATCAATGCTGGAAAGAGTTCATCATCTCTGTCTTGCAAGGCTCGAGAGAGGCTTTGTAAGGCCAGCAGCGAGTAAGGTTGATGTTCAGCCACGCTCCAATCGATTGATTGCACACCCTGTTGCATGAACCATTGCTGCCAGATCTCCCTGAACTGCCGAACCTCAGTCTCTGTGAACAGCGGGAGTTCGCTTTCGGACTCCACATGGGCGCGCAATCGCAATGGGGCCCTGATGTGGAAAAGGTACTCCACAAGCTGCTTACGCACTCCCCCTAGGAGGTCCTTGCAGCCGCTCGGAGGAAAACTCCAATCCGGCATTGAGTAGATCCCACCTCCGTCCTGTGTGCTTCGGGGAAGTTCCTCCTTGGTTTTGTGAGTTCGAAGAAACCTAACCTGTTCAAGAGAAATGGTGTACGGCTTGCTCGAAGTCTCGAACAAAGGAAGAACAGCTTCTGCATAGGCCTGTGCGAGCTGTGCCGGAAACTCCGAAGTGGCCCTTGAAGCGTAAACGCCGTCTTTGTCAACAATCCCTGCCACCTGTGCATGCGACTGAGGATCGTGTTGGCAACTACATGCAATCTGCTGGAGATCCCGAAAACTGCATGCGAAACACCACTGCTTCAGTACATTCATACCATAGCCACAAGCAGCCACACAGTTGAGGTCCGCGTTGATGTGTTGCAGAAATTCTCGGACTTCCTGCTCCAACCATGCCATGCTGTTCAAAGGGTTTTCCAGACTAACATGCCCTCCAGCGCAGTATGTTGCCAGAAGCAAATTGATTGTACGAACCAGCACTTTTTTACTTTGTTCCAGACGTTGCCGCTCTGATGGACTCAAATCAGGAACTCCAGACATGTGTTCTGGAGTGCGAATCGCCCTGGGGCCACCGTCTGCCCGTAGCTTCAGCCTGGAGTACTCCGTGCAAGGTGGAGAGGCGTGTGCCAGATTCACTTGTCCGCTGTAGCAGAGCCGCATGAGGCTGTCATAAGTGGAGTCATTCAACAAGTTATGATCTTCATGCAAAAGAATGTCGATCGACAGCACTGAAACACCCTTCGACAGGAGGGCAGCAGACAGAGGCCGATTTGGCCCAGAACAGATCTCCAGAAAAAGATTTCCGCGAATTGCCTCAAGGTCCGGAGGCATGACCGCCGCTGGTAGCCCCAGCTGTGCCTGGTCAATTTTGGCAGCCCGAGACGCACACAACACCTCGTCGACCACCATGGCGTCGCCTGGAAGCGGAAACATAAGATCACGTAAAGAGCGAAGATCTGGTTCAGGCATTGAACCCCAAGTGCAAGAAGTATAGGCCGTCACGACCCATCTGTCGCCAACCCATGGCTCCGAACAATGAGCAATGCGGCCATCCCAAGAAAAACCACACCTCCTGGTCTGAACTATGCAACCCAACAGCGAGGCATCAGCTGATGTGTCCGGCGGAGGCACTCGCGGAAGGTGAGGAAGTTCGTCTGGCAGCAAAGCCACCCACAGGCCGCCTTTCTCAAAAGCACCGACACTGAATGAATAATTCAAAGATCCCGGAAGGTTCTTATCCACGTGGATATGAGCGAACTCATTGTGACTGACACAAAAACTGGACCATGTGCCGTCTGGAAAAATCTGCCGAAGGAAAATGTTCAGGTACTCAACGAATTCTGCGTTTTCTGCTGTGCCTTTGCAAAGCCCCGCATTGGAGCCCGCTCTCGCCCCAAAATTGAAATATTGTGCTCGAGATCGCGCACCTGCAAGAACTGTATCTCGGTAGAGAGGAGCATCACCCAAACAGTGAGTCTGCAGGATAGCCAAGCAAGCTTCCCAAGAAAAATCCGCTGAAGTCGGCGACGGAATTTCGCTGGATCGACCAGTCCGCACATCGGAGTGTTCCGCCACCGACTGTGACCTTCAGATTTTGCGGTGTTGGAAAGCAGGATGCTTCCCTAGGCACGGCTTTCCATCTGGGCCGGGAACCGGGCAGAGATGCTCGAATTTACAGTTTTCAAACTTGCATCCGTCTGGAGAACTGTAACCACGGCACAACTGTTTGCGCTGACCCTTGGAGTCCGTGTAAGAAAGCATCCTGCGTTGACTGTTGGTGCCATTGCCCTTGTTGCCCTTGCCGTTCTTACCGCCCGGGGAGTCTTTCCCCTTGCCGTTGCCTTTGAAAGGCTGCCTGTTGATCTTCAAGATTTGGCTGCGAGGCTGCAACATGGCCGCCAAGTCACCGCGAACTTGCACTACCTCCGTCAGTGCATCACTCAGGCTCCACTTGTGGACATTGACTAAATCCGCGATCAAGCCCCAAATGTGCTTGTCAGAAGAGGGCTCACTTGATCGTGAAGACACATGCCTAGCTTTGCATGAACGGAGCCTTTCTGAAAGGGCGTCGCACTCCAGCTGTGATGGGTCTACGGAGGGCTAAGGGTTTAGGGTTTGGGGATTTAGGGTTTACCTGGACCCTTAAGAACCTCCGGTCTTAAGGGTTCCTTACTATGATTTCCTAAAAGCATAAGTCCTTAAAAGGGTAGGTTCTTTGGGGTCTAGGCAAGATAGGGGCCTCAATAATTAGAATACGGTTTTGGGCCCCCAAGATTGTATGGGCCCCTGTATTAGGTGATGGCTCTCGGAGGGTTCGGGCTTTTGGATTGATCTTCTAGGGCGTAGGTAGGGGGTGCTTTGGGGGTGACAGAGGGTTCGATAATAGGGTCCCCTTTAATTGTTCTATAATCGGGTCCCCTTTGATTGTAGCATAGGGTTCCATAATAGGATCCCCTGTCAGGGCAGCATAGGGTTCTATAATGGGGTCCCCGTTTTAAGGGTAGTATAGGGTTGAGGGTTGAATAGATTGAACTCGCCACGGTTTCGGGGTTTCGGGTTCGGGGTTTAGGGCTTAGGGATAGTATATAACGTATCCAGTAGAAGAGGTCTCCTTATCAAAACCCAACAATAGAGAAAGGATAGCCGATTATGTAGGGGTTTGGGCTTAAGGTTACGGTGTAGGGTTCAAGGTGTAGGGTTTAGGGTTGAGGGTTCAGACGCCACCAGGAGACTTCATGCAAGATGAGGTGTCGGCATAGGGTCCACCTGTGGCTCTGCCAAGCGAGGTTGGTATCTTTCGAGGAGTCCTGTCTGGCAGGCCCCCTGCCCTAGAGGTGCGAGGCTGCTGCTCGGCTACTGCTCTTCGATTTATTTTCCGGGTCATTGATGATCCTCGCCGGCGCAGTCTGAGTTTAGACATGTTCGGGTTTCTCAGAATTTCTAGTCTGTCCTGATTAGCCGTTTGCACTGCCAGTTTATCGCTAGCGTTTCGAAATCAGACCCGCATTCCGAAAGGCCTTGGATTCAAAGCATGCTAAGACTCACCAATGATTTTCCATGTGCCCACACGATCCTTCAGCTGCTTGCATGGCCAAACAAAATCGCTACTGCTAAAACATGCTAAAACCCTAAACACAAGGAAATTTTGAGGCTAGCACCTCGGACAGGCTTTAGGGCTTAATATGGTGGCCTAAATAATTACCTATACTATTTTGGACACCTGGCGAAGGTCTTGAGACCCTTCTGCAGAAACTCTAGGCTGTGATTGAATGCACAGCATCCATTCACCGTAGCTCTTGCCGGAGCCTAGCGACTCACGCAGAGAGCCTAATCCGAATGCCGTGCATAGGTTCAGGGTGTAGGGTTCAAAGTCCTAAAAATCCGTAGTCTACTGGTTTAGGGTCGAAGGGTATAGGAGTCTAGGATACTCCTTGAGTTGCTGAGGGGTTCTACGATGGCTTAAGACAACATTCCTTACTTCAGGAGCCTAGGACATACCAGATTAGACTCGGAAACCCACACAAACCATATGCCGTATGCCCTGTGGAGTTCTCCTTAGTTATACGGCTCAGTCTTGCTGATTTCTTTGACTTGTAAAAGAATTGAAGCTCGAAAGACTTCACTCGCTGAACTCTATGGCTCAAGTACCTTTAACTTAAACTCGGGTACATTCCTTAAGTAAGGGCGTTTAGGTTCTCTGACTCACTTGGAGTCACTTGGACCTGATCCGGACCGATGGTTGTTTGTCAGGCCCTCGGCAGCATAGTTGGCCAGCGGGTGACCTGGGACGCTGGGGTACGGAGTGTGAACCGTGCGATGCCCTCAGTAGAAACACAACCCCAAAACCTTATTCCAGTTGCTACGGCCCGGAAAAGCTTAGCGGCAGGGATGACTGTCGAAGGTCCCTCAACAGATGGGGCTTATCAAAGAGGGGTCTGTGGGGACAGAGCACACATGGGGTCGAGCACACTAGCGGGCTGTGGCCTTGGGTATAGTATCCCTTCTTTGGCTTCCACCCCACCCCTGTGGCTTCGTTGTAAAGCCGTCTCTACCGTTTTTCAGTTTCACTCGGCTTTAGGGTTTAGGCTTTAAAGCTTCGAGTAGGCTGGGTAGTCGGATGTGACCCTGGAAAACATGTAAGCGAGTAAACCAGCTTAGGCTGGAAACCGGAAGCCCTAAACCCGATTAGGGTCCGTGGATGCGTAGCCCTGCTTGTGGGGTCATCTTATGATTGGCTGGGTGGTTCATTCGATAATAATGAGCTGCGGGCTCTCGTCAATAAAGGCATCAGCCACAGCAGAACTGAAACCCAGAACCTTGTCAGGGTTCAGTGAACTAAATCCACCAACAACCAAATTCCGGAGGTCTAAGCTCAAACCCCATGCTAGACCCTATGTTCTTGAGATGCTGGGCATTCTCCGTCAAGTACCCATCCTTCATTGCCTTCGATACATCAGGGTTGTCCTTAATGACTTGGGCCCACGATGACGTGCTCGCATCAGGCTCAGCAGTTCACAACCCTAGCAGTTTCAAAGCACAAGTAGAACGCCAAGACCGCCAAGCAATGAGAAGATGGTTCTGGCTGCTGTTGGAAGTGCACGTGCTTCCTTTGGAGTCTTGGTGTGAAGGATACGAATGCCGTCATATGGAGTTATTTGGCAACTGCGAAGTAGATCTGCTTCGCGGTTCGGGAGGTGGGGGCAATACGGTTGCCTTCGCATCCTGTGCTGCTCATAGTCGTCCACTGGCCATCAGAGTGGGGCTTGTGAACCCAAATAGATGAAGAAGCAGAAGTCAATTGCGGCAAATTTAAGCCTTGCATGCGTCGCTCAATGTTGCGAGAATGGCATCAGTCTGCAGGCATACGCCCATCAACTGATGTGCAAACAACACACACACACACAAAAAACATTCGTGCCAGCCAGCCTCCACGCATCCATGAGAGAGAGGAGATCGATCGGTGCCTACCACTCTGGAGAGTATCGCCGCCGATGCTGCTATGTGGCCTTTCAACTTTGGTTTTTTGCAGTTGCCCAGCTTTGAGGTCGGATTGCTACGGCTTCTTGCAACCGTCAGCTGGAGCCGCATCACATTAGGCGCAGCCCTTAGCTTCGCATCAATTTCTTACACTTGGTGCACTTCCGTCGCCCTAGTTGGCTTTGGTCTCTTGTCGTGCCATATCCTCAGTTGAGCAATGCAGGCGCGCATCGTTTCACCTCGTACCGTAAACTGGGCACAGTTGTTTCATTGCAGCATTGCGGATTTGCAGGGTTACGGAAGTGAGCCGCCGTTCAGGCTACGGTGTTTTGGTGACCGGTCTTCATTTGCAAACATGTTTTGGAATCCGAGAGGAGGACGCGCTGTGGAGTGGCAGTAGCGAAGCGGCACGGCAGCAGCGAAGCAGCGCGGCAGCAGCGAGGCGGCGCGGTGCAGAGCTGGCAGCATGTAGCAGAGTGACGCGGAGCGGCGCGGAGCGGAGCAACGCGGCAGTGTAGAGGAGCGGCGCGGCAGTAGCAAAGCGGTTGGGGGGGGAGTAGGACAGCAGCAGCTGAGCGACGAGGCCGCAGTGGAGCGATGCGGTGCGGCAGCAGGCGTGGAAGTAGCGGAGCGGCGCGGAAGTAGCGTAACTGAGCGGCGCGGAGGAGCAGTGCGACAGTAGGCAGTAACGGCAGCGGCAGGCGCAGCACAGCACATCGGCGCGGCAGTGCAACCGTGTAGCAGAGCGGCGCGGCAATTACGACGCAGTCGTCGTGGAGACGGTGGCACGGCAGGCGGCAGCAGTGGAGGGGAGCCGCTTTAGCCACCACGGCGGCCGAGACAGCAGCCAACGGGGAATGCCACAGGCGACGGGCGAGACCGCCGTGCTGCTGGACGCCAACAACCAGGCTGACCCTGAACCAAACCATCTCGGCGGGCTCTGCCAACTTCTTCATCGAGGCGACGGGGAGCCTCTACGGTTTCCAGAACTTGTCCGAGACGAACAAAAAAGGCGGGGCGGCGATTCAGATTGTCATGGCGTGCATACGTGTCTCGCATGTCTCAAAAAAAAGAAGACGACACCGAGCTCGACTTTGCATGCGAGGCTGTCATGAACCGAGCATCCGAACATAACTTGGTCGCGCTGCTCGACAAATGGTCAACGCGCTGGAAGCATCGTGGCCGCACTCGAGCCATCGGTCCGCATGCTTATCAAAAATACAGCACTCTCGGCTTCTTTGGACACGGCGGTGTCTTTGGCATTTCGAGAGCTTCTCAAATGAAAAAAGCGTGCATCGCCGTCAACCATTTTCTCAGAGAGCGCTTTCCGAATCAAACATGGACTTCCATCGCTGTGCTGTACAATCCGTCAATGCCGTTGCATCGAGACATCCTGAACGCTATCACTTTGGGTAATTTCATGGAAGGTCGAGTCTGGACCGAAGATGAAAACGGACAAGCAACTGCATTGCTGGAAACGAAAAGCGGTCAGAAGCTGCTTCGAGGAACGTGGGTTGACATGCATGACAAGCCCGTTTCATTCAATGCTCGGAAATACCACATGCTCGAAAAGCATCGCGGAAACATGTGGGCTCTTGCCGCTTATACGCCTCAAGCATACAAACATGCTCATGAATCTCACGTCGCGGAACTGATGGAACTCGGCTTTCCCGTTCCTGCATCTCAAGGATGAACCTTCGTATGAACTTTCGATGCGATCTCGTTCGCGTTTATAACTGCATTTCGCAACGAAAATTAGCTCTAGGACGAACCTTCGTATGAACTTTCGATGCGATCTCGAGCGAGTTTATAACTGCATTTCGACGAAAATTAGCTCAAGGACGAACCTGTAGAGACTCGGATAGAGACTCAGTCTTTGTGGAGTCTTTCATGAGGAAGACTGGAGTCTTTCACGGTGAAGACTGGAGTCTTTGCTGAGTCTTTCTGGAGTCATTACAGAGCTCGAAGAAGGCGTTTTCGACGAAACGTATCGCGATTTCGAGCCTGAAGAACTCCTTTCCGCCTCAACACGATTCAGGTCGTTTTCGATGAAACGTATCACCATTTCGATTCTGAAGAACTCCTTCCTCTGCAATGTTTTTACCATAGAACTCGAAGAGGTAGTTTTCGATGAAACGTATCGCTTATGCAACGATTTTAAAAAAGAAGTCGAAGAGGCCGTTTTCGATGAAACGTATCACCATTTCGATCCTGAAGAACTCCTTCCTCTGCAATGTTTTTTCCATAGAACTCGAAGAGGTAGTTTTCGATGAAACGTATCGCTTATGCAACGATTTTAAAAGAGAAGTCGAAGAGGTCGTTTTCGATGAAACGTATCACCATTTCGATCCTAAAGAACTCCTTTCTCTGCAATGTTTTTTTCCATAGAACTCGGAGAGATAGTTTTCGATGAAGCGTATCGCTTATGCAACGATTTTAAAAAAGAAGTCGAAGAGGTCGTTTTCGATGAAACGTATCACCATTTCGATCCTAAAGAACTCCTTTCTCTGCAATGTTATTTTCCATAGAACTCGAAGAGATCGTTTTCGATGAAACGTATCGCTTATGCAACGATTTTAAAAAAGAAGTCGAAGAGGCCGTTTTCGATGAAACGTATCACCATTTCGATCCTGAAGAACTCCTTCCTCTGTTCCGTTTTTCCATAGAGGCCATTTTTGATGAAACGTATCGCTTTTGCAACGTTTCTTACGTAGAGCACGAAGAGGCCGATTTCGATGAAACGTTTCGCGATTTCGACCCTGAAGAACTCCTTTCAGCCTCGAAGTTTTTCCGCCTCAGAGCTCGAAGAGGCCGTTTTCGATGAAACGTTTCGCGAAAATCGGCCTCGAAAAAAACCCCCCCATAAGCACCACTTTGCTATTATTAGTAGAACACCAGCAGACACCGCAATGAAGAAGAGAACTACCCTGCTGCGGATCAGTGCTCGAGTTCCCCCGTGGGTCAACCTCGTGCCAGGGTGGCTGCACTGCTGAACGCCTTGGAAGTCCCGCCTAGTTGGTTGTTGCCTGGCGTCCGTTCTATTTCCAGCAACTGCGTTCCGCCTGAAGATGAGGATTTCCAGGAGCAGCACGACGTCCTCCGTCGCTAGGCAGCACGCGGATGCGCTGTCCCAGCTACTCCCCGACCCGATGGACTGCCTTTCCCTTCTTTCGCTGCCCCTCACCTTGCCGGCGTGCGAAGTTCAGCCCTCAGAACTTCGGAGCCCGTGTTGCTGACCGTGCACTTACGCTTCGTCACTGTTCGGAAAGCGAATTGCATTAGCTCAATTCTGCGACCCTGTGTTGCGGTTGCCAGAAGGCCGCGTTTTCGACCTTTCGTGGTATGAGTTGGCGCGCCCGGAGATCTGGTGGTGGTTCCTCTTGGATGAGCTTGCGGGTCTGAAGTTCTCGCTCCCCAGTGCTAAGGCAGGCCACAAGTCGCCCGTGCGCAATGGCAGGCACTGGCTCAGGCGCTCTGCGCGCAACGGGGGGGGAAGGAGGCTCGAGCGTGGACCCGAATCAGGGCACGCCATTGCTTCATTGTGGTGTGCTGCTGCCGGTACAGCTGGTGTTCTACCTTGCATGGGCCCTAGTGGATGAGCCTGCAGCTGCTCCCTTGCTACAACTCGTGCGCATCTCCCCAGTCCGTCAGAATGACCAGAGTTTCCTAGAGGTACGGGTTCGGGTGGAGGTACCAGCCTCCCTGGTTGGGCGGCCACAAATCGCTATTGCTGCAAGGCTGATGGATGGCTTTCACCGTGGGCTCCTCCCTGCCAGGCGGTGAAATGTTCTCTTATCCGGGCGTGTGCAAAGGCACTTTTCGACTCTTGCTCCCACGGACGATGTCCCCCTGGGTTGGGATCTCTCTGCGGTGGTCGTGTACTGGCTGAGAGGTCCTCAGAAAAAGGACTTCTACTTCCCGGCGCGCCTGTGGCGCCACGCATTTTTCGATGCGTGGGATACGAGGGCCCAGGTTCTCATCCACCAATTGGTGGCCCAGGAGTCGAACGATAAAACCATGGCCGATGGAAGCCGCGCACGGTTCCGGCTAGGTGACCCTTGGGGCCAGGAACGCTGGCGAGAAGAACCGCGGGCCTTCAGCGAACGGGGAGGACTTGGCCCTGGCATCCAAATCCCGTTTATCTCTACAGAGCTCATGCCTCATCTCCATGAGGCCGATCAAGATACACTCTGTTATGGCTTTCGCCGTCTCCAAGAGCTGTATGCACAGCGCAATTACCAACTTCTGTACCTGTTGCGGGAATCCCACTTTCCGACAAGCGGCACCGACATGCAGCGCCAGCTAGATGCTTGGCCGCCGCCTGCGACACTGGAAAGTGCCCGGTGACGGCGTGGGAAGCATCTGGATCTCAGCAGACAAGCGCGCGCCATCTGCGATCCCTTTTTCATAAAAGGACAGCGAGCTCGATGCGAGCATTTTCAAACATTGGTTTCAAAATTTGGCATGCTTGATTTTTACACTTGTGCTGATTTTGCAGTGACTTTTGCATCTCCGTGATTGGTCTTGGAATGCAACATGTGTATGCAGCTCAGTGCTCGAGCTGAGCTTTGGAAGAATTTTCTGGAAGACTCCGCTAGGGGCTTGTAACGGCGTCCTAGCAGGTCTCAGGCCCCTTAAGTGCTTGCTTTGGGGCGTCACGACTCCCCGCTATACGTGCGGGGCGTCAGATGGACTTCGGCGACGCGCTCGCCGACGGGTCTTCTCATCGCTCCGAGGACAGTTCCACTAGCGCTCGCGAGCTTCACAGTCAGCACATTTACGATCTCCAATTGGAGGTCAACGCCCTGAGGCTTCAAGTTCAAGCCCTCAGGTCTGATTTGCAGACTTTGGAGGAGTCCCTTGCGCGCGTCTGGGTGAACCAGACGGGTCATCACCAACGCCTCTCGTGGATTGAGGGGATCATCCAGGGATTGCGCAACGCCTGCAGAGCCTTTCTTGAACCGCGCGAGCAGTCTGCTTGAGGGAGCCGTAGCTTTCATGGCCTCCGGCTCCATGCCCCCTGCATCTTCTGAAGGTGGGGTTTCTGAGGCAGGTGACAGTCGCCGGAGGGATGCCGCCATGGCCTTTGGGTCGTACGAGGCACATTTGGCGTCTTGCATGCGCAAGTTCAATAAGACTGGGTTTGTCCGATCCTGGGATTTTAAACTTAAGCCTTCTGCCAATTTGTTTGCCGGTATGGCACGTGCCAGCGGGCCCATGCCGCCTGTCATGTCTGTGCCAGTGCCCAAGATGGTGTCTTCCCAGGTTACCGTTGCTTCTGTTGTCAAGCTTGCCCTGGGCAGGGTCAGGCTGCAGGATTCTTGGAGTGTGCACCTTGACAAGAAGCTGCGTGCTGCCATTCAGAAGTGGGTGTCTATCGTCCTTGAGGATCCACTCACCTTTGATGTTGGCCGCAGGTGTGCTGCCGCGTCCTGCCAGGATTCCGCAGTCTCGCAAGGTTTGCTGCACACCTTTTCGGGCAAAGCTGCGGGTACACTGCACAATCGTGCGGGACCGTTGCTCCGTTTTGTGGCGTGGGCCAAGAAGCGGCGTCTCCAGCCGCTGCCACTGAGAGAGAAAGATGTGTATGAGTTCCTGCTTGATTTGGAGGATTCCAGCGCGCCGTCTTTCGGCAAGGCACTCATGTCCTCGTTGGCGTTTTGCAAGTTCGTTTTGGGTGCTGAGTCTTTCTCTGACTCCCTTTGCAGTGGCCGCCTTACAGGGCTTGCGCGTGCCTCTTTTCTTAAAAAGAGGAAGAGGCGACAGAAGCCGCCACTCACCGTTGCTATGGTCAAGAGATTGGAGCGCCTTGTTGTGGATGAGTCAGATAATGATGTTGACAGGCTGTGTGCAGGCTTTTTCTTACTCTGCATTTATCTTCGTGCTAGATACAGCGATGGCCAGGCCCTGATGAATCTGGTTTTGGATGAGCCGGACTCTTTCATGGGACCACTTGCAGGGTACTTCCAAGGTGAGACTTCAAGGACGAAGACCAGTTTCTCCTTGGAGAGGAAAACAGCATTGCTTCCTATGGTGGGGCCATTGTGCGGGGTGGCGTCCGTGCCTTGGTTCAGGACGTGGATGAGCCTTCGTGAGGACCTCGCCATTCCTGAGGGGGAAGATTTTCCTCTCCTGCCCAGCCGTGGTCAGGAGGGCGGATGGTCGGGTGTTCCGCCCACGGCCACTGTAGCAGCTGGTTGGTTGCGCGGGATTTTGTCTGCCAGAGGTTTCCCTGAAGCCTCAAAGCTTGGTACTCACAGCTGTAAGGCTACGACTTTGTCTTGGATGTCAAAGTATGGTGTTGACGCGCTGCACCGGAGGATTTTGGGATATCACAAGGCTCCGCAGGATGAGATGATGCGCATCTATGGGCGTGACAATGTTGCGCCTGCTCTGAGGTCTCTTGAGTACGTGCTCGCCGATATAAGGATCGGCAAGTTCCTCCCGGACACCACGCGTTCGGGCTATTTCCCAACTGATCCTGAGCGCGAACCAGGTCCGGAGTTCAATGATGAACCGTCGGCCTCGGAGGCGTCATTGGACGAAGAGGACAACGTTCAGGACCTTCGTGCTGAAGAGGCTGCGGCTGATGAGATCATACCGCCTTGGGCCGAGTTAGCTGTGGGAGACCCTGATGCCCATGTGTACATCAGGCACATTACTTCCCGCAAGCTTCACCGTCTCGCTGATGAGGGCGGGAATCGGCTTCGCTGTGGGAAGAGGTGCTCAAAGAAGTTCGAGCGTCTTGCTGAGAGGCCTAGGTTTATGGCAGACATGTGCCAAAACTGTTTCAAGTGATGTGCGCACTTGTGGATGCCGGTACACGCGGTGCTCGCCGGACTCACTCGGTGATGGTTTGATGTGCTTGCGCACTTGTGGATTGCCGGACTTCGCGGCTTGGAATTGGATGAGCTGGGCCCACTCGGCTCAATTGTCTGACCCTTGCGGGTTTCACGATGTGCGTGAGTGCGTGATGCCACCGGTCCACGCGGTGGCACATGTACGAATTTCGGGCACTGGCCTGGTTTTGATGTGGCACAGACTTACTTGTCTGGTGTCATGCGAGTTTTTTTTTTGAACATGCTGAACACGAGTGTCGTGTGAAATACTTGCAGGGCGCCGTCAAGTATGTGTGATCGTGCTGAACTTGTGTCCGACAGTCAGCGGTTTGCAAGTGCATTTGTCGTTTGCGGTGAGTGTGCACTTTGGCTGGAGATCCCATAGTGCCTTGACAGGTTTTTGTGCCATGGCCGTCACAGAGAGCAAGGCGAACTTCTCTTCGAGGGCGAAGGCTCTTGGATTGGAGGATCCAGTGCTGGTGAAGTTCGTTGACGCTGGCATTGATTGCATGAGCAAGTATGCTTTCTTGAGCTCATACGTGCCCGGGAGCACGGATGAGAGCCCATTCACTGCTGCCATCGTTAAAGTGCTTGGGCGTGACCCTTCGATTGCGGAGCTCAGTGTGCTTCGCCGCTTGCTGCATGAGAGCTACAACCTAACTGTGTCTGAATTACAATCACAGGTTGAAAGGACCGATGACTCTGCTCCGAGAAAGCTCGCAGCGCCCGACCGGGCCGACAGGTTGCAGCGACAGCAGGTTCGGCTGAGTGGTTTGACGATCCACGGCCCGACTCTTCCGGGTCATGCCGTGATCGATAAGTGCGTTCAGATGTATGAGGATAACGTGCTTCATTACTTGCCGCCTCAGTCGTGCCCTTGCCGTGATGATGAGGTCAAGTTCAAGAAGGATCGCGATGATAAGATGTTGTCCGTTGATGGTGCCGGTCATGTGTCTCTACGCACCCAGGTTGCAAAGGTTGATGCTGATGTGTCCTCAGACCTTCTCCTCAAGCTGGCATTGACCCGTCGAGGTTTGGCCCTAGACCAGGCAGGGATAGTCACCTTTTCGGAGCACGAGCGGTGGGTGGAAGCACTTTTTACCGCGCGTTTCAGGGATCCACCTGATAACTATGCACGTGTGACGCTGCAGCAGCTTATGCAGGCTGATAGGCAGCTGTTTGTTGAAGCAGCAGATCGCACTCGGCATGGAATCCAACTTGTTTCTGACGGCAAGCCTGTTGATAAGATTTGGAACGAGGCAATGAATTGCAATAATGTCACACACCTTTTGCAGCCTTTGGTCGCAGCCCCTCCGGCTCCTTTCAGGCCTGGCCCGTACGATGACCGCAGGCCCTGGAAAGGCAAGGGGAAAGGCAAGGGTAAAGGAAAGAGCAAGAACAATGTCCGTATGCCTGCTGAGCTTGCAGACGGAGTTCCATCCACGACTCGCGGATTGCCAATCTGTTTCGACTTTAACTTAGGCCGTTGCCAGAGAGCTGTATCCAATGGGAAGTGCGAGCGAGGACTCCATGTCTGCTGCATCAAAGGATGTTTCAAGAGAGATCATGGATACACGGCGTGTCCCAAACGCAAGAAGGAGTGACTAGGTGTGCAATCCATGGACCAAACGACTGACGAGAAAGATGCTGCGCCGAGCGGTGAGCCTCTCGTGCGCTCTTCTTCTGAATGCAGTGTCCCTGAAGGGGAAGTTATGCATGCAGGTCCAAATGGGTTGCCTTCCGCTGAAGAATTCGCTTCTAGTCTGATTGGGAAGTGGATTGAACAGGCTGATGTTTTGAAGCTTTTCGATTGCCTCCCGAAGGCTGCGCCGCAACGCGGCTCCGGTGGCGGCATTTCATTTACCACTGGGGCCTTTGCCAAGGTCAAGGTGGGACTTAGGAGCAATGTCGCTGTTTTTCCAAAGTCCACGCAGGTGCTGGCTGCTTTTGTAAGGCAGTCTGCTCCTGCCCACAAGTTCACAACCGTCGTGCTTTTTGATGGTGTTCGCACGGCCCCGCATCGTGATCAGCAGAATTCCTTCTTGCCTAATTTGGCCATTCCCTTGTCCCGTTTTACTAAAGGTTCAATTTGGGTGCAATCCAGCAAGGGTTTCCACACTCGGACTGTTGATGGTGCAACCCTTCAAGGGGTGGCATTGCCTGTGTCGGATGGCCCTGTCCTGTTTGATGCACGCAGGCAGACGCACCTCACTGATTCGTGGCAGGGCAGGAGGGTCATTTTGGTTGCTTTCTCTATTTCGGCCTTTGATAAGCTGTCTCTCGAGGCTTCGCAACGCTTGATTTCACTTGATTTTGCCTTGCCAACCGAGCCAGAGGTCGAGCACTTCCGTGAGCACCCACAGCTCCCTGCTCGCCTGCCGTGGCCGCCGCGTTTCCCTCTGCTGTCGAGTGCTTCAGCAACCAAGGCTGTTACCGAGGCGTTGGTTCCCAAAGAACCACTTTTTCTTGAGCTATGCGCCGGCACCGCCATGCTTTCTCGCTGCTTTCGTGAAGCGGGTGTGCCTGTCATGCCCATTGATCACCAGCACAACCGCCATCATCCGTTGGCGCAGGTCTGCAATCTCAGCTTGACCGAGGAGTCCACTTGGGTCTTCTTGCGCAATTTGGTGCGTGATCAGCCTATACTCTTCGTGCACGCTGCCCCGCCTTGTGGCACGTGCTCCGCAGCGCGCAACATAAAGCGAAAAGGGGTGTCCGTGGCCCCGCTTCGCTCTCCTGAGCATCCCATGGGTTTGCCTTCGCTGACTGGTGTCAACCTTGACAAGGTCAAGGCTGCAAACAAAATTTACGTTGGCCTTGCCCAGTTTCTTGATTTGCTTTGCAGGTCCAACATCCCATGGACAGTTGAGAATCCTGAGTCAAGCATGCTTTGGCAGCTGCCCTGTTTTGCTCATTTGGTAAAGAATTTTCCGAGGGTCAATTTCGACATGTGTTGCTATGGTGGTGCACGATTGACTCACCGTACGCTGCTTACTTCTTGTGATGCCATCGAACATTTTCGCCAGCGCTGTCCGGGTGGGCACGACCACCTTCCGTGGAAGCCACAGCGCCGCGCTGATGGCACGATGTCTTTTCCTACGGCGCAGGAGGCAGCCTACCCCAGGCCCTTTTGCCAACAGTTCGTGGCGCTGGTCTTTAGACACTTGGGTCGTCCCTTGCCTGTGCATCCTACTGCGGCCACGCCTGCCGCTGCTGCCACTTCTTCTGCTCGGCAACCTCGCGGGCGTAAACTGCCTCCTGTTATGCCTGAGTTCAAGCGTGTGCTTGTCTACCAAGTTCATGCTCTGCCGCCTGTTGATTCCAAGCGGTGCATTTTGCAGCCCCTCCGCGATGCTCCTTCTGGGTCCAAACTTCTCTCTTCGACCTCTTTACTGCTAAGCGGGGGTGGTTCTGGGTCTTCGTTGAAGTTTTCCCGGGATGAGGTTGTGCACTCGGATAGTTCTAGCAGTGATGACAGCAGTTGCGAATCCGTGCACGGTTCTGACAGTGATGCCTCCTGTGCGCGGACCTTGGAGCCTACTTGCGATGCGAGAGCTTTTGAGGTTCGCCTTGGTGTGTACGCCTCTCCCGATGAATTTCTTGATGGGTGCAGAAGGGTTACTCATCCTTTCGATCACCTGCATGCCGCTCCTGATCGTCTCAAACAATGCATTTTTGACATGTTGGTCAATGGCCCGACCTGGGTTGTGCAACGGAGGGCGGCCCTACTCAGGAAGTGGACGTCCTGGGCCTCCGACCTCGAAGGCGAGGAACGTGCTTTGAAGGAGGCGCTTGATCCTCAGGTCGCCAAGGTTTTGCAAGGAAAAAGGCTAAAGCTTCTGGAGCGTATTGCCGGCTCCCTTGGTTGGGTTGACATGAAGGTTTTCGATGAACTGCGCAATGGTTTTGACTTGGTGGGCCATCATGCCCAGCCGGGCTTTGCCCGGCGGCACTGTTTGGAGTAATCGTTTGGGTGGGCGGGGCGGGGCGTTGTACTGTTGTTTGGACCCTCCAGTGTGAAGACTTCAGAAAAGATTGAAAAGAGAAGTTTAAAAAGATGTTTGATTTTGCACTTTGCTTTAGCTGTGCATGCTTTCTTTGAACAGAGATTTATCCAATATGTGTTGAGTGCACTGCGTCACGTCAGACTCTTCGACAGCAGAGCTCAGGCTCAGGAGAAGAAAACTTTGTTAGCCTCGGGGCGCGTGTGCGATTTCTAACGTAGCTGTTAGGCCCGCTACAGGCGCTAAAGGTTTAGCTTCGTGCAAGCCGGAGGGGGCGTGTTGCCCGGCGGATGGACGACAATCAGTTGACGTCTTCAGGTCCCATGTCACCAGCGGTGGCACGGCCGTGCTCTCTCTCGGCTGACGCAGGGGGGAACTTTCGCGATCGAGCGTGGCAAAGTGCAATGCTATGCGCTGGCCCGTCCCTTAAATTTGTTGTAGAGGAGGTCGGTTTCGGTTTCTGGAGCTTGGTCAAACATTGAAGGGGTTCGAAGGACACAGCTTCAGCTAGCAACGGTTCGCAGAAAGCATCCTGGCGTGGAGACGCAAGGGGAAACAGGCTCACTTTAATGTACTTTATGTATTTTCAAGCAGTCATCTCAGTGGTTGCAGGTGCGAACGTGCCAGCCCTGAGGTTCAGCTTTTCGGTGTGTGAGTCGGCACATTCCAGATGACTCCGCTGCGTACTGAGAAAGATCGGCCACGAAAACTGCAGTCTTCGTTGCAAGCTTGGATGCCGCATCTGTGAGGTGATACGATGTCGGGCAGGCTCCCGTCGGATGCGGTGGCGACAGCAGTACCTTACAGGAGCGACTGAAGAATGTTCAATGGCCAGGCCTCCTATCGTGCATATATGCTTCGCTCCTGATCGGTGGATCTGTGTTCACCTGGGGCTGCAACTGCTGGAATCTTGAGCGATGGATCTTTGTTCACTGGGGGACCTAAAGGGTCACGAGAAAGCAGATGAGAATGCGGGACAGATTCAGACGCATCTCTTGTCACTTGGGATGATGCTTCTGGAGGCGACTGCAGTGCCGCGCAGGAGCACCGAACGATCCACAACTCAAACTCCAAGTCAAAGGCATTCTCGGGCCGAAAGACCGTGGGAGCTGAGGATGGCGATGAGTGTCGTGCTTGTAGCAGCTTAGCAGTGGTCGCATGGGTGAGGTCGATATTAGTGGCTACAACAGTGCGTCGCAGGATGAGCTGCTTGATTAGCTGTGAGAAGGGGGCAGGAGTGCGCTGGCTGCATTCCTAGGTGCTGGGTTGTACCGACTGGTGGCAAAGTTGACGTTGCGTGGTGACAACATCTTCGTGCAGCATGAGCTACTAGTTGTGCGACATAGCCAACAGTCTTGTGATGCATTTGCTGCAGTTCTGGGTGATCGATCACTAGTTTGTGGTTATAGTTTACTTGGGTTGATGCCGGTTTGGGGGTGCATCGGCAGTGCAGTACAGGATCTGTTGCTAGATGGGCAGCAGATCCAAACCTTCGTGGGGCGCATTTGCTGCCATCCTGTGTTTGGATCGGTGGCCACTTGCGGCAGTACCGAACTTGGCAGCGGCATCATGGTGTCGCGCAGCATCACAATTGCGAGATATGCAGATCACGGCTTCTGTTGCTACATTTGTTGCAATCCTCGTTGAGGGATCAGTTGTCACATAAGGTGAGGCCGAAGGTGGTGGTGTCAGCATCGCAGTACAGGATCAGCTGCGAGATGTGCGACAGGTACGAGCTTCTTAGGACGTATTTGCTGCAAAGCTTTGGTGGTGGATCTGTAGACAATTGGGGCTGTGCTGACCATAGTGCCGACATCAACCGTGCGCTGCAATCCTGGCCAGAAGCTGTTGATCTCGACTATATGGCTGTGGCAGCAGTGCATAGACTATCAATTGCTAGAGGTGCAGCAGGGCCAAGCTTCTTGTGGCGCATTCACCGCAATCCAGGGTTTGGATCTGCGGCCACACCGCCTACCTTGGTCGCGATACGAATGGCGCGCGGCATCAGTTGCCGGATGTGCAGTAGATCCCAGCTTCTGATTTGCATTTTCTACACTTGAAATAGATCCCGTCAGTCCGTCAGCACATTTCATGCTGAGTGCGATTCGTTGTATTTGCATTGTTCAAGCAGGGATAAGTCACACTCGGCGCAAGCCGTGAGGTGCCGAAGAAACTGCATCGAAGCCACAGGCCTCAGGGCGGCGAGCTGACGAATTGCACTGCAGCCGCAGGCCTTAGGGCGGCTGGCGACCAAAATCCAGCAAAGACCACAGGATGCGTCCACACAGGGCATGAGACTATGGTGGCAACGGCAGTGGATCAGCTGCGAGATGAGCAGCAGATACGCGCCTCTTGTGATGTTTGCTGCAATCCTGTGGTGATAGATCCGTCGTCACTTGGGGCAAATGCCGACACTGGTGGCGACAGCGTTCAGGCGCTACAACCGTTGTTGCAAGGTCTGTGGACACGGCTTGATGCCGACTTTGGTAGCGACAGCGGTGCGGTAGAGTATCAGCGGTTACATGTGCAGCAGATCCAGGTAGTTCTATGAAAGTACATCGGACTTTCAAGGTCATCCCAAACCGTGAGCAGGCGCCTAGCAGTTCATTGCGGTGCATTCGCTGCAATTCTGGGCTGGGATTTGTGGCCGCTGGGGGTCAGTACCGACTTTTGCAGAGACCTCGCAATGGTGTGCAGTATCAAGCATGAAACGTGAAGCAGTTCGCAGCGTCTGTTGTTACGTCCGCTACAATCTTCGTTGATGGATCAGTGGTCACATGAGGTGATGCCGAATGTCACGCGAGTCACGCTGTCAGCAGTGTGGCGCAGGATCAGCTGCGAGATGTGCAGCTGGTACGAGCTTCTTGCATTTTGGATGCAATCCTTTGGGTGACAGCTCTGTAGTCACTTGAGCGTTGCCGACCTTGGTGGCAACAGCAACTGCACACTACAACTCTGGCTGTGAGGTCTGTGTGGTCCAGGCTTGACGCCTGCCTTGGAGTCAACATAAGTGCGGTAAGCAATTGCTACATGTGTAGCAGATCCAAGTTTCTTGTGGAGCATTCATTCTCTGCAATCCTGTGTTTGGTTCGCAGCCCCTTCGGGCAGCACGCGATTGGGCGCGCAGCATCAGTAGCAGATCCCAGCGGTGTCAGCAGGGCAGTACAGGATCAGCGGCGAGGTGTGTAGCGGACGCTAGCTTCTTGTGTTGCATTCGCTGCAATCCTTCGGTGATGGATCTGTAGTCGGTTTGGGCAATGCCGACCCTGGTGGCGACAGGCGACAGCAATTTGATTCATGCTGTAACTCATGCTGCAAGGTCTTTGGTCAAGGCTCATTGCCGACTCTGATGGTGACGGCAGTGCGGTAGAGCATCAATTGGTACATGTGTGTCAGATACAAGCAGATCATTGTGGCGCATTCGCTGCAATCCTGGGTGTGGATTTGCGGTGATTCCGACTGCGTTGGGGTCATCAGTGCAGTACAGGATCAGCCGTGAGATGTGCGGCAAATACGAGCTTCTTGGTGCAATTGCTGCGATCCTCAGGCCTGTCAGGTGACAGGTCTGTGGTCACTCGGGGCGCAGTCGGCCCTGCTAGCGGCTAGCGACAGCAATTGCGCAGTTGGTGAGGCCGACTCTGGCGGCACCAGCAGTGCAGTACAGGTTCAGCTGCGAGATGTGCAGCAGATACGAGCTTCTTGTGTTGCCATTGCTACAATCCTCGTTGCTGAATCAGTGATCATGTTAAACATTCTGCCAGGAACAGTAACACAGCTAGTGCAGTACAGTTAATGTACAGGAACAGCCGTCACGCACACGCGACGTGCAGGCTCGAGACCCCAGGACACACCGTGCCCAGGAACAAAAGTGTCCGACAGTCTTTGTGGGTAGGAACCCTTAGTGAAGCCCGTTCTTTAACATGGTAGCGGAGCTGCCTCCAGGAACCTCCTTGGCAGCGATGATGCTACTCGTAGCCATAGGAACCATGATGCTCGGCGCCATGGCAGTTTGCCTCGTTGCCGGATGGAAGCAGATGCGCGCAAATGAGCAGATCACCAAGAAGACGGAGACAGTGCTCAACATGCCCACGCTCAGGATCGCAGTCCGTTCAGGAACAAAGTACCACCGCAGAGGTTGTGGACACCTTCGCAACCACAACGTTACAGCAGGAAACGCGCGAGACTTTGACGCTTGCAGCGATTGCTACCCCGACCGAGTGTTGGTGGAAGAGAGAGAGAAAAGGAACATGAAGTGCTACGGTTTGGCAGCATGTATGGTGCTGCTGGTTGGTTTCGCACTGGGAAGCCTCGCAACTTTGTGCGGGATGATCTTGGTCCCAGGAGCAAGAAGTATGGCGGTGAGACCGTGGCAGGCCCTTGGCAACAACGTGGAGACCAAGGAAGAACTTGCCCTTGGAGACGCCTTACCCTCCAAGGATGTGAGCCGTGGGAGAAAGGAACTCACTTACGTAGAGAGTGACGAGAGCGAGCTCATGGCAGTGTGGTCGAGCAGAAGGAAGCCCAATACGCACCGGAACCGCTACAGGAACTACGACGTGTACGGCGAGTACTACCAGCAAGGCTACAACGAGTGCAGCGTGAACCCCGACGGCACCAACGTGAACACGATCAGGAACACGAACGCGTACACGATTAAGGACTATGTGGAGATAGGAAAAGTCATGGTACCGTACGCTTTGTTGTGCATGAACCAAGTGATGAACGAGCTCTACAGCGTCGTTAGCGTGACCGGCGAGTACTACACGGAAGAGAACAGGAACGGCAACCAGAACACCGAGAACCAGGAGAGTGAGAGCCTTGAGTCAGGCTACGCCCCTAGGTACCTAGTAAAACAACAGCGAGAAGTACTGAGGAAATTTGTACAGGAACATGTTCACAGTTTCGTAGAAAAGCTAGCAACTGTAGGAAAGAAGTTTCACGACGTCGTGCATGTGATAGTTCAGGAAGTCATTTCCAACAGAGTTGTATTTCAAGGAATTCGCATAGCAGTGTTCTTAGGAACCCCAATGGGACTGATTACTTGGATCACCCTGTCGTACTATTCTAGTGTGTTTTTCGCAAGAGCAAGCAACCGCTCAAAGCACCAAAGGAAGACAAGAGGAGAAAGGAGAGCACAAGCAGTGTGCAGGAAACAGTGCAAGTCGCTACTTTTAGCAGCACTAGTGTACAGCAACCTTGAAACAGCAAAAGGAATGGAGGATGCATTGAAGGCACTTGCCGAGATCAATGCACAGACCTTACAAGGAATACAAACACTAGCAGAGGAGATCAGGAACTCAGCAGCTTCAGGAAGTCAAAGAGAAGCAGGACTTACACAAGCATTCCAGGAAACCCTGACAGCAGTTCAGGAACAGCAGAAGACAGCGCAAACAGCGTTGGCAGACGCCCACACGAACGCAGCAACGACACTTGAGGAGATAGGAGCATCTCTGGAGAAAGCAGTAAAGGAACAAAGAAAGCCTGGAGAAGTGGAGTTGCACAAGCTGATTAAAAGCCCCGAAGCATTTTCCCCAGGAACATGGCAAGAAGAGAAGAGTGGATGGACAGAGTTCAGGAACAGGATGCGGATCTGGCTTGGAGCAGTGGATTCCAACATGGTGAAGATCATGGACATCGCCGAAAGGAACTTAAAAGATGATAAGCAAGTGAAGATGGCTGAGATGTCTGCAGAAGCAAAGGAAACAAGCAGACGCCTGTACAGTGTTCTTTGTTCATACACTAAAGGAAGGCCGTACCGAGTTGTAAAGCATGTAGCTGAGGAGAACGGTATGGAAGCTTACCGTATGCTACTCAAGGAATATCAACCAACGAATCGTGCAAGATCGTTGGAGTTGTTTCACAACATTCTCAACTACAAATTCGCTCACAACAAAGGAATTGCTGAGAATATCCTCGAATATGAGGAACACATCGAGAAGTACGAGAAGGCTACTGGAGAAAAGGTACAGGAGAATTTGAAAGTATCTACTCTTATTCAAGGTATGAAACCTGACGTGAAAAGGCACTTGTTGCTCAACATGGATGAGAAGACACAGTACAATACTCTTCGTCAGTACCTTGTGAACTATGAGTCAACCGAGCGTTGGACTAACTCTTTGGCAGCCCAGCAAGGAACACCTCACCGAACCACAACAGACTTGATCGACAAAGGTGATGACCATGGTGGTCTTGCAGCAATGGATATCAACCAAGCATGGTACAAAGGAAAGAAAGGCTATGGCAAAGGTTATGTTCACCATAAAGGCAAAGGTAAAGGAAAAGGCAAGAAAGGTGGAAAGGACTTTGGAAAAGGTTACGGCTTTGACAGCAAAGGCAAAGGTAAAGGTAAAGGTTTCGGAGGTTTTGGCAAAGGCAGAGGTCGAGGCAACTGGAAAGGCCGAGGTAGAGGTTTCAGAGGCTACAAAGGAAAAGGCAAAGGTCGAGGAAGAGGTTTCTTCAGACACAAAGGAAAAGGTAAAGGCAAAGCCCAAGCAGCTACAGGAGTGTGTCACTACTGTCACAAGTATGGACATTTCGAAGCACAGTGCAGACAGAAAATGCGTGACATGGGTTACCAGGCCAGGAACGTTGACCTTGAAAACCAGAGCGAGCAAGCGAGCACTACAGGTACTTCTACTCAGGCCCCTTCGTCAGCCAACAAGACCTCAACAAGCCAAGCAAGCCAAGGAACCCAAAGACCAGTGATTAGGATGGTCTCCATGTACCACATGGGAGACGAGCCCACAAGCTTTCCGGAGGAATTCGCACTGAGTGAGAACTCTGAAGAGATAGAGATTGAGTACTTCGGAAGAGTTTTGCGGGTTGTTGGTGAAGAAGTTCAGGAAGAGAGGAGTGAGACAGAAGAGTTTTGGATTGGTGATGAAGATGATGAGTTTCAGGACTGTGATGAGGTGAGTGATGATGCATGGTTGCAATGGCATCTAGCAGGAACTCCGATAGGAACTCAGGATCGTGGATACTACTTTGAGTGTCCCAATGGATGTCATGAAACACCGTGGCACCCAAACATGCAGGAATGTGAGAACGGATGTCACCATCCTCCTAGAAGGAACAGAGTGGAGAGAACAGCACCCTCAAGGACCATCACCAGGTTTGCGCGTGCAGCAAGGAACGCGAGAACTCGAGAAATCGAGGTCGTGCTGGATTCAGGAGCCGACATTTCGTTGGCACCTATGTGGATGAAGAAGTATGGAAGAAAGGCACCCAACACTACCAAGGTAGTTTTGCGAGATGCACAAGGATCTCGGATCAAGGTTTCAGACCAAAGGATCATTGAGGTTGAGTTTCGGGATGTTCAAGGAAACATTGTGAAGGTTGAAGAAGTGTTCTTGATTTCATCGGTTGTGCACCCTCTTTTGGCAGTAGGTAAACTGTTGAAGAAAGGCTGGGAGTTCAGAGATGGAACAGCAACAGGCACTTTCCTAACAGAAGGAACAACCAAGATCGCAGTGAACTACAACAACAACTCACTTACAACAAAAGCCTTTGTGAGAGCAGTCAACTGGGAAGCAGAAGCAAAACCTATCCCTATGTACTTGTGCGAGAACTTGAAGGAACTCATTGAAGAACAGCGTGTTGGTTGGACCAACTGGCGAGACCCTTACCAAGTCCACTTCAGCCTAGGAACCTCAGAACACGTTGATACTTACTTGATGTTTCCACCAGGAAAGTTCGCATATCGAGCAGTGCTTATTGAGGATGATGATCAGTGGTATCTGTTGCATCACAGCATCATGTTTGAGGAACTTGAGGAACCGTTTGGAACAATCTTCGATGGCAGCAAAGAGTACCGCACGCTTACGCTAGTATCGCTCAAGGAATTTCCACTGAACCTCATAGGCACCCCCAAGGAAGATGAGGATCGAAAGATGTTTGAAGAGTACACTGAGGATGCATGGTCAATCAGCATGGATGGCACTACACTCACGAGGTACCACAACTCGTTGAGGAAGACTTTGTTCAATCCTCGAGATACCAATGACATTCCAGTAGACATTGGAAACCTCAAACCAGACAGGTACACGTATGGAGAAGAACCGGTCAATAAGGATTTCTTTGAGGATGACAAGTTCTGGACTTTGGATGAGCCTCACAGAGACCCAGAACCACTAGGAGGTTTATCCTGGACAGGACGTAGTGTATTCGAACTCATTGAACCAGTGAACCCCAAGGCCAGAAGACCAAAACAGAAGGTTCACCAACTGGACACGATTCCAGAACAGGAAGAAGAACAGGAAGAGACCTCAGAGGCCCAAGCACCAGCACACAGACATGAACTTGCAGGAGAATTGTCTTTTACATTCAACGGTCATGAGTACAACCAGCAGAACAGCCTCAAGGCCCTGAGAGAGTTGTGCAAGGAACTAGGAGTCTCAAAAGCTGGCTCTAAGCAAGAGATTCTTAGAAGGCTCAGTAGATCCATCATGGAAGCAGAAAGGCACATGGAACTTGTTTCAGGCCAGAAGAAGTACAAAGAGTTTCTAGAAGCTGAACCTCTGAAGGTACCCAAACAGCCAAAGCCGGAGGAAGTTGCAGTGCATAATCTCACACACTTACCTTATGCATCGTGGTGTCCGACGTGTGTAGCATGCAAAGGAAAAGAGTCTCCACACCTTCGTGAGAACCCAGAGAAGGAAAGATCTTCAAGACCAACTTTCTGTATGGATTTCTGTTTTACAGGAACAAGTCATGATGAGGCACCAGCGGCAGTTAGTCTTGTGTGTGTTGATTCTTGGAGTAGGAACATGGTCTGTATCCCGACAGCATCTAAAGGAAAGGATCTGGTAGAGCACCTTTGCGAAGGAGTGACCTACTTGAGTACTCAGCTTGGATATGGAACCATCAACTTGAAGGCAGACAACGAAGGAACAATGATGAAGCTGAAGCAGGTCATCCAGAAGCAGCGAGCAGCTTTAGGTCTAGGAACAGTCTTGCAGGACGCAGTCAGTGGCCAGAAGGAAACCAACGGCATGGCAGAGAGAGCAATTCAAACCATTAGGAGACAAGGAACAACCCTGATTAGGCACCTTGAACACAGAACAGGAACATATATTGCTCATACTCATCCAATCTTCAGTTGGGCTTTCAGGCACTCGGCATGGACCTTGAACAGGTACCATCGCCATTCCTCCACAGGAATGACTCCGTATGAATTCATGGCAGGAAGGCCTTACGAGGGCCAACTCGCCGAATTTGGCGAATCACTTTTGGTTTTGACCAATCGTTCAGGAACACGTGCCAATAGGAAAGGTGACCCTATTTGGTTGAGAGGAGTGTTTTTAGGAAAAACAGACAACAACCTCTTCATTACGTGGCACATGGACGGCATCAAGACAAGCCGTAGCGCAAAACGTTGCGTGGAACACTTCGACGTGAAAGGAATAAGTAGCGTAGGAATTCACACTTGGGAAGTGAAGCACACTACACTGGCAACAAGGAACATTCCCAGGAAGAATATCCCAGGACCAATTGCAGAGGCGCCACCTGTCATGGATGGAGCAGCTCAGGAACAGTCGGTCGAGGACTCGGCACCTTCCGCACCTTCAGGACCGATCGCAGGACCGATTGTCATCCAAGGCGGGGACTCTGCAGGGAAGTCAGGACCTACTAGGACAACCTACCTAGAGAGCAAAGCGAAGCAGGCACAGAGCAAGAGAAAAGCAGAAGAAGAACTTGAGCAGGAATACGACCAAAACAAACACGACGAAGCAGCTTCAGACCCAACGTCTTCTAGTAGCAGCAGTAAGGAAATGGACGCAGCCTCAGAAGAAGAACTCATCCCAGACAGCGCAATGGCAAGTGAGCTTCTTTCAGCTAGAGGACCAGCACCTCTTAGGAAAATGGAATTTGACGATGTAGGAACAGGTTCCAAGATCCCGAAGATTGATTCTCCGAAGAAGAAGTACCCTCCGTTCAACGTAGGAAGAGTATTTGAGCACAATGATGAAGAACTACCTGAAGCAGAACCAGGTACAGAGGACATTTTCTGGGAAGATTCATATTCGGACATTGGCGATTCCGATGAGGAACAAGACATCTTCAAGAGCGAAGATTCTGGACCTCCAGAAGTTGCAGAAGCCCAGTTGCAGGAACTGGATCGTGAGGCAATGCTCACAGAGATCAACAGACTCACCGAGATGAAGGCACTGGCAAGGAAACCCTTGCAAGAACTCGAGAGAGAAGAGGAGAGAGAGACAGAAGAAGAAGAGAGCAACCAAGGAACAAAGTGGTTGACGACGAAATTCGTCTTCGATTGGCGATTCAGGAACGGCCGATGGATGCGGAGAGCTAGGTTAGTAGCGAGAGAGTTCAAAGGAGCAGAAGTAAGGAACGACACGTTCAGCCCAGCTACGAGCGCATCGTTGGTGAGACTTATCCCGATCTTAGGATTACAACAGGAACATTCCCTGTACTCCATTGATGTCAAGGACGCATTCTTGCAGGTCCCACAAAGGACGCGATGTGCATGTCAATTCCCGAAGGAATATGTGGATCTGTTTGGCGACCAGGACCCTAGTTGTAGGAACGAAGGTTTGTTACTGCTTAGAGTACTTCCAGGACAGCGAGATGCAGCACTACTATGGAGTGATCATTTTGCAGGAACCCTCAAAGAGCAGAACTTTGATAGGAGCAAAGCTTGCCCTACTTTGTTTCGTGACGACAGGAACAGCATACTTGTTGTGCATGTAGATGACATTCAGGCAGCAGGGAAAACAAGGCACCTAGAGCCCAAGCTAGGAAAGCTAGGAGAAACCTACGAGCTAAAGGTTGAAGGCCCCTTCTTGACAGAGCAGGAACTTGAGGTAGGAGAGTCACACCAGACAATCCGATTCCTTAAAAGGAAATTCAGCTACCACAATCACGAGCTCCACATCACGAGTGACCCGAAGTATCTTGTGAAGCTTAAGGAAGAACTGAAGCTTACCAGCAAAGCCTCGAAGCCAACTCCGTGCACCCAAGAGTCGCAGGAACAGGACAACACTCAGACCTTGAACCAGGAACAAGCGGCATCGTTCAGGAAAAGCGTTGGCATACTCTTGTATGTCAGTCAGGACCGCCCTGACGTGCAGTTTGCCGTGAGAGGTTTGGCCTCCAAGATGTCGGAACCAACACATGGTTCTTGGAAACACTTAGTCCACCTAGTGCAGTACATGTCGAGAACTGAAGGATACCATTTAGTGTACAGGAAAACGCCTAGAGGACTCAGTAATCTCCATGAATCCATCAGGAATGGTAACTACGACTTTACAGGAATAAGGCCCAAGGAACACCACCTTTTGGAAGTTTCAGCGATTCAGATTGGGCAGGAAAGAAGGACACAAGGCGCTCAACATCTTCAGGAATTGTTTGCCTAGACGGTCAGTGCATTTACTCCTTTTCTAGGAACCAGAAGTCGGTTAGCTTGAGCAGTGGTGAAGCAGAGTACTACGCAGGAGCGTCAGCAGCGTCAGATTCTATATTGTTGAAGGAAGCAGTAGAATTCTTGACCAGGAAACAATGCAAGGTACACTTGTACATGGATTCTTCTGCAGCTAGAGGAATTATTACAAGGCAAGGTGTAGGAAGAGTCAAGCATTTGCAGATCAGGACCCTTTTTCTTCAAGACCTCCACAAAGAAGGAACAATTAGTGTTCACCCAGTAGGAACCAAGGAGAACACAGCCGACATAGGTACCAAGCCCCTCTCAGCGAAGCGTATCAGACTGTTGTTGCACTGGCTTGCATGTGAGCAGGACGGCATGTGCAGTGACACGAGTGCATGTGAGCTAGGAACGTCTGCAGGAACAGCGCATGGAACAACATGTTGTGAGATGCTTTCGCAGCTCCAGGAACTCTGCGGAACACTCGCGGAACGCTCAGGTATCCAGGAACTAGTTCGCCCGGTAGTAGAAGGTCAAGGAAACCTTCCAGGAACCTTAGCAGCCATGGAAGCAAGCGCGAGTTCGAGCAAAAGCACAGAAGAAGTGTTCAAGGAACTTTCTACCTTGAGAGAGGCGGCAACCGCCTTAAGGAACGCTTCAGAAGAAAGGAACTTGATCGCGGAGTCGATCAGGAAAAACACAGAGGAAGCTGCGCGTTTGCGCAAAAGCCAGGAACACGTGGCTGGTTGTGTGGAGTCCTTGACAGGACAAATCTACGACGTCAAGCACCAGGTTCAGGAAATGGCCGAACAGAACGACAGAGACCGGCAACAGGTCAAGGAACACATGGCCTTCGTCCTAGGTACATGTGACGCCGTAAAGGAACAGCTGAACCAGATGATGCAGGACTTCTACGAGCAGCAGCAAGAGGAACAAGAAGAAGAGGAAGAAGACGAAGAAGAACAAAGGAAAAGAGAAGCCAAGGACCGAGAACTAGAAGGTGAACTACGTCGTGAAGGACACGGACAAGGAACAGCACCGTCGAGAGCTACGTCACCTACGTCCCAGGAAAGGAAGGAATATTCGGACCGAGGCTACTTCGAGGGCATCCAGGAACGAGAGCAGGACAACGAGAACGAGAACGAGGCCTACGTCAGCAGCTACGTTGGAGGAGAAGATCCCGGGGAGTACCCCGATGAAGGAACAGCAGCAGCAGCAGAGGAAGAAGAAAGTGAGGAAGCAAAGGAAGAGAGAAGGAAGAAGAAGATCGCGGAGATCAACGCCAAAAGCAAGCAAAGGCTCAAGGAAAAGGAAGAGGAGAAGAAGCTCTTTCCGTACCCCTACGACTACGCCAGCGAATGGAAGGAATACTCCGAGAACGGCGAGATCTACAGGCAACACAGAGTTACAGGAGAAAAGCAGTGGGTCGACAAGGACTACACGTACAAGCACGAGAAGGGAACAAAAGGAAAGAAGGAAGGAAAAGGAAAAGGAAAGCCAAAGGCAAGAGCAGAAAGCACAGGATTTCGACCTCGAGATGAAGATGATCGCAAGTACTGGGAAGAACAGGACAGGATCTCAAAGGAACAAAGAGAAGCAAAAGCAAAAGCAGAAGAGGAGAAGAAGGCAAAAGAGGAGCAGATTGCCAAAGCAAGGTTGATTCTGGAAGCGGCAGCAGACGAGCAGGAGAAGAGAGACAAGGAAGCAGCAAGGCAGGAAGCAGCCGCAGCCGCCGAGAGAAGGCGAGAGGTAGAAGCAGCAGCCAAAGCCAAAGCAGAGAGAGAAGCAAAGGAAAAGGAGGAGACCGAAGCGGCAGCAGCAAAGGAGGCAGAGGAGAAAGCAGCAGCCGCAGCAGCCAAAGAGGAAAAGGAAAGAAAGGAGCAGGAGAAGAAAAGAAAGGAGAAGGAAGCCAGGAAGAAAAGAGAGGAAGATCAAAAGGCAGCGTCAGCGTACATTGCCAAGAAGGAAGCAGAAAAGAAGGCAGCAGCAACAACAGCAACAGGATCAGGTGAAGCAGACAGGATCCAGAAGCTTGAAGAAATGATGAAGGAGATGATGAAGGAACGCAAAGAGGATAAAGAAAGGATTGCAAGCCTTACACAGGAGCTTGAGAGCAGAGGATCAGCAGCCGGGTCGCAGGCACCCACAGAACCTGACACAACACCAGCAAAGGAAGAGGAGAAGCCAGAAGCAAAAGGAACAGGAAAAGCAACAGGAAAGGAGCCACCGAACGTCACACAGCACAAGCAGAAGGAAGAAGACAAGGACGACCCAGAACTGTCCGCCAAAGGACCAGTGAACGAAGCATCGTTCATGAAAGGAAAAGGAAAAGGAGAGTTTGAAGGAAACTGGTTTGCAGTCTACAGTTTCCAGAACAGGAAATACCAGTGGAAGTGGAACGAAGCCAAGACACAGTGGTACTGGTATTCAGGATCAAAGGAAACAGGTTGGAAAGCAGCGTCAAAGGACAAGCAAGGAAAGGAAAAGTGCAAAGCGCAAGCAAAGATGAAAGAAGAGTGGCTAAAGGAACAGCTTCACGACCAAGAGGAAGCTAAAGACAGCGAAGAGGAAGGCAAAGTGAACTTCCAGTGAAGCAAAGGGAACCGCGAGCAGTACTGAGGCCAGAGAGCCGAGGAAAGAAGCAGCAGGACACAGGAACCGTGGCACAGCCCTTTTTGTTTCTGTGGTGATCTAGGTAAAGTGCAGGAACGTCTTTTGTACAGTCGAGCAACCTTGGAGAGGATTGCGAGTGAACGTGCGCATACGTTTGCGATGAGGAACAGTGTTTGTTTTGCAAGTGAAAAGGAACTGCAGCGTGTTTACTGTTTGTCAAGGAAAAGTCGGAGTCACCTCAGTCGAGGAACTTTCGCTAACTCCGAAGGCGGGGTGTTAAACATTCTGCCAGGAACAGTAACACAGCTAGTGCAGTACAGTTAATGTACAGGAACAGCCGTCACGCACACGCGACGTGCAGGCTCGAGACCCCAGGACACACCGTGCCCAGGAACAAAAGTGTCCGACAGTCTTTGTGGGTAGGAACCCTTAGTGAAGCCCGTTCTTTAACAGATCACACGAGGTGACGCCAACTGTGATAGCAGTTCAGTACAGGAGCAGCTGAGACAGATGTAGCAGATCCAAGTTTCTTGTGGTGCATTGCTGCAATCCTTTGTGTTGGATCTGTAGTCGGTGACGACCTGTTGGCGACAGCACAATCGAGAGCGGTAACTCTAGCTGCGATATCTTGGTCACATGTCGTGAGGCCGATTCGGGTGGCACCCTCAAGTGTCCATGGTTTGAGGCCGGCGCTGGGCACAGATCTGGGCGAAAAGCATTTCTCTGCGTCGAGGTGCAGAACGGTCCTATGGTCAGAGCAGACCTGAGAGAGCGCTTGAGCTCCCGTTTGTTGGAGAGGTACCGTCAGACGTGTTTGGGGCACATTCCTGTATAGGCGCCCAGCCAAGGCAGGGATGCCGAGCTCAGGCGCAGAGCTTCAAAGTTCATGACGCAAAGGGCGCAAAGCATTCTGGCACAGCATTTAGATTCAGAGAGGCTTCTGGGTGCCGAGTTGCAAAGTGTATTTGGGCAGATTTTGTGAGAACATTTCATTCTGAAGCATCGTTAGAGGGCGTGCTGCAATGTCGTTTGCCGTTCACGGAGGATGGTGCAGAAAGTTGCGGAAATATTCCGTGCGGATGTGGCTCGCAAGGGATTTGAGCACATAGATCCGTGTTTGTGATCAAGTGTGCAGTGGAGCATCGAGATCGAGGGCGCTCAAGGGGCGCCGTAGCGGGCAATGGCTGTGACCGAGTCTAAGTGCGCAAGGCCGTCAGCTGCAGCATCTACGGATTCATACAAACTTTCGGTTGCTGAGTAGCAGAGTTTGTGTGACCAAGTGCACACAGCGTTGAGACGCAGCGCTCAGATTCAGACAGGCGTTGAGACGCCGAGCATCAGGCTTTAGTTGGCCTAGTTCGCAATGCAATTTGACAGTACCCAGGTTCGAACAGGCGTTTAGATGCTGTGCTTCAGAGCTTGTCTAAGGGCGTCAGGCGCCCAGGTGCAACACTTGGACGCAGATATGCGGAGAGACGCAGAGTTTTCAGACTTTACTTTGGCAGGTTTCGCGAAGCGTTCAGACGCAGCACTGCAGACAGCGAGTTTCAGCATTTATTTTGGCCATGTTCGCAAAGCGTTCTGACGCGGCACTTAGACGCGGCGTGTCGGAATTTATTTGGCCAAGTGCACAAAGCGTTCAGGCGCAGCACTTAGATCAAGACGGACGTTTAGACGCTGAGCTTCAGAGCTTATCTGGCAAGTTTGCAATGCTTTCAGGTTCAACAGGGACTCAGATAGGCGTTTAGACGCTGAACTTCGGAGTTCTTTCTACCAATGTGCAAAGTGGTCAGATGCAACATCCATAGGTTCATACAGGGGTTCTTGGACGCTGTTCATCAGAGTTGGTTGTGGCCGAGGGCACAAGGCGTTCAGATGCAGCATTCTGATTTAGTCAAGCGTTTAGACGTCGGGCGGCAGAACTTATTCGGCCAAGTGCGAAAGCCATTTAGATGCAGCGCTGAGATTCAGACAGCCTTTGATAGATGTTGCCTGGTTCTGGCCCGCTCGCGAGGTTTCGTGGGGCGTTCTACTGCGCCTTCCACAAGAACCGCTTTCACGAAAGCAGCGCTAGGAGAGCCCGCGCATCGCCACCTCGCTGCCGCGTGGCAAAGCTATCTTGGCTTCCGCTCCGTTGGGGGTTGGGTCTGTTCTTCAGCCAAGACAGCGTGCTTCCTCCTTTTCTAGGTTCAGACAGCTGCAAAAGCATCAGTTGCAGCAGATTGGCAGATGCCGATGATGCCGTCAGGTGGAGGTTGCTCCCCGTTCTTAGGTTCAGACAATTGCGAAAGCATCAGTCGCAGCAGATTTGCAGATGCCGTCAGTTAAAAGCATCAGTTGCAGCAGATTGGCAGATGCCGTCAGTCAAAAGCATCCTGCAGCAGATTGGCAGATGCTGTCAGTCGCGAAAGCCTTGGGAGATGCCGTCAGGTGGAGGTTGGAAAGCCCTGGCAGATGCCGTCAGGTGGAGGTTGCGAGGCTTGGCCCGGAGTTCCCACGGCCCTGAAGTGGCCCAAACCCTGCGTTTGGGCTCGAAAACCTTAAGTTGGGCCAGAAGTGGCTTCTGGGGCCCTGAACTGGCCCAAACCCTGCATTTGGGCTCGAGAACCTTAAGTTGGGCCAGAAGTGGCTTCTGGGGATGTTTCGTCCCCGGTTTATATTTTGTGACCTGCCCCTACGTTGAGAGAATCTGAGAAGAACTGGCGTCGGTGTCATCATCCCGAAAGAGCAGTGTGCAGGTTGCAAGATGTCATGAGCTGCGCCCAGACACCATCAGGTGCAGCAGGTTGCCAGGTGCAGTCAGGGGCAGTTTTAAAGATGCTCGGGCGTGCAGCGCGCCGCCAGGTTGCAAGGTGCAGTCGGGTGCAGGGCGTGCCGGCAGGTTGCAAGGCTGCGTCAGATGCAGCAGGTGCAGGGATGCCTGCCCGCAGATAGCAAGGTGCTGTCTGTGTGCTCAGGTTTCATCGATTTCAAGTTGTCCGCCTACGACCCACGGAGCGGAGCGCAGTAATGTTTATCCTGGTCTAGCGAAGCCAAAGGCGAAGCGAACTTGCAGCTTTTCGTTGTCACGTTTCCAAGACATTTTGGCTTTTTATTTTTCCATGTCTCACATGCAATGTTTTCCTCAGTGCGATTTTGAATCATGTCACGCCGGTGGTGATGCTCAAGCTGTGTTTGCTTAGCAAGAAAAATTTTTGAGACCTCCGCTAGGGGCTTGTAACGGCGTCCTAGCAGGTTCCACGCCCTTTATCTCAAGGCTTTAGGGCGTCACGACCCCCCGCCCTGGTGCGGGGTGTCAGATGGACTTCGGCGACGCGCTCGCCGCAGGTTCGTCTCATCGTTCCGAGCAAAGCTCTGAGAGCACTCAGGAGATTTTGAGTCAGCATATCTACGAGCTCCAGCTGGAGGTCAACGAACTAAGGCTTCAGGTGCAAGCTCTCACAACCCAGGTGCAAGCACTAGAAGAGAGCCTCTCTCGCGTCTGGGTGAACCAGACGGGCCATCATCAGCGCCTGTCGTGGCTTGAGGGAATCATTCAGAGCCTGCGCTCTGCCTTCAGGTCGTTTCTCGAGCCGCCCTTGCACGAGTCTTAAGCTTCTTTTCCGGGGGATGAGTGCTGAAGCTTTTTATCCGGATGAGGGAGCCGATGAGGGGGCCGTCTCGCAGCCTGTTGAATCAGGTCAGCAGGTCCCTCTGTCTGAGGGGGCCGTCTCGCAGTCTGTTGAATCAGGTCCGCAGGTCCCTCTGTCTGCCATACCTGCCAGCCCAATATCTCCGAGTGCGGCTGTGTTCGAGGGCACACCTGATCAGGGTCCCTTAGCGGCCTTCATGAGCAGCCCCGTCGAGGGCGATGATCTTACTGAGGAACAGCTGGGGGGCTTGATGTCTCGCGAGGACACACAACTTCCCCCTGACGACGACCCGATTGCAGACCGTTTGGAACAGCAGCTTGCAGGCTTCATGGCCTACGGCGGCAGTGCAGGTGATTGGCATGCCATGAACTCAGGTTTCATTCTTGCAAGGCATTCCCGTCAGGCGATGCCGTGGGAAAGAGTGACGAGGCCCCGCTTGGGGCCCGGCTTCATGTTCCAGGAGCCGTTGCTAGGTCGCTTCGACGGCCTTAGGAGGGCGGCGATCCCCGCCCCTGCAGCAGGGCCGTGGGCATGGGTGCCCAAAGGAACTTACGAGGCCAGGCGACTTCTCGCAGCCAGGTTCGCCAAAAGCGATGACATGCTTAGGCTTACAGCACTGAAGAAAATTCGGCTCATCGTGCTTTTCTTCCCGGATGATTCGGAGCTTGGAAGGAACCTCGTGGGTTCTGCAGGCTCCCTGGTGGAGGAATCCATGCTGACCTCGACCATCGAGGACACTTTTTCAGGCAGAGCCGCCAGCACCCTCCTGAAGCGTGCTTCGGATTTCTCGAGGTTTGCCAAGTGGATCGTAGCTAGCAAAGGGCGCCCTCTGGCGCCTTCCGAGGGCGAGTTGTACGCTTATATGCTTCACTTGCGACGAGAGAAAGCAGGAGCCACTGCCGGCGAGTCTTTTCTCAAGGCCTACAAGTTCTTTGTGCACTTGACAGGGGCTGCGCAAGGCTCCAGGATTTCCCCGCGTGTGCAGGGAGCAGCCAAGGCGATGTCCATGGCCAAACGGCCGCTCTGGCAAGCACCGCCCCTACCGGCGGAGGCAGTGCGGCTCTTGGAAGAACTCGTCCACGACTCCGAGGATTATGCCAGGGCTAGCATAGCAGGGTTCATTCTTTTCTGCCTTTACTCCTCGGCCCGATGGTCGGATGCGGCTCGAGGGACTGACTTGAGCATTGACGTGGCAGGTAACGGGCTTGTCCTTCTTGAGTGTTCGACAAAACATTACAAGACGAAGGCCAAGGACCGAAAGGATACCGTGCTGCCTTTGATTGCACTGGGCAGTGGCTTAACTCAGCCCTCATGGGGACGTGTCTGGATGCGCAAGAGGGCCCTGGCAGGGCTACCAGACTGTGCCGTAATCATGCCGGCCATGTCGCCGGGAGGGAACTTTCTAGGAAGGGCCATGACGGCTGCGGAGGGTTCCTTGTGGCTTCGTGAGTTTTTGCACCTGCAGGGTTTCGCGGGGGATCTTGAACAGTACAGCTCGCACAGCCTGAAAGCAACCGCCTTGTCCTGGACGGCCAAGAGCGGGACCATGACCTACGAGGAGCGCCTTACCCAGGGGCATCATTGCAGTCCAAAGCACGGCATGGCTCTCCTGTACTCGAGGGATGCGCTTGCAGAAATCATAGTGAAGGTAGCCAAGGTCGTGAGTGCTGTGAGCCGGGGAGTGTTTAGTCCCGACCTCCCGCGAGCCGAGAGGGTCGCAAGAGCTCTGCATGGCGATCCAGCAGATTTTGCACATCTTCCTGAGACGACGGCTGAGGATTTGCCGGCCGAAGAGCCGCAAGATGAGAACAACTCCGAGGCTGGGTCCGACATAACAAACCTCGACGGCCTCGAAGTGGACCTGGGAGCACCGGCCCCGGAGGAGGTCCGTCCTCGGCTTAGCAGCACGTTCTCGGGAGAGACCTACATGCACGTCTTGAGTGGAGTGGTGCATAAGTTGGTCAACCCCGGAATTTTTAAGTGCGGCAGGAAGGTCACGGCAAACATGCGTTTGATGGGGCCCGAGGAGGCTCAGGAGAATGTCTGCCAGCAGTGCGCAGCTTGAAGAAAAGAGGATGTGCTCAGTTGATCGTTTGCTGATTTGCGACGTCGTGCCTATGCCATTTGAGATGAGGGTGCTCGGGCCGATTGAGATCAGTTAGAGTGTTTCTTGCTTCGAAGCACAAAACCGGACTGGGAAGTGTCCGCAGTCTTTTGGCTGGGAGTTGCCAAACTGGGGCGAATCTCCCGCGCGGCCTGGTGAGCACCCAAGCTTGAACTTAGCGGGAGTTTGATTGGGGGCTTTGAGATTGCAAGAACCCCCGTGGTCGGCTGCCTTTGCCGGCCTGAGTCATGAAAAATACTATTGGAACGCGACCGGCTGGGATCGCCGGTTCACGAAGGCCGCCTGTGATCGGTGGCGAAGAAGTGTGAATCCGAGACAAACTCGACCCACGGTTGACTTCGCCGTGGGTGAGACCTCGAAACCTGTATCCTCACCTGCCCAGGTCTCATGGCCGGACTTGAATCGGTGCCTGCCTTCACCGACCGAGCAAAGCAGATCGGCATCAGCGAGGACCTTCTGAAGAAGCTCCTTGCTAAGAGCTTGGACACCTTCGGCAAGCTAGCTTTCGTGTGCTCGAGCAAACCTTCCAGCGGGGATGACACTCCTCTCTTCGAAGCCCTGAAGACTCTGATCGGGAGTGAGGTTCCAGTGGAACAACATATGGTGATCAGGAGATTGTGGTACGAGAGCCACGCCCACGCCCTGGTTGACTTGGAATCGAGGGCTTCGAGAACAAGTGATACAAGCCCCCGCGAGCTTCCGTTGGCTGAACGCCTAACACGCTTGAAACGCCAAAGGGGCGAGCTTAAAGGCCTCGAGATGGATATCCACACAGAACCTGGACACGGCCTTGTGGACCGCGTCCAGGCCATGCTCGATTCTGCACAAGTGCTGCACATCGCGCCGGAGAAGTGCATTTCCCGCCATGACGAAATCCTGGGTGAGAAGACGGAACAAAAGATCTCTTTGGGAGCCGACGGGAACATCAAGGTCACGAAGCAAGCCTCGAGCCTCCGTTGCGAGACTACCGGCGAGCTCAAGCTTCGCCGGTGCTTCCTGCGCCGGGCCTTAGCGTTCGATCAAGTAGGGCTCGCCTCCTTCACTGCACTGGAGTCTTGGCACAACCGCATGTTCCAGGCTCTGCTTGATGTGCCTCCGGCAGGTTATCGCTACACTACCGTTCAGCAGCTGCTTGCAGCTGACCAGAAGCTTTGGCAGGTGGTGGCACAGGAGAGCCGAGGTGACATCGTCGTCGGGGTCGGAGCCCCGGCTCCTCTTGACAAGCACATAGCCGCTGCTGCAACCAATCAGTTTGTCGTGTCATGCTTGACTCACCTGCCCAAGCCCTTGGAAGCTCCCGCTCCCACATGGCAACCAAACAAGCCCGGTAAAGGACCCGGCAAGAAGGGGGATAAGGGAAACAAGGGCGGAGGCAAAGGCAAGGGCAAGCAAAACCATAGCCAATCCGGTGCGGAAGCCGCCCCGACAACCTCCTTGAAGGAGCTGCTCGAATCTCTGCCAGAGGGCTGTGTGCGAGCCACTGATGAAGGTCGCTTCATCTGCCCTTTCTACAATAAGGGCATCTGCCGATTCCAGAAGCGCAAGTCGTGCCGGTTCGGGAAGCATGTGTGCAATTTCAAAGGCTGTGGGGCTGAGAGGCCGTACATCGAGTGCAAACATTGACTATCCGCAGGCGAGGCAGCCAATGACAGTTCTCCAAATTTGTGTTCGGGGGCTTCAAGTGAGCCCGAAGTCTTTGCCAAACAACTTTTGCAGCAGAGTGAGCCCATATCAGCCTCGCAGGTGACCGCTTTGTTTGATGCGTTGCCACACGACCAGTGCGATCGGAGTGGTTCGGGTTTTTCCTTCTCTGCAGGACTCTACTCACGAGTCCAAGTGGGCCTCCGCAAGGCCTGCAAGCTGTTTCCACTTTCTGTGCAGGCGGTGAATAAGTTTGTAGCTCATTTGCTTGACGGCGCAGTTTACACGAGTTTTGCCATATTTTCCAGAGTACAGACCCGGGAGCACCGGGACAAGCAGAATTCCTTTTTGCCAAACATAGTGATTCCTTTGACTGCATTCACTGGGGGGGCCATCAAGGTCTTGGAACCCAACCGCGAGATCGACCTTGAGGTTTCGAAAGGACCGGTGCAATTTTGTGCTAGGCAGCACCCGCACTCAACTTGTCAAGCGCACGGGCGACGAACCGTGCTTGTGCTCTTTTCCCTTAAAGCAGCTTCGCATGCTTCTGCCGATGATCAGCTTTGCTTGAAACGTTTGGGCTTCCCTCTGCCCAATCCGCGACAGCTCAGCTCCGTCGAAGTCTGCAAGTCCGAGCCTATTTCCTTGGGTGAAGCGAAGCAGCGCCTCTTGCCGTTTCCAGACAAACCTCAAACCGGCAGTGACCCGGGTGCCCTGGGAAAGCCGACTCACGAAAGTCGTCCGCCGTCCATGGTAGAGTGCTTGGCCTGTCGTGGTCCCTTAGCAGCAGAGGCCCTCCTCACCGGATGGGACGCGATTCCGGTAGGTAAAGGCCCTCACGATCCCCACGGCTCGCCTATGTTGCATTTGGATCTCTCTGAGGAGGAAAACGTGCAGGCACTTCTCCGATTTGATTCGTCGGCAGCTGTTGATTGGTGGCACGGGCACCTCTTCCTCAAATCCTGTGCTCGGTTGGATCGGGGATCTTCCAAACAACCTTTGCGGAGAGCTGACTGCATTTTCGGTTGCCCTAAACTTGCCCCTCGAGCCCAGGACCTGGTGCACCGTGACAACAAGGTTTGCAGGGCCCTTGTTTCAGCCTTGCAACGAGCTCATCAAACCGGAGCCCTCGTCTCACTCATCGGGCCTGCCAGGAGCTGGGTTTGGAGCCTCCTAGCGAGCACTGTGAAATCCACCCAATCGAAAGACTTCATTGACTGGTTCTTCACCCTAGAAGACCAGGAGCTTGACACTTGCATGTTCGGTTCGCCTTTTCTTACCTCACTCAAGGTCAAAGCCACGCCCGGAGCTTTCCCGCAGATCTCTGCTACGTGTGACAAATCACATAAGCATCAAGCTTGGCTGCCTTCGCCGGCCGGTGGCACCTTCAACGATGCTTCCCTGCCCCATGGTTTGTGCCAACGCCTGTGCGAGTGTGCCACCAAGCTCGTCACCGGATCAACTAAGCACCGTGCAGCAGGCCGCTGCCGTCAGCTCCGGGCTGCTGTCAGGGCCGCCGCGGCCAATCAGTCTCATTTCACGCCACCCCTAATTCCTGAGTTTCGGGTGGTAACCCCTTTGTCCCAAGTGCCTTCGAATGCTGATTTCAAGATCTTGGACAAAGTCGGCTCGACACCGGGGGAATTGGATGAGCCGGATAAGCGGTTTAGGCTTAATGGTTCTCCCCCTAAGTCCTCGGCTCCCCGAGTAGGTGCAGTGGCTGGTGTTTACCACACCATGGAAGAGCACCTTCGTCTTGCCTCAAATTTGTGCAGTCCAGCTGATACAAGCGAGAGGCTGCCAGATCAGATCAGGCGGAACATTTTCGCCATGCTGACCGAAGGACCCGTGGCGATCTCAAAGAAAAGGCTTCTCGCTCTTCAGCAGCTGAACCGAAGAGTGCAGGAGCTTGCAGATGAAGAAAGAACGCTTCGCGAGAGCATGCACCCCGATGTAGAATCCGTGACCAGGGGGAAAGCGATCTCCTTGTTCAGGGAACTGCTTGAGGAAACCGCCTTTGCAGACATGTCCGTAATCGATTTGCTTGTGAAAGGCGTGCCACTTGTGGGCCAAGAGCAAGACTCGGCCCTTTTTGCCAAACGGCCGAAGCCGCAGGAGATCAGCCCGGACCAACTGCGGGCCCAGTCAGCTCTCAGGAGGGACGTTCTACAGCGCACGCGAAAACTCGTCTCTCAGGAGGACTACGCCGCCATGCGGGCGGAGACGGACGAAGAGGTCAAAGCTGGTTTCCTGAGTGGACCGTACTCTTCCGAGTCCGAGGTCAGTAAAGTGCTGGGGGCCACAAACTGGTCTCTTTCGCCCCGCTTCCTCCTGAGGCAGGGAGAGGACGCAAAGATTAGGATAATAGATGACTTCAAAATGTCAGCTGTTAACCGTGCCTTCGGATCTTCATCGTTCCTCGAGTTGCAGGACACGGACTTCGCAGTGGGTTTGCTTAGATTCCTTTCGAGGGTTCTTCAGGATCGCTCCCGAGTAAGGGTGCCTCTGCTTGATGGCTCGGTCTTGGAAGGCAACTGGGCGCCTGAGATGCTGTCGGCCCCTCCCCTGTTGGGCAAGACGCTGGATTTGAGCAAGGCCTATCGTCAACTGGCAATCCACCCTGACTGCAAGGAGTTCTCAGTGCTGGGTTTCCCTACGCCCGCTGGTGGCTGGGAGTACTACATCACGAGGAGCCTCCCGTTTGGGGCCGGCGCGAGCGTCTTCGGGTTTAATAAGGTTGCCCTAGGGGTTCTGCACATCATGACAGTGAAGTTCATGGCAATCGCCACGGACTTTTACGATGATTACACCATCTACGAGTTTAAGCCTGCTGCTTCCTTGCTGGATAAAGCCCTCATGCGGCTGCTGGACATCCTGGGCTGGACCTTCGCGCGCTCCGGGCGCAAGTTTGTGCCTTTTGCCGAAAAGGTAACTTCCTTAGGTGTAACCTTGGGGCTTGAGGAAATTTGGCAAGGAACCTTGACTGTGGAGAACAAGGCGGGCAGACTTGAGCGCATCGTTCAGCAGCTGAAGCGGATTTCGCAAGGAGACGAGATCACCCGATCAGATGTGGCTTCCCTACACGGCCTGCTCAACTTTGCCGGGGGTTTGATCTTAGGGTTCGAGCTTAAGGCCACCTCGCGTATGCTGTCGCGAGCCCTGACAGGCCCATTCCGAGGCAACACAACAGAGTTGCAGCATGCTTGTGCGTTGGCCTTGGACGTGTTGTCGCAATGTCGCCCCAAGCGGTGCCCTGCATCGGTGAAGCCACCCATCATCCTGTACACCGATGGGGCATACGAGAAAGGCGTTGGGACTTGGGGTGCCGTCATTGTAGATGGGGTCACCGGAGCTCGGTGGACCTTTGGCGGGACCGTCTGCCAGCAGCTCAAAGACCTCTGGGAGCGGCAGGCCGGAAATCAGATCATTTGCCAAGTTGAGGGTTACGCTCTTGCAATTTTGATCTTCGGTCTTAGGGGTTTCTTGAAAGGCAGGTCGGTCATAGCCTTCATCGACAACGAAGCATGCAGATATGGCTTCATCAAGCGGTACTCGCCATCCTTGAGCCTTCTTCGCTTAATCTCGTTGGTGGCGCTGTTGGAGGGGTCTCTCGAGGCCCTACTTTGGTTCGAGCGAGTGCCCTCAAAGAGTAACCCTGCCGATCTCCCGTCACGGGGAGCTTTCGAAGAGGCTTGCAAACGCTTCGCAGTTGAGAACAAAGGTGACATCGCATTGACCCCTACGATGCTTGATTTCCTTTGTGCTGCTGACTACAGTGCTCATACGGCTCAGGCAATCTTGACCTCCACGCGACTGGAGGCTGACTGGACATGCTCAGCTTTGCGATGAACCAGGGCCAGTGCAGCTCAGCTCGCGGGACGGGGGAGATGGTTGCTCGTGGATGGCTGCACTTGCCATCGGGGCTGATCTCGCCCTATTGTGCCATCGGACCCGGTGTTTTACCCCCGCTGAAGTCTTAGGAAGAAAAAGAGTGGTCCGAGTGATTGCAAGCTTGATTCACATGTCCGAAGATTTCTCAGATTATGATTGCGAATAAATTTTTATTGATCGCGATATCTTTGATTATCCCAAATACCTATTTTGGGAAATACAACCTGCAAGGAGACCAGAGAAACGACCCACGGAGCGGAGCGCAGTAATGTTTATCCTGGTCTAGCGAAGCCAAAGGCGAAGCGAACTTGCAGCTTTTCGTTGTCATGTTTCCAAGACATTTTGGCTTTTTATTTTCATGTCTCACATGCAATGTTTTCCTCAGTGCGATTTTGAATCATGTCACGCCGGTGGTGATGCTCAAGCTGTGTTCGCTTAGCAAGAAAAATTTTTGACCTCCCACCCACCCGGCATTGGTTCAATACGGTCTTTGTTAAACTGGGGGAGATGGTTGCTCGTGGATGGCTGCACTTGCCATCGGGGCTGATCTCGCCCTATTGTGCCATCGGACCCGGTGTTTTACCCCCGCTGAAGTCTTAGGAAGAAAAAGAGTGGTCCGAGTGATTGCAAGCTTGATTCACATGTCCGAAGATTTCTCAGATTATGATTGCGAATAAATTTTTCTTGATCGCGATATCTTTGATTATCCCAAATACCTATTTTGGGAAATACAACCTGCAAGGAGACCAGAGAAACTGTCGCAGACATATGCGGATGATTCTCTGGCAGTATGCTCGGAGCTTTTCTTCCGAGCAGTTCTCAGCATTCCTTGGTCAAGACTCTTCGGCAACATAGGCAGGTGCACATTTCGCGTGTCAGAAATTTCGAGGAGGCCTCACTCTATGTCTGTAGGCCTAGGGTATGGCGATGTTGCGAAAGGTGCTCTTGGCCGCGTTACACAGCTGGCATGCAGCAGTCAGTGACAGTGCCGTCGCTCAATTGCAGGTTACCGTATTTCTTTCCCCTTTAGTGCCCAGACCTGACCTTGCGGGACATGACCCTCAAGAGTGCAGCCTCCAGGACTCCAGGACCGTGAAGTGGGGAGACGTCGCTTCGCCGTTCGGGGTGGCTTCTAAATGTGCAGGTGGTTACGTAGCTTAGGCGGTTGGGGTTGTTCTGGTGCTGCTCAGGAGTCGCGGTGTTTCTCGCTCCGGCTCGCGCTTTCAGAAGCAACTTACTTGTTATAGCTCTAGGCAACCCTCTCTGTGGGGCCCCCCTTTGATCACCTCAGCGCTGAGGCGTCAGAACGAGTTCTATAGTACAGGTGTACGCCAACTTTGCAGAGAGGGATAAGTTCCATCACTTGCTTATGGGGCCCGTATGCTTTGAGATGTTTGGCACCCCTTTTGCCTACAAGACGTTCCGCGGAGGGCTCACTTCGGCTCTGTGGGTTACGAGCTTTCTTGTCTCGTTCAAAGGTTTGGGGTTTCGGAGCCGAGAGGAAAGTGGCTGCTCAAGTGGATTGCGGAGGCTAGGGCTTCGAATTTTGTGATATCGGTTCGGAAGTTTGCTGGGTTCTTAGGTAGGCCAGGCTTCGTGCTCAGGCTTTGGTTTGGCTGAAAGCACACCTGGCAACGCAATAGAGTTGGAGCGGTCAGCGAAAGCTCCGTCGCGGGGGTGCTCAATACCGTCATACTCACCTTAGACTATCTTGACCTCATTTCCGTGACATGACACTCAAGGTTGCTGCAGCCAGGACTGTGAGTCAGGCGAGAGGCAGTGGTGAATAGGCAGCTCACGCGTGTTCTGTTCTTATAAGTCAAGCGTGAGGCTCAGCTTGGGATGGCATCCCCGGGATGAACATCAGGAAGCAGACGCATTGACCAATGATACCAATGAGATATTCGATCTGTTCTCGGAGGAGCTACGGATTCCGTTGTAGCATTCAGATTTGCTTCTATCATTTCTTTATTCGCTTTACGAAGCCAGGCTTTCGCAGTTGAGAGTTGAGCGCCCGTGAAGCGGAGTCAATCCGCGACACGGTTGGTGGCAGGCCACGCATCAAGGGCAAGAGGAAGAGAGGCAAGTCTCCTTGGTGACGTGCTGGCCTTCGGAGGGGGGGCAAAGGCACACAGGTGCGCCTACCATCAAGTCAAAGACCATGCGAGAATTCGACAGTATGCCTGCGTGAGCCTGCCGCCACTCGCTTTGAAAACATCCGGTGCGCCTTTCACTGCTGCTCTACATTCTTATTCAGTGAAAGATATATTAACTAGGTATTGAAGATGGGGGGGTGAGTCCTCAGGTGCGAGTGAAAGATAGGATCATTTATACCCCACATAGATCTGGGGATACTGCGTGAGCATTTGTATTTCCTTTTGGAATATTCGCTTTGCCCAGTATATCATTTGGGTAATAAAATTTCCGATGAGAGAACTGACTTTTGCAAACTTCGCTCGTAGCACTCTCCCTACCCATAAGACGTATACGGAGAACAGGCCCAGCCGGGCTTTGCCCGGCGGCACTGTTTGGAGTAATCGTTTGGGTGGGCGGGGCGGGGCGTTGTACTGTTGTTTGGACCCTCCAGTGTGAAGACTTCAGAAAAGATTGAAAAGAGAAGTTTAAAAAGATGTTTGATTTTGCACTTTGCTTTAGCTGTGCATGCTTTCTTTGAACAGAGATTTATCCAATATGTGTTGAGTGCACTGCGTCACGTCAGACTCTTCGACAGCAGAGCTCAGGCTCAGGAGAAGAAAACTTTGTTACCCACCCATCCCTCCCTGTAGATATTCCGATTTCAAACCACGTGGGCTTTGAAGGGGGCAAAGGCACACAGGTGCGCCTACCATCACGTCAAAGACCATGCGAGAATTCGACAGTATGCCTGCGTGAGCCTGCCGCCACTCGCTTTGAAAACATCCGGTGCGCCTTTCACTGCTGCTCTACATTCCTATTCAGTGAAAGATATATTAACTAGGTATTGAAGATGGGGGGGTGAGTCCTCAGGTGCGAGTGAAAGATAGGATCATTTATACCCCACATAGATCTGGGGATACTGCGTGAGCATTTGTATTTCCTTTTGGAATATTCGCTTTGCCCAGTATATCATTTGGGTAATAAAATTTCCGATGAGAGAACTGACTTTTGCAAACTTCGCTCGTAGCACTCTCCCTACCCATAAGACGTATACGGAGAACAGGAACACACTGGAGTTTTCGCTCACGAGCCCAGGCCACCTAAGTTGGCCGAAAGTGATTTCATTAGTGCCGCCCAGTTTCTGCAGCCCGCTTTACTTGGAAAGATTCGTGCTTCTGCATCCGATGCGAATGCTCGCGAGCTGTGGGACAAGACTCTTGATGAGGTGGCTGATGGCATTCTTGAGGGACCGCTTTCTGCTGAGGAGTTGTTGTCTCGACACGGGCCGTGCTGGCTCCCTACTCGCCGGTTCGGCGTTGAACAGACTTCCTCTGCCGGCCGTAAACTTAGGCCTGTTGATGATTTCACTGAGAACAAGGTCAATTTGGCTTTCGGCTCGATGGATAAGCTTGATCTTAACGCGCTTGACGAGTTGATTGGGATCAGCAGGTTGTGGATTCGGGTTCTGAACGGGCCGCCCGATTTCACAATCCCTCTCTCAACTGGTGAATCCTTGAGTGGTCGTCGGCATGACGGCTGGAAGAAGGTGGGGTGCGAGCCTCTCCTCACTACCTTGGACCTCCGAGCGGCTTATAAGCAATTTGCGGTTTCTGCGAAGTCGCGGGCCCTGGCAATAATCGCATTGCTTGACCCTTCGACTGCTGAGCCTGGACTCTTTGAGTCGAAGGCCCTACCTTTCGGGAGTTCCGCTTCGGTGCTTCACTTCAATCGCCTTGCGCGCCTATTCTGGCGCATCGGCGTGGAGCTGTGTGTGCCTTGGTGCAACTTTTACGATGACTTCCCTGTCATGTCTCCGAGTGGCATTGCTGACAACACCATGGAGACCATGATTGCCCTGTGTAACCTGTTGGGGTTTAGGTTCGCCTCCGATAAGCTTTCCCCCTTTAAGGCCCAGGCCACGATGCTTGGAGTTGAGGTTGATTGCTCTCGCTTTTCTGAAGGCTTAGTTCTTGTCCGGAACAAGCCGGGCCGGGCTGAAGAGCTCATTGCTTCTCTTGACGAAGTCCTCGAGGAGGGATTGATCTCTCGGAAGCGGTATCTAAGCTTAATGGGTCGCCTGCACTACACTGACTCGTACATCCTTGGCAAGGCTGGACGCCTCTTCATGGCAGAGGTTAGGTCTTGGGCAAAGGCGCACTCTGGACCTGAGTTGAAGCTTGATGATTGTGTTCGGCGGTCTCTTGAGAGATTGCTGAACCGACTTCGTTGTGGCACTCCTCGCCATGTCCCTTGTTCCGTGGCCGATCACGTTGTACACATTTACACCGATGGGGCGAGCGAAGGAAGCTCCCACACCGTGGGAGGGGTGCTGATGTTTCAGAATCAGGTTCACGCTTACTTTGGTTGCTCGGTCCCTGCTGTCCTGGTCTCGCGCTGGGCCGAATCCATGTGTCACTTCATAGGGCCCATAGAGGCCTACGCCGTTGCCGTCGCGAGGAAGGCTTGGCACCAATTCATCGCGGGACACAGATGTATCTTCTACATTGATAACGTGCCTGCGCAAGATTCTTTCATCAAGGGCACCTCTGCCAATCATCACGTCAGGGACATATTGTTGTCTTTCGAGGCGGCCGAAGAGCTAAGTGCTTCTTGGTCCTGGTTCGCCCGTGTTGCCAGCCAGAGCAATGTGGCCGACGCTCCGTCACGTGGTGACTTTGCATCCTTGATTAAGTTTGGTTGTCGTAGGGTTAGTCCCTCGTGCCCCCTGTCGGGTTGTGACCTTAAGGATCTCTTGGCTCCCGCTAAGATTGCTAAGAAGGGGTGAAGGGGGCGGTCGCCAGACCGTGTTTCGCCCCGTGCAAAATGAGTGAATGTGCGATTGCATCATATGCCGCATATTTGGAATCATGTTCATGCTTGTGATTGGATTCATTTGCAAATATACCTTGAGTCCTTTACCTTGGCATATGTTTGAAAATCCGATTATGAAAAGGATCTCAGCAGACAAGCGCGCGCCATCTGCGATCCCTTTTTCATAAAAGGACAGCGAGCTCGATGCGAGCATTTTCAAACATTGGTTTCAAAATTTGGCATGCTTGATTTTTACACTTGTGCTGATTTTGCAGTGACTTTTGCATCTCCGTGATTGGTCTTGGAATGCAACATGTGTATGCAGCTCAGTGCTCGACTCGAGCTGAGCTTTGGAAGAATTTTCTGCCCACCCACCACTCCCTGTGTGCTGCTCTGGCTCTACGTGCCATCGAGCTTGCCAACCTTTCATGTCGTGTTTCGAGCTCTCCACGAGCTCCGCTTCACTTGTGTTCCGCCGCACTCGCTTTGCGTGCTGCCGGTGTTGAGCTCTCTTGTGAGTTCCACCTGTGCCTGCCGTAAGTGTAGCTGCGTAGTTGTAGCCGTAGGCTGTGCCAAGTACGCTGTGCTCAGCTGCTTGCGCTTTCTTTGCAGTCCGCATCTGTCTACTCTTGCAGTCCGTTTCACTTGTGGTAGTCCGTAGCTGGCGTACGTGCTACTGCACTGGTCCCACCCTCCTCACCCACGCCCCCGAAGGGGGCGGTCGCCAGACCGTGTTTCGCCCCGTGCAAAATGAGTGAATGTGCGATTGCATCATATGCCGCATATTTGGAATCATGTTCATGCTTGTGATTGGATTCATTTGCAAATATACCTTGAGTCCTTTACCTTGGCATATGTTTGAAAATCCGATTATGAAAACAATAACGAAAGTCCTATGACCATCGACATACGTCGTAGGGTCCATTTCCCGACATTCAGCCGGTCATGGACTCCTCTGTGGACTTGTGGACTTTGTGTGCACGATCGAGAAACAACAGGACCCCGGGGCTGACCGTTGTTCGACGGAACTAGAACGGCGGCCGGAGCTCCGACTTTGGGCTCCGCCGGTGGTCTTGGACAGCTTTGGGCGACGGCCCTTGCTGTTGTGGATCGGTCGCTGAGGCCCCGTAGCTCATGCTGAACGGCCAACACCGGCAAAGCCTGTGCGCCGCAGCTAGCTTTTTTGCCTTATTTAACGAGCCGCCCCGTTTCACCGCTGTTTTGGTTCTTGTTTGTTGGTTTGTCTCGTTTGTAGGGACCGAGTGCTACAGCCGTAGTCGACGAGGCCCGCTCACGCCAAAAAACGGAAGCGCTCTAGTACTGGAGCAGAGAAATTGATAAACAATGACCACATCCAGAGACGGCCTTCCAGAGCTCATTTCCATGTTGGCCATTACGGCGAGAAAGCTAGACAGCTGGCGTGCACTTGATTCAGGCTGAGCGACCCTTACCGGAGGGGGCTGTACGTCGCAGCTTCCGTTTCACCTTGTACAGGTATTTTTGCATTTTTAGCGTTCTTTGTGCATTGTTGTAGCTTACTGGGACTGAGTGCGGCAACTGCTGTCTTTAAGGGCTCGCCTTCGCCAAAGATGCAGTGCCAAGAAGTGTGCGCAAGTGCGTTTTTCAGTTGCCATTTCTTTGGCTCAAGTGGCTCGCAGTTTTTCTTCCTAAGACCTTGAATCCACACTCGAGCGCTGATCGTAGGCTTAGAAATCGCTTTCTACGGCTTGGTAGGAAGGGATGCTGAACAACACCTGCGGGCAAAGCCTGCGCGTCGCAGCTTGTTTCACCGTTTTTGGGAAGTTTTCGTTGGGTTTCTTGTGGAGAAGGAGAGCTGCTGCCGGTTGAGGCCCACGCTAAAGAATTTTTTTTGTACTGACTGATGCTGTAGTCTTGCTGCAGACTTGCAGTTTTTGTTTTTTTTGTTTCTTTTTCTGTTAGACTCTTGTCAGATCCAATCACGCAAAAATAGAAGCGAAGTCTGCTTGCTACCATCATCTTCTTTGAGACAGTTTCGCCATTGTTTCTCTGAGAAGTTTCACCGTTTGGGTTGTTTGTTTTGTGTTGTTTGTTTGTTTGCGTTTTTGCATTTCTGAGAAACCCACACAAACTGTTGACCGCCAATGCATTGAGGCGTTCGCTTCCCCTACTCATCCATGCATTCTCGAGGGGTTACCTGGAACCTCAATACCAAAGCCTAGTGCCCAAAAGCAACTTCAAGAACTTTCCAGTTGGTATCTCATCTGCAAGTTGCCAAGTCATTCACTGTTTTGGTTTGCACGCACTTAAATACGGGTGAGAGCTTTTTTAACATCCCTATCAAAACGACTTTTTAAACCCGGCTTTCTAGAAGCCCCTACTGGGGCCCAGCGATCTGCATCTTGGAATTTGCGGCTGCTGCCGGGAAACGGAAGTTGATTCAAGACGCGATGCAATTGCACCTTAATTTTACCTTCTAGGTTTATATAGGGTTCTCAGGGTTGTAGGATTCGATTTTAGGTCTAGTTTGGAATTGGAAGTGCAAGCTTTCAGGGCTTTAGGGCTTAAGGGTTTTCGCCAGCTTAAAGTTTCAGCAGAGTCTGAGCAATCTTCGGAATGGGGGTGTCTCGAGAACGATACAGAGATCAATCCAAAAACTGGCAAAGATCAAGTCTGTGAAGGAACAATGAGTGCCGTTGGCTCAGACATGTTGCGATCACACCAAAATCCAGGCAAATATCGAGGCTTATGGATAGAGTTTCAACAAGCCCAAGATGCAAGCAAGCGATTGTAATTAGTTCTGAACAAACTTTCCATATTTTCCTTTGGAGGGTGACAAAGTGCATGCCCTCTGGTGTGGCATGTTCCGAACAACATGAGGAGACGAAGCAGGCGTTGAGCTTGTAGGTTTCAGCGTTTAGGCTGTCCAGAGCATTTTTGACGGTGCTCAGGGCACGTGGCGGCGGCAGCTGGAAACAGCGGCCGTGGTGAGTTCCTGGTTCGTCCTGAACATCACCATCGCAAGTTCAACAAAGTGGATCTTCGTTCACGGCAAAATCTGCATTCAGGATGTCACATTTAAATGATCTTGCGATAGCACTCATGACGCTGCCCTGGGTAGCAGGACAGAGGATGTACCCAATATCAATTTCCAGTGGCCATCACAGCACCTCGCTTGAAGAATCGTTGTTGCATGACCTTTCAGAACCCTATTCCCTAAACCCTACAGACATGCCGAGAGGGGTTCCCTCTGTCAGCACCCGTTCAGGTCATCCACATGATCTTTTCTTGGTTCCTGTGCAGAGTGTACATATTTCAGTTCCGTGGAGGTCTGGAAGGCAGGTGGGTGTCTGCGGGAAGCGAAATGCGAGTTCTCTACCACTGTTATACTATTATGACATAGCCCTATATAAACGCTTAGCCTTGAACCCTCAACGGCAAACTCCCTAGACCCTAAGCCCCCCTCAAATCCCAAACTCCCTAAACCCTTAGCCCCTTGAGCCTCTGCCAGGGAAATTCTTGGGACTCGTGCAACAAGCGCGGGAGATCATGCCACTTTCCCTTTGCTTTGCGCTTTCTGTGGCGATGGGCAATCTCTCCCTGAAGTACATCTATCCTTCCTTCAACCAGATGCTGGGAGCCTTGAAGTAAATTCATGGCTCATGGTGTTAGGGTTTTGGGGCCTCGTAGCTCGGGTCAGTGTTGTTCTGATACCAGAGGATCCATGTCGCCACTGATCACGGTGCTGCTGGCAGTGGTGATGCAGCAGAAGCGATTTCCGCTGAAGACGTGGCTGTCGATGCCAGTCATCTGCGTCGGGCTCGCGGTTTGTAGTGTGAAGGATTCTGGGGTTAAATTGTTGTGCCTCATGGCTCGCTGACATTACTGAACAACCTTACACGCCCTGGACCCTAAACCCTCGGGGGTTCCCGCGAACATTGACCGGTTGAACAGAGGAGCTCAACTTCAATGCGCTCGGTGCATTCTATGCCAGCGGAGCGACCGTCCTTCGGGCGGTGAAATCCCTCATCCAAGGAAGGCAGGCTTCAGGGTTGGCGCTTTGGTTTTCAGGCTGGATAGGGTTTCAACAGCGTGAGAAAAGTGGTCACTTTTGTGGTGGCCGCTGCTCTGACCGTGTGAGGCTCCTGTCCACCTCTCACCAGATGGATTCTGCACCTTGCCATCATCCGGGTTTGGATTTTAGGGCTTTTAGGGTTTGGGTGTTGCGCTTGGGTTTTGGGTTGGGGGTTTGGGGTTGGGGGGGGTTTGCGGTGTGGGGTACGGCCGTCGGCTTGGACATGCGCACACTGGCAGTGGCCAGATATTGCATGTGCAGTAACCTCACATGCCGAGTGTTTCAATCAGCTAAGGTAACTCTGCTGCTTCGGCCTCAGTTGACGTCGGTGATGGTTTTCTGTTTGGTGCAGTCATGCAGCCAGCAGCAGTTTTCGGAAAGTCTTTCGCCCCTCTCAAAGATCCAACCGTGCCTTGAAGGGCCGACTGGGCATCCACCTCCGAAGCCCCCTCTACGGACTCCCACGAACCCCACGTCTCCAATTCCAGCCTTCCGCTCTTATGACGGGCTGCGCACGGGGTCCCCACAAACATCTCTTGAACCTAGCCATGCCGGGCGTTGCTTTCGGCCTTCGAACAGCTCTTGATGGCTCACAATACGACCAGTAGGACGGTTCAACTGATGCTCACGCTGTGTGCCCTCCCTAACCCCGTGGCAGAACCTTGACCTGCTTTGCATTCACCGGCGTTTCAACCTGCAAAAGCCTTGTGCAATCTGTGGGTGGCTCGCGAAGCCACAGGCTTGGATGGCCTGCAAGAAAACAAGGGATCTGGTGAATAAGGTTACAGTTACCTTCATTGGGATTACATGTAACTGTAACCACAGTCATAGCCAATGCCAGTACTAGAACTACAACTGTAATCATAAGTATCCGCAGCGATCTTACTTAGAAGCCTTCCTAGCGGCGACTCCTGCAGTCGTTTTCCTCTAAGCAGCGTTTGACTGTCGAGGGTTTAGGGGTTTGGGGCTTCGGGGGTTTAGGGGCTGAGGTTTTAGGGTTTGGGAGCCGAGGTACTACATGGCGCCCTGGGCAGCCATGTGGCTCTCATTGATAATGTTAGTCTTGGAGGAGCGCGGATGTGATTTGCACCCCCCTTCTGAAGCCATTCGACGTTCAAAATGCTTCGATTGCTCCACGTCTATGCAGGGCGGCGAGCCCTTGTTCTTGTTACTGGCGGTGTTCGAACCCCAAGGGACCTCGTGGCGAGTTTAAGATGTCAATGCTACGCTGATGCCTTTGGCTCGCGTGGTGTGAATGTGGCCAGGTTGCGGCACGATGGAGAGGGCGGCATAACTGGCGCTGGCCAAGTGATTTTCCTCTTGATGCTTTCAGGTGCCGTGGTACTTTTCTGTAATATACCCTAACAAACTACTATAGTATATTACAGCATGCTATAGAACACGAGAGTGTACTATAATACTGCATGATCAACCTTTCAGTCGTTTCGACTGGAGATCAGCCACAGGCTTGAACGCGTGCCTCCTGAACATCGCCAACTTCTTGGTGACGTCCTACACGAGCCCAGTGCGGGGCTGGGCGCGGTCCTGCAAAGTTGCTAGGCTTCAGATCAAATCAGATCTGTAAGGTCACTCTTCAAGTTCTTGGCAACGTCAAGAGCTGTCTCTCCATTGCTGTGTCTGTGGCGATTTTCAGGACGAGCTTGGCACGTGTACTCCATGTGTCCTGAACAAGCTTGTCCACTCAACGTCCTGTCGCAAGGAATAGCTTGACTTTGGAGCAAGCCCTCGGAGTTTGCACCTGCTTGGTGGGAGTGTGGATGTACAACCAAAAGGCCGGCAAAATCGAAACCCGGAAACAGCTAAAGCCTCAAAGCCCTTAAGAACCTTCAAAAATCTCTCCATTCAAAAGTTCCCAACTCCCTGAATCCACCAACCCCCCTATTATTCTCCTTAATCCCCCCAAACCCAATGGCCCGGGCCCTCAAGAACTACATCTTTAGCTTGCAGGCCTCTCCGGCGGGGCCGTCCACTGCCAACAAGGTTCGCCGGGTTAGCGAAAGCCATGGAACCCCGTTTCGGGGTTACTCTTTGGGAGCCTTTGGGGGCTTAGGCTTTAGAGGCTTTGGGGCTTTGGGTTTATGGCTGAATAAGGGCTGAGGGTTGGGCCTTCAGGCCTTCCGGGTGCCGCTTGAGCAGGTGGTTTTAAGGCCTTTGCGGTTTCATGATAGCTTCGGCCTTGGGTTTAGCCTACACCCTGAGCCCGAAGCCCTAAACCATTGAGCTTCGGAGTTCCGGTTCAGGGTCCAGTGGCGGACGGCTGAAGGCAGTTTGGAAGAGTTTCTTCTCTCATAGAGCCCGCCCAGAAATCGCCATATCAGTCCCATAAACCCAGCAGAATCCTTTAACGCTCACCCTGGAGCCGGTTTAGGGTCTAGGGCCTAAAGGGCCTAAACCCCCAAGCCCCAAACTACCAGCTTGTTCAAAAGTGTCCCCGGAGGCCTCGGATGGTGCGGCGGCCGTTGAGATGCCACGCCTAGGGCGAAGTTAACGACGCCCTTTTAGAGGTAAAAGACACGAACAGTTTGTTTTTGTTTGTTTTACGTTCTTTTTGAGTGAGGGCTTTGGGTTTAGGGCTTAAGCCGAGGAGCTTTTTTGCGTCTTGCGTTGCGTCACTACTCCTTTCTGCGCTCCTCGGACTGAAAGAGGATACGTGGGTGGTTGTCAAAATTATGGTCCCGTTTTGGGTACCATCAATAATGGGTGCCGTAGTATAATAAGGACCCCAAAAGGGACCATAATTTTGACAATCACCCACATGAAGAGATGCTCCAATTGTGCAGTTCAAGCCCAAGCTGACAGGGGGGTTATTCGGGCAGTCTCCGACTTCACGGAAGCATCCTCTTTGAGGCCTGTTGCCTGCGGCTTGCGGCACAAGATCCGTTCGCTGCAAACGGCTAGGACGTCTACCGGCGTAGCCCACTTGAACCCGAGTTGGCTTGCCAGATGCAATCGGCCAGGCAACCGAAGCATCGCCACCCTTAGCTCCCAATCTCCAAACATGTAAACCCTTAGCTGCAGCGGTTAAACCCTGGCAGCCCCAAGCCCGACACCCTTGAAGCCCCAAGCTCTTCCCCGGGCCGGGCCCCTCGTTTTGCAAAACTACGAACCTGCATTGCCCCTTTAGGGATGTGGGGCTTGGGGCCACGAGCGGAAAAGGTATGCTAAGGTCTTCACAGAAATCCGAGGGAGAGCAACTCTCTGATCCTTTGGGTTTACTCAGGGCTCAGACCCCAAGCCCTAAACTTTAAACTCTAGACTTCAGGATTCAGGGTTTCAGAAGTTGACCGTTTCAGATTTGAGAGTTCTGGTCCTCAAAAATTTAGGGTGGTTGTGGATTATATCCAGTGAGCCATGAGCAGTTCGCAGCAGTCGACGCTTCACTTCGTGGGAGCCTCAGGGCAGGTCAAAGCGGATCAAGAAGAATACCTTGTAGGGTCTAGAGTTTACGGCTTACGTCTGCAGTGTTTCAAATGTTGGGACTGGGATTTCGACAGGTTTGGTATTGGATTTATACTGCAGGTTTCTTGAGCTTCGATTACAACCCTATGTAAGCCTTACGCTGCACATTTAACCCGTAATCTGCAAGTCTTAGACCATACCAGTGTGCTTGAGGGTTTCGGGTCTCGCCCAGTGCCCGAAAGGTTGGCCCAAACTTGGCAGACATCCTGTAAATACAAGATCCTCAACCTTGAATCCGCGTTGTAACAAACCCCACCTGCAAGCCTCAAACGAGCCGCGTGAGACAATAATTCAAAGAAAAAGCCTGAAGCTTAAAGCTCAGTTAAGTTAACCCTTATGAAACCTCAACACCTGACCAAACCCGAATACCTACCCCGAATATCCCCGAATCATACTTATGAAATCGCTAAAGCCCCGTGTGCCATCTGAAAATACACTGTAACCCCGACAGACGCCCTAACCGACAGGGATCTTCCCCAACCCTTCATGTACCCTGACCTTAAACCCTACACTCGAACCCAGAAGCCACCCCCAAAAAATGCAGAAGCCCGTGATAAACCCTCGCACACCTCCTCATATCTACCCCTTCAGAGCACCATTGGACCCCGTAGACAGAGCCTCTCTGAGATCCTACTGACACTGCCCGCCGTGTGCAAGATTCCTGTCTTCAAAACTTGGATGGAACCCCTCTAGCACTTTGTTGCACACTTGTGGAGCGTAACCCTTATAGAATCGCAGCACCTTGTGGAATCCTCATGGAACCCGTCTGGAATGAACCCAAATCGAAGCCTTGTACAATCCTGCTAAGTTTCTTTTAGAGCCTGTGTAGACCCTCGAACCTAAACCCTAGACCATGAAGCCTTAACCCTAGACCCTGAACTATAAAAACCTCGAACCCTAAACCTTAGCCCCTCCATGTCGGAGTGCACTCGACAGAGTTCTGCCATCTTCTCAAAAAAGAAGCCCTCCATGGTGCAAGGTGTTGCCATCCGTGGCAGTGCTCGGTACCTGCCTGGCGCCGGCGATCCTGGTGGCCGTCGCGCGGCGACCAGGCCCGGTGGTTCACAGGGGGTAGGGTTTAGGGTTTAGGGTTTATCGGGTTTAGGAGCTTCAGCATATCTTTTGGTGTAGTTTTTTGGTCTTAGGGGGCCAGGGGCGTTGGGGCTCAGGGATTTGGAGTTCAGAGTGTTGGGGCAGGGTTTACGGGCTTGAGAGGTTTTAATTGGCAGTTGATACTAGAAGGCTGTTTCAGGGCCTTTTCTGAGCTTTTACGGGGTCTTGTAGGTTTCCAAAATTCCAGGAAAACCCCCAACCTAAATACCTTAAACCCTAAAATTTCTGAAGCCTGAAACGGACACCACCCCCGAAAGCTAAATCCTAATCCCTGAACCTCGAACTCCAAACCCCTAAAGCTGAACCGTAATCCTTAAATCCTAAACCCCATTCCTTAATCGGAAAACCCTATAGTCCACTCCAGAATGCCCCCCGGAGGCTCGCCATTGGGAGAGGAGGCCAGGAATGCGGTGGTCAAGCCGCTGTGAGGCCCTCGAATCTTCCAGGAACTTCGGGTGTTTCAGGTTTTGGGCTTAAGTTTTTGGTGGGTTTAGGGCTTAAGGTTTTGGGGGGTTTAGAGTTTTAGGTTTTAGGGATTACGGTTTTGAGGGGTTTTCTTTTTTGGCTCATTGTTTGGGCTTCGGGTTTAGGATGTTCGGTTTAGGTTGATCCCTTGTGATGGAGGACCCACACACAGGCTGGTTCTCTCTGGGTCTGGGATCTTCTCTCAACAGCCTAAAGCCGAATTCGCTCCTGCATCCGGCTCTTTATGGTTCCTGTCAAGAAATTGGGAATCGTTGTTGAGGGTTTTGCACTGGGTTAGAGAGGTGGTTGAAATTGAAACCAGAGCGAAAGAGACCCGAATCTAGATCCCTAACCAAGTACATAGATCCGCAAAGCACAGGATCGTTATATCAAAGATCCCTCCTGCTTGCAGGAACCACGAAGGTCTGGAGAACACCCCAACGGTAAAACATCCTCTACAACGTTTTCGAACCCCATTATACTAAACTTGTTGTAAAATCCTTCAACTGAAAGCCCTCATGCATGTAGAACCTCTCAAAGAGACTTTGAGGTCATTGCTTTCTTTGCTGATCATCGTGCTTTGCTGCGTCTTCCTCCTGTCAAACTACAGCACCTTGTCTTTCCGGGTTTTGGTTGTGGAGGCATTACAGCTGAAAGGGTTCACAGTATGGGTTTGGGGTTTGTAAGGGTTTTGGGCGTTTAGACCCGTGGGATTTGGGTTTGGGGTGCCTAGGGATTTCCTGTCGAACTACGACGCTGCTTCCGAAATATTGCTTGGGGGCTCAAGGGGCCTAGATGGAGTGATTTTACAGGGTTGTTTTCAGGAATAAGTACTGCAGAGCAGGCCCGCCAGGAGGTTTTTTTAGGGTCTCGTGGCTCAGTGGCTTCGGGGTTTCATTAGGATTTCAGGCTTAGGGCACTGCGTTGCATTTTTTCGGGCTTATTGTTCAGGGGTCTAAGAAACATGATTGTTTAGGCACCCTAAGCCTTAAGCCCCTTACCATCCTCATTGCTGGAAGCCCCGAGCCTCTTGAAAGTCCTCTCAGACTTCCATCATCAGGTCTCTTCGGCAAGCCCAGAATATTCTGCAGCCATCATCGAAATTAGGGTTTCAGGTCAAGAGTTTAGGATGAAGTGTTTAGGGTTTGGTCTAGGCCCGGAATCCTTGAATGTAACCCCTGCGCTACGCCCAGAATTGTTCCGAAGACGATTACCAGAAGCGCTATCTAGTTTCGGGAGCATTCCTCAGCTGGGGTTAGCTGGACTGTCTGGGAAGTCGCAAGGGGATTTAGGCTTTCTTTCAGGATGATTGCCTCTGCTAGAGAGAGGAATCTCAATCGGGCTTTTTTCGGTTGATAGTAAGGCTTCGAATATTTCGGGTTTGTGTTAAGGCCACCTTTTCTGTGAAAGGCTCATGTTACTCAACTCAGCCGTAAACCCCAAATGCCAAACCCGAAACCTTCAAAACCCCTTCTTTTTTCGTGCAAAAGAAGCAAGGTGTCAGCAACCTTTATCTCTTCGCCGTGTACAGCCTACTCTTGGCTTTGGCAAACCTTTTAGCTGACCGCCTGGCCAGGCAGAAGGCCTGGTGGTGGCAAACCCATACCCTAAACCCCCCAGGGTCCAAAAGGACTTCAAACCTATCCGGGAGTCGGTGAAGAAGCGCAGAAAATATGAATCTTAGCCCTAAAGCCTTAACCTGAACCCTGAAAAGTTCGCTACCCTCAAGCACAGCCTCCACCCGAAACCCTAAGTCCAAAGGCTCCTCGTTTTGGACCTTGAGCTCATTCAGTCCTCATGACTTTAGGGTCTAGTCACCGCGCCCCATCCCGAACCTTTCACCAAAATACGGGCGTTAACCACAATCTGTTCTAATGGTTAAGGCCCCTACATGAAGTCCGAAACCCTAAAGCCTCAACCGTCTTGGTTTTTGAGTGCGCCTTGTTTTGAAATGTTGGGTCTGATTCAAAGGAAAGGCCTTTAGTGACATGCTCCGGCTTCACGTGGCCTCATGAGAGTTATTAGGTACTTCATTGTGTTCCAGCGCAGTACCATATCATCCTTTGCTTGCGTTCATGTTCTTGTCAGTATCTCGATTTCCCCGGTCTTGTCTCATCATCTTGGCTTGTTTGTGCTAGAGTCTCCGTCTGTTTAACTTATCCGTCCTTATCAAAGCTTGCCTTGTCTTAACATATCAATGCTTGGCTGCATTTGCAGCTTACCATTTGCCTGACATGCTCCTTATCTTTAGCTTCCCTTGCCTTATTCAACCTGCTTCCATCTGACCCCATCTTACGTGATCTCACCTGATCTTGTCTGATCTGATTTCACTTTGTCTGATCCGATTCAATGTCTCGTCCGACCTCCTCTCCCCTTCTAACTATGTTTATACTTATATGCCACATACATGCATGCATACATGCATGCATACGTGCAAATCTTGTGCTTGCCCATCTCGTGCCATTTTTATCGTGCTGTGCCTTTTCTAACCAGGTCCGTACCTTCATCTTCGATTTGTCGTACATGCAACTCCGAAACCAGTCAAACTCCGAAAGCCTTGCTGGGTTCAGAGGTCGGGCACAAAGGCGGGTTTAGGGTCACCAGGGGTGAACAAGGGTTTTGATGTTCTGGTGTTTTTGGATTTTACAGATGGGGGCCTGAATGATCAGTGATACGATTACTGAGAGTGTCCTGTTGCGTTTGTTCAGCAGAAACCTTCCGAACCCTCGTCTGAAGGGGTTTGGAGTAGGTTGCAGCAGAAGTCTGTAGGGACTCTACGACGGTTTTGATTTCTTGGTTAATCAAACCCCTGTATCATAGGGATTATCAAGTGTAGGCTTAGGGGTCTCGGACAGGATTTAGAGTGCCGGGTTGGGGGCTGGAGGCTTAACAACACACTGAGCAACGTTCTAATTCGAAAACCCAAATTCTAGATGCTACGCCCTCCGAAAGCCCGGTCAGGTCTGGCCATTCCTGGCCGTGTGGCACTTCTTTAACCTGCTGTCCCCTGTCCCAAGAAAGGTATCAGGTTTGAGCGTTTGAGGTTTTGGGGCTTTGGTGCTTCCGTGGGGTTCTGAGTTGTAGATATGACTCTACAGCCTGCACCAACCTGCAACCTCTAAAGCCGGAAGCCAGCTCCCCGGCTCCTGATGCCCTGACTGAGGGTACATTCGATGCTTTGAGTTGTTTCGAGATCCTGCAAATGGGATGATGGGTCCATTTACCTAGGATCCTACTACGGAGGGACAATATGCACGAACCAGCCTAGTCATGGAGGTTTGACTGACGAGCTTCAGCTTCGGAATGGCCTTGAGATAGTTGAGAAAACACGTACCCCGGGCATGTTTCCTAGTGTAACTACAAGTACCAAGTTAGGACAGAACGAAGACTCATCAACTGAACATTTGGCTCAAGGAAAACAAGTGCGATTGCTGTACTTGTTGCTGTTCCTTGCTAGAACACTTGTGTCTCTTGTGTTCTTGTGGTTAACAGCCTCAGCTTTGAGAGTTTCGTTTGTGTTGTGGCTAGGTGAACTAGAGCCTACCTGAGCCATAGCCGTGCATATTTCTCCACCGTCCTTTGGTGTAGAGAGCGAAATCGCATTGTGTAGGGCGCATCCGTTGTCCTGCCTCGTACTGACACTCCCCGCGTAGAGCTAGAGCCAAGCCACCGGGTTGAGTTCCATATTGCAAACATTACGCACTTCAATCACTGGGTTAGATTCATACAACAACTGCGCGTGCGACAAAGAACACGTGCACTCATCAGTCATCCGCTGAATCTTTGGACCAGACTTGCAAGGGCCCTAAGGAAAAGGGTTTATAGGCAAGCCAGACTAAGGGTTCAAGAACTTGTCACAATTCGCAGGTGGTTTAGTCGTAGACTTGAGGAGGTACCTGTCCCGTGGTTTCCGCTTCGTGGACCCTCCCCTTGGCCTCAGGCACCACCTTAGTCACCGTGTATGCCCAGAGCAGACGGGCATCCGACTGTGTGTGAAACTCTGCACGACTGGTTTGTGGATCTTTACTATAGCATAAGACTTTGGGTACTTGAGACGTTCTTCCCCACTTACCTTGAGAATCGTAGGAGGTGGAACAGGACTAGAACGCGCTGGCGAAGGATTGTTCGCAGGTCCATTGAATCGTGGTTTCGCACATCCTTCTTCTTGTACCGATTGCATCAGATACATAGGGTTACCCAATTCCGATACGCAGACGACTATATCGATTGGGGAATCCCGAGATATTACCCATAACTGAAAGGTTGCGTTTGCGCCTGCCTCCGCCTGCTGCGTCGAGGCTGCTGCATTGCAACAGGCTAAGGCGTCACTGGATTACCGCGCTGGCATCCCGCCACCGGTGAACTTAACCTGACCTCCAAGCCTGAATTCCCGACCCGTGTCTGCTTGAGCAATTGAGTGGACTTGCAAATTATCCAATCAAGGATTGTGGCGAGTACCCATACACCTCTTCCAAGACCCGTTCACGGTTTAGGAAGGCCTAGGGCTTTGTGGTGTGACGGGTTTAGTGAAGGGTTGCAAACGGTTTCCCATCACCGCCATCGTCCCAAACAACATCGAAGGCACATCCTACAGTCCCGCGGTTCTCCCTTTAGGTTGAGGACTTGTGGTTGACTGGGTTATTGCCCTCCTGTTGGCACCCCGCCACAGGAGCAACAATCAACAAAGCACCATTGCCCGAGCACTGAAATCAAAGATTCAGGATTCGGCGTCAAAGACGATTGTGCATCACCTCTGTGCTGGCTTGAAGCCGACGGATTGCTGGTTAGTGTGGTTGGCGACGGTTTTCCGGTTATTAGTCATCCGAGGAACCGTTAAGGCTGTGAAGTCGAGCTAAGGCAGTTCGCACACACATCCATTCACCTTTAGAGCCATTCTAACGGCACGGGGGAAGGTTGAGTGAAAGCCACTAGGACGGCAATTGGGTCGTACCATCGGTCTAATAGAAGCTCCGATGGACGCTACAACACAGCGCATTTTGGATCTTGCGCCGACTATTGCATCTGACGCTGAGATCAGCGGGCGACTTCGAGCTTTTCTTGGAACGAAGGGCGGTGGGGCGAATAAGAATAGAAGGAGGAAGGCTACTGCTGTAGAGCTGTATCGTGGTCTTCAGCGTCACCTTCATTCTTTGGAGTCTCACGAAGCGTCGCAGCTGCTGATTGAAGTTGAACAGCGTCTTGCTGTGGTGGACACACCTGAGTTTATCTTCACTCAGAGTGTTGCGCTTTTTCCTGATCGGCCTGAAGACTACCCTGATATCGCTGTGCCCGCTTCACCTTCTCCTCCGGCGGATGATAATGCATTGACTGCTGCGGCGGCTGTGGCTCCCATTTTGGTTGATGATCCACCCGCTCCGGCTACTCCTCCTTTGGATGATAATGCATTGACTGCTGCGGCGGCTGTGGCTCCCATTTTGGTTGATGATCCACCCGCTCCGGCTACTCCTCCTTTGGATTTTAATGCATCGTCCGCTGCGGCGGCTCCTCTCTTGATTGATGATTCTCTTGAGACACCCGCGCCGAGACCTCCTGCTAGTGCCTCGGCCAACTTGCCTCATACTCCGAAGCCCCCAAGGTCTAGACCAAGAATAAGTGGTATTAGGACGCCGGTTCCTCCACCTTCTAGGCCCAAACACTTGGGGATTAGAACGCCAATCCCTCCATCTGCAGGACGGGAGGCTCCAGAAGGGGGCTACTTGGTAGTTCGCCCCAAGAAGCGGCCAAAGCCGCCACAGGACCTAGAGGGAGAAGATTTGACCCGAGAATTCCCAACGATTCCCGAGTCTTTCCTTCCTCGTAGTGTTGATCCGGTTGTTGAGGGTTCGGTTAATTCTTGGACAACAAGAGAATGGGAGGAATATAATTCTAGACAGGAGCCATCTTCTGCTTCTGTTGTACCGGCTACTGTGCCGCAGCCACCAACGCCGCTGCCATTGGAAGTGCTACACACCTTTAACGACACATCAGAGTTTGGCAGACATCTTCAGCGAGCATTGCAGTATCGGGCAGGGGTGCGCTTTGTGTTGTCCCTCGACTTCCACAAAGTCTTTGACCGGTCTTTCGCAAGCACCGGGGAGGTTCTTAACGCTTGAATGCGCGACCCGATGTACTCGTGCTGCTATGCAGCAAATGCTCCACGAATGGCCTGATTGAGAACGCGATTGATGCAATCCGCCGCGTCTGTAGGACGAATCGCTACGCCGTTCGGCATTTTGCTTGCCTTTTTATTCCCAGGCCAGATAAGTCGACCCAATTATGGAACTCGTTGCGCGACGTGGAGGCTTTGCAGAACCTGCCCCTCGTACATATTGATGACAAATGGGACATCTGCGCTGAGTTCAACAGGTGGCATCTGGAGTCCTGGAAAGGCATCCACCTTCCTTGGGGCGGTCGCCGTGAGCTGGCCGACATCGTGTCGCCGGTAATCGCCGGGTGGCGCTGAAAGAGTCCCACCTTTGATTGTGATTTGGTCCCTAAGTAGACAGGTTATCAAGCCCAAGTTCCTCTTCGTTGTGTGCTGCGGCATTTTGCTTAGTGCTGCACCCGGGGTGGATTCATTGGATTGTGATTCGGGTCTTAAGGTTCATTCTTTCGGGTTTGTGACGTTGGCATTCCGCCTTCCCACGCTTGTTAGGTGCTGCGGCATTTTGCTTAGTTCTGCACCCTTGCGTGGTTTCCCATTGGCCCGAGAACCGAAAACAATTGCAAACCGAACATTGTGGTGTTGGCATTCTGCCACCCACAGTGGTAACAATGGCGTCTTCACATGAGATGGAGACGGATCCCCTGCAGATCTCTTCCACTTCTGCCTCCGACGAAGCGGCAGCTGCTGTGCAGGCACCGGATGTGTCATTCGGGTTATCGGTCGTAACCGCAACTAAACAAAGTAGCGGGAGCGAAAGCTCACCCAGGAGTGCGAGTAGAACCGCATCCGAGGGTAGGATTGTTGCTGCATCATCATCAAACAGGCCTTCGAGGGCTTCTAGTCCCTACCATAGGAACAAAACCGCCCCAAAACCAAAGCACGTGTATGCGTGCGAGGTTGCAAAGCCTAAGATGCCAACGCCTTCCGGTAATCCAGTGACGTTTGGACCACCAACACAGGAGGTTCATCTGCATAAGCATCAGCAGTTGGGTGTCATTGTACAAGGAGTTGACCCTCAGGTTCATTCCCAGGCATTGGCGCAAGCCCAGATTGTTGAAAGCCAGGCAGTAGCATATGCTTCCGAGGTTCAACAACAAGCTCAGGATCACGTCCAGGCTATCGCCGCCAACATGAGCAATCAAGCCCAAACACGGGTTCAGGCCATCGAGCAACAGGCGCAAGCTATGGTTTCGGAGGTTTCCGTTGAAGCTTCGAGGCAACTGGCAATCGCAAATGAGACCATTGCTAGCTTGAAGCAACAAAACGAGATGTTAGCTCGTCAACAGCAGGAGCTTTACAGTCAGATTGCGAAGTTGCAAAGCATCGTAGCGGAAGTTAAGGCCGGTGCTGTGAATACGAGTGTACCTCAGATTCCCCAAACCCAAAATGGCGCGGAGATTACTGAAGCGCTTAAGGCCATGGCATCACATGTTGGACAAACCATGAATGAGCTTAAAGATGCAGTGTTGTCCTCGTCCGCCGGAAATTCACCAAAGGCGAAGGGGCGCAGGGATCATAAGAAGGATTCGGATTGTTCGGTATCGGGGATTCCACTTGGCAAAGCTGCTAAAGCCCCGTACTTATCCAGTCCCCCACCTTATGCATGCGAGCGACAAGCATCAACGAATTTCTTTGATGCATGGGCACGGTCCTCATCATCACTTGCCAATCGCCCATCGGCTTATGCATGTGAGCGGTCGGCAACAACATCATCGAATACGAATGCATCGCCTGTGTTCACGACACCATTCTCTAGCCTAAGACCTCTAGCGGGACAGGCTACAAGTAAAGGTATCGGGATTGGTGCGGGTTTTGCGCCTGCCATCACACCCATCGCTGGGCCGCCGGGCCCGCCACCGCCTCCTGAGCCTGAGGTCTTCAACATAGGAGATCCCGAGGAGGGTGAAGAAGAAGAAGAACAGGTTGATGATGATCCCATTGTTGAGCCGCGAGCTGCTGGTAACAATGATCGGGGTTATGATGGTGGTGCTGATGCGCAGCCTCATGATGGAAATGAGGAAGAGGACTATGAAGCAGCTACTTATAAGTATAAGGATCTTAAAGACCTGAAGATGCCACAGCTTCCAAAGGATAGTGTGGGTTTCCGATCGTGGCGGAACGCGCTACTGACGCAATACTCTGCTATTGATCGCACGGGTCAGGCCAGGATTCTTAGATGGCTGCAGGTATGCATTAGAACTGAGGTGACAAACCGCGAGATTGCACAGCTTCAGAACAATCCTGATCAGCTCCCACGGTTAGACTCATACCTTGCATCGCAGATTTCGGATTCGAGGTATATGAAAGGGGAGTTCGGGCTTGAAGTGCAGGCGTACATTGAGAGGGCGCACGCACATGGAGTTTTACCATCTGGTCGAGCGATGATAGCAATGCTTTCGCGCAGGTTTCGCGTAGATCGGGTGAGAGGTGCTACGGTCACACAGCAAACGTTGTTGGCTGTAACGTTGGACGGATTCTCATACAATCAGATGCAGACTTTTAAGGAAAGAGTCGAATACATTCTGAATGGGATAGCCCCTGAGCACTGGCCGTCTGACGCGACCTTGTTTTCGTGGTTTTACTGTAAGATTAAGAGTTCAAGGGGAATGCAACGGATCATTGACAAAGTTAAGGATTCCTCCCCAACTTCCCGTAGGAGGACGTTCGGATGGCTCTGGGAGCAATTCTCAGATCACCTCGCAGAGCTGCGTGAAGACGCCAACGAGCGTGACTTTAGGGAAGCAATGCTTAGAGAAACCGAGGGTAAAGGGAATAAGGCCACGGCAAAGCCTAAAGGTCAGGATGCTAATGGAAAGGCAAAGTCGATTGCAACAGCAGTTCCCGCAAAGGACACCGCCGTTCCAGCAGCGCCCGGAAAGCTTCCCAAAGGGACACCAAAAGGTAAGGCTAAGGCTAAATCCAAGGCTAAGGCTAAGGGTGGAGCCAAGGGTGACGGATCCGGTGAGGATAAAGGCAAAGGTAAAGGGAAAGGTAAAGGCGATCCAAAGGGTCCCCCGCCAAAGGCGGATGCAAGCGCTAAGGCTAAAGCTACCGTACCATGTGTGTTCTTCCCAAAAGGAACATGCAACCGAGGCAAAGACTGTCCATTTTCACATGAGACAGGGGGGAGCGGTAAGCCCAAAGGAGCTTCTACTTCATCAGCCGCGGTAGCATTGCTACTCCCAACAACGGCCGCAGGGAGAGCTATCGGAAGTGCAACACGTGTTGGCAAATCCGCCACTCGTGATTCCCACAATAGCCTGTTGCGTATCGGTTTCAACGCCGTTTGCAAAGCGCTTGCTACACTTGCCACCTTTGTTTGTCCTGACTTTTCTGCGATTGCACATGAAGCTTGGACATCGCAATCCCTCGCAGCGCCTGCCATTCTTTCGTTGCCAGCCGGGGTTCAAAGGGCTTCGGGTTATAGCTATAAGCTTGACTGGATAGCGGATTCGGGTGCAGGTCGCAGCTTGACCTCTTTTGAGTCGTTGAGGGCTCAGGGTGTTTATCCTGATGACCTAGTATGTCACGAGGATGAGCCAGTATCATTTGAAACGGGCAACGGTAGGACTGAAAGCAATAGCACCTTCAACACTGTTGGAGCTATCTTTGGGCATCACAAAAGCTACGTGCTGAATAGTTGCCCCACTGTTCGGAGTATGGGCGAGCTCGTCACTCAAGGTTACGCCTTCATTTGGATGCCAGGTGAATTACCGTATTTTGCGCCCCAGGACGCGATACAGCTAGCAGCTGATAACACACGGATTCATAAGGCAGCTAGGGTAGAAGGTAATGTACCGATCTTTTCCGAAGAAGTTCAGTTCGCTATGCCGGCCCAAAAGAAGTTGATGCATGACTCAGCCCGTTCGTCAAAGACCTCAAAACGAATCACTGTTGATTCGGAGTCACGTGAAATCTTCTATGATCCCGGAGTCCCTAGCTCAACAGCCGCAGGATCAAGGGATCCCGATCCGACCGTAGAAGTAGAGGAACCAAAGGCTCCCGAAGAAGATCCCGATCAACCAGTGCCGCCACCACCGTTACCGCCACCGGCAAAGCTACCAGGTGATGGCGCGTTGGCAGATTCAGAAAGAGAGTCAGGCGAAGAGGATGGGCTTTCTAGGCATCGGAGACTTGTAAAAGAAGCGCAGAGTCTTGAGCATAGATTGTCCCATTTTCCAAAGAACCCGGCATGCCCCACATGCCAAAGGAGCAGGATGTATCGAAAGCGAGTCACGTCGAAGCGCACGGACCCACTCGAGGACCGAGGAATGCTGCCCGAGGTGACACAATTTGGGGAAAGGATCGCCACTGATTTCATCATCGTAAGAAAGCTTAAAGACGGCAAAGAAAATGCAGTCCAAATAGTGCGCGATGAATACTCAGGATGGATTAGAGCTTATCCGATTGCAAAAAGGGACACGGATTCGGTTTCGAGAAACCTTCTGTTGTTCTTAGGCCCAGCGTATGATGATCGAACAACCGTCATGTGCAAATCCGATCAAGCAGTTGAGATTGTGGCTGCGTGTAAGCGGTTGGGCTTCATACATGAGGGTACGCTTGAAAATCGTTTTCCCCACAATTCACAGCTTGAACGAGACATCAGAACCATTGAAGAGATCGCGAGAGCAACGCACTTAGGTGCTGGCTTCGAGGTCGTTCCGGATTTATGGCCGTTAAGTGTAGACTATGCGGCTACAATGTTATCTGCAAAGCACATTGCTGCTGGCAAAGATCAGACTCGCCACTGCCTCGCAGTTGGCACGGAGTTCACTGGACGCAAGCTTCTGTTGGGACAGCTCGTGCATTATCGTGTTGACCCTACGTTGAGGGATAAGATAGCTCCTTCAACGAATCCGGGTTTGTTCGCTGGGTTTAGATATGATTCGGGCCCAAAGAGCTTTAAAGGGGTGTTGTTTGTTCTGGATTACCAAAAGATCAAGAATCGCACTCCCGGTTATGCACTCCCCATAGCTGTTCCTACCGAGGAGGTTTGGGTTGACGACAAACAGCCACCACAACTTCCTTTGAAGCGTGCTGCCGAAACTGCGTTAGCAAACTTTGATCAGCCAAAGCTAGATGACATTCAACCTTTAGACATACCGTTTGCTGCGATTGATGGCGTGACCACGCCACGGACGCACAATGAGTATATTACCATGGATAGAGTTTTCAAATTCGGTGCCACACCGGGGTGCCGAGGATGCGAATTCGAATCAACCAAACATACGCCGCTTTGTAGGGCTAGATTCAATGCATTGATTCGCGCCGACAGAATTGCCAAGGCTCCTAAGACACCACCTGTAGCACCTGCTGATCCAGTTGGCTCCCGAGCCACGGAGAATGCAGATCCAGGGGGGTCACATGAAGAGGCCGTGAGTGCTGAACATGTTGAGCAAGGTGCTGTTGGTAAGATTGTTGATGACATTGATACAAAGTTCCTTGAACGGCACTCCGTGATGAATCACGCGAGGCGCATTGCAACATTGACAGAAATGCCAGGCATGAACGTGCTGTTAGAGTATGCTGGCCATGTGGATTCAAAGGTTGCACGAGCCGTCAGTGAGATAGGCGCTAAGTGCATAAAGTTGTCCTCCGATGTAGTTGACCCAACAAACAAAGATCATGTTAATCAGGTTTTGGGACAGCTTCAACATCTAAAGGGTTCTGACTTTTGGATTAATTTGTCCTTCATAGAACATCACAAAGGCAAGCATAAAGCACATCGCGAGGCAATCGAAGATTCATTGCGTCAAACATTGCCACTGTTGCAAACCTGTCTTGACAATCATGGCAGAATAGCCGTAGAAGGACCCCAGAAAGCATATGCGTGGAATCACAAGCTTTGGAAAGATTTTGAGTCAACCAATTGCCTGAAGCGTGTATCCTTCGATGGGTGTATGCTCGGTTTTGAGGGTGACCATTATCCCAAACATCATCCACTGTGTGTTTCGACCAATAGTCTGAACCTCATACAGTACCTGTCTCAGTACCAATGCGATGGCAGCCATGCGCATGAGCACTGTAGCAACGCACATCAGGCATGTGAGGATGCAAGTCCGATCAAGTTCGCCAAAGTTGTTGCAGAGGCTCTCTTTCCATCGCAGGCATTCAAAAGCGTGCCGCACATGACAGGTGCATATGGTATGGTGACACAAAACTTGCCACGAAAGGTTTGGATGCAAGACCCGAGGGGCCTACAGGCAGTACAAAAGGAAGCTGATGGACTCAGGGCCAACAACACTTGGGATGATTCCTCAGCTATCCTTCTGACTAGTCTTCGGAGTCAAGCAAGAGCCCAGAATCGAAAGATTAAAGTGGCAGAGTTGCTTACCTTGTGTGGTGTTAAGCATATAGAGTTGGAACCACACCAACAAAAGTGGAAAGGTGGAATCGTGTATCGTGGTGATTATGTAACGGACGCATCACATAACATCGTCTTGTTTGATGACACAGCGACATCGCCCACAGCGCTTACGTCGCTAAACATGACGTTTTGGTTTGGGTGTAGAAAAGGTTCAACCCTTACTTTTAGTGACGCGATCCAAGCATTTCTTCAAGCAAAGCTCGAAGAAGACACGTGGGTTATTTTGCCTTACGAACTCTGGACCACAGAGATGAAGGAGAAGTTTGATCCAAACGCCAAAATTGCCGTAAAGCTGATGCGGAGCCTATACGGGCATCCACTTGCCGGAAAGTTATGGCAAGAACTTCTTGCAGAGAAATTACGGTCGATAGGAGGCGAAGAGGTCCCAGGACATCCTTCAAATTGGTTGTTTTGGTTTCAGGGTGAGCTCTTAGTCTTGAATATTTACGTTGATGATTTGAGTCTTGCCGGGAGGGCAGATCTTCACCAGAGATTCTGGGATCAACTGCGCAAACTAATCAAGATTGAGCCGGAAACCATGATTGAAGATGGGGCCAGGGTTCTTGGCAGAAATCACACGATTCACCGCAGTCCGAGTCATACAACTGTTACCCTTGACATGCGTGCTTATGCCGAACAGGTCGTTGAGTTGTACTTGGAGTTGTCTGGTTTAGAGCAAAAGAAGTTGCGTAAAGTACCCACGCCTTGTCTCTCTGAAGCTAGCATATCTGACGAGGATCTAGCTGTAGAAGGAGAGCTTAGCGGCGTAGCCGCGCGCATTCTTATGAAGATGCTGTGGCTGGCGCGACTATCGAGGCCAGATCTTTACTTCATTATTGGAAGACTTGCAACCAAGGTCACGCGATGGACCCGATGGGAAGATAAGGTTTTGTTTAGGGCAATAAGCTATCTTAACGGCACAGTAGACCTGTGCTTAACAGCCTCTGTATGTCACAATGAAGAACCGAGTCTTCATGTGTACACTGACGCAGATTTTGGTAGCTGTCCCTTCACCAGCAAGTCCACATCTGGTATTTTCGTTTGCATCGAGACAGGAGAGTCCAGGTTCCCTGTCTTCTGGTCCTCGCGTAAACAATCTTCCGTAGCGCGCTCAACGCCGGAGGCAGAGGCTATCGCCATGAGCACTGCCATGTTTTCAGAAGCGATAAACATTCAGACTTTCATGCAGTACTTGTTGGGTTACTGTTGCAAGACAACATACCATCAAGATAACGAGACCCTGCTTACGATTCTTGCTAGCGGTTACAGCGCTAAGTTGAGGCATTGTGGTAGAGTGCACCGCATCAACATCGCCTCGATGTCGGAGCAAATTGATAACGACTCAGTAGTTGCGACGTACTGCCCTACAAAAGAGCAGATAGCTAACGGCCTTACTAAGGTAATAAACCCCTGTGAATGGCCAGTCATGCTAGTCCAACTAGGTCTTAAACTTGTTCCCAAAGAGGAGAAAGCCCTCATAACCTTAGCAGACACAGTAGCGCGTGCTGAAGCGTTTGCTGGCACCCTGCCACAGCGCATAAATAAACAGCATCTCGTGCAGCTGCTGTCTTACCTACCGCAAGAGCAATCAGCAAGGGCTGAATCTGCAGAAGGTGTTCATTCCTTCGCATCAGGTGCTTTCGTACATGGTGGCATCGTTGGTGTAAGGAATATGACAAGATTGTTTCCCAAAGCGACTGCCGTTATCACTAGGTTCTTTGAACAACTGATGCCCTCGCACACATTTACCACCGTAATCGTGCAAGAAGGTGTAATGACACCGATGCATAGGGACTCGCACAACGCACCCGACTCTAAGAATCTCCTTGTGAGCCTAACGCCGTGCACAGAACCGCTGCTGTGGGTTGAGGATCCTGAAGGTGACTCCCCATGCCCAGCACCAGGCGTTCGCCTACGAGGATTCTTCCTTAAGAGTCCTGCGAGATTTGATCCAAGGCGTTGGCATTTATCAGTTGCCACCAGCAATCCTAGGTTCACTGCAGTTGCCTTTACAATCAGAGACTCGACCAACATCAGTCCTGATGACGGTCACTTGTTAAAAGCGCTAGGCTTCAAGCTCAAGCAGCCGTAGACTGTTGTACATATCAGCATTTGTACAGGCTCATAGAAGCGTTCGTACATGTCCTAAAGGGGGGAGTTGAGAAAACACGTACCCCGGGCATGTTTCCTAGTGTAACTACAAGTACCAAGTTAGGACAGAACGAAGACTCATCAACTGAACATTTGGCTCAAGGAAAACAAGTGCGATTGCTGTACTTGTTGCTGTTCCTTGCTAGAACACTTGTCGTGAGTTTGTTGTTTTGGTCGACAGTGTTTTCTGTAAGTACTTGAGCTTGCATTGCCTCGCCCCGCGCCGCACTGCTAGCTCAAGCTGTCGACCCGGATCGCTTCCGTACTTTTAGCTTTTTCACGAGCTTCAGCATGGCATCTTTTCTACAGCTTGAGTTTGCTGACATTTTCACTTTTGCGAGCTAGCCGCTTTAGCTCCTCCTGCTCCGCGCCATGGGACGACGCGGATTCGTCAAAAGGCCGCGCACCGAGCCCGCAGTCGCATCTGCCAGCACCGCCGTGCCTTCGCCCTCGCATGCTCAGCTTGTTGTTGCTCGCTGGGCACTTTGGCGCAGTTTCCCTGGGCCTTTCAGCATGCCCAGCACAGCCACGCCCTTGCAATTCATCCAGTCGGCCCGCTCTGCAGGCTACTTGCTCGGTTATCTCTGCTTTTATGATTGCCGGTGCCTGGCTCAGCTTTGCCTCGATTTTTACAGGCACCTCTGCACATCTTGGGACATCTCTCCCTCTTGCAGACGCATTCTGCTCAGCGTCGCCTTTCGCAACCGCACCCAGCCTGAGACTTTTTGCTGGCGTTACCAACAGCCTAGGCCCTGCCCTCTAGGTCCTGCCCCGCCTCGTCTTGTTCTGCTCAGGCGCCGCCTTGCTATCTGGAGGCTTTCGCCACGCGTTCCCTTTCAGGCAGAACCTGCTCTTTGCGTCTGTTGGTTTCAGTATCGTGTGGCTGGCTACTTTTTCTGCTTCTTTTGCACAGCCTCTTTTCGCAGTCTGGTTCCAGTGAACAGGGATACTCGTCACGCTTTGACCCAACTTTCGCACTTCTCACCTTCAGAGCTTTTAGCCCTAACTTAAGCCCCTAAGCCTCCCGCCTCGCCCTGCTTAGCTATGCCTTCCGGCTCCGAATGGTTGCGCTATTCCGCCCAGGAACTGCTCCGCAACGCCCCGGCTCCCGTTTGGCGAGCGGAGGATAGCCCGCTCAGCACCGCATCGGAGTGGTCCAGCACGCCCAGCAGCCTCCGTAGCAGCGTCGTGGCGGCGGCGTGCGCTAAGGCAGAAGCTTCCGCATCGCGCCGTGCAGCAGCATGGCTTGCATCGCAACGCACCGCGCAAGGCGCCGCTTCGCCTGCATCGCACGGCCCCTGCTTTGCTGATCTTTCTCTCGAAGAGGATACGCTCATGGACCGTCGCCTTCTGCACAGCATCTGCTCCGCCCTGCTCCCGGACGAGATTCGGGCTTTGCACTGCAGCTCCCAGGCTCTTTGGGAGCAATGGTTAGAGATCCGCACTCGCGATCACCTCTTTTATTTCTGCGATTACAACAGCAATGCACCGCCCTGCGCGGCCCTTTGGTACCGCAGGCCTTTACTGCAGCATGGCATTTCGGCTGTGCCGATTTACTCGCTCTGCGACGCTCAGCCCAGCAATGCCAATGTACTCATTGATTTTTTGCCTGGTGGCTTTTTCCACCCTTATGCCATTGCACCACGGCACAACTGTGGGGCTGCAAGCACCGCTCTTTAGCTTTGCAACGCATTTGCCACGCACTGCAAAACCATTTGCTGCAGCCTTCTGCCGGTTCTCCTTGTTTCCCTTTCCCTAAACCCGCTCTGTGCCCCCCTGCGCCCTGCCAGGTTTTTCTTCGCCGACTTCGTGGACTTCCCTGAGCCCGCTGGCCAAGGCACGCCTGTCGTCTTTCCTGCCTGGGTCGCCCCGACCCAGCCCAGCCTGCCCTCGCTTGGGCCGCCGCTGCTGCTCGACTTCAGTTTCTTGCCCTGGCTCAGGTCTTTTCTTTCAGGATCGCGATCCTGCCCAGCACCGCGGTTTGCTGCTAAGAGCCCCCCTTTGCTCTTCGCTGTTTTGGCTGCGCCCGGCCTTCCTGGATTCAGGTCCATCTGCACACTTTTCCGCTCGCGATCGCATCGCCCAGCCGCTGCTTGACGCCTTGGCCTTTCTTGCCTGTTTTCTGCCTCTTGGCTGCCTGCTCAGGTCTGCACTTCGTCTTCTTCGAGCTCTTTTCGTCTCGGCCTCAGCCTGTGCAGCTCGGCTTCTTCTTGCACTTCACCTGCAGCTGCCTGCACTTACTTTCGTTTCGGCACGCCGTTGCTTCTTTGGCTCAGCGGGCTACGCAAGGCTCGTCGCACAGCTTCTCGGCCACAGGAAAGACTCGCTTTCAGCCCCGCTAGTGGCTAGAGCCGCCCAAGGCACAGCACTGCATAAGCTCTGCCATTTCTAGCTTAGAGCCTCGAAGGCATGCATAGATTTCTCAGCAAAAAAAAACCGTCGCTTCGTTTCGCTCTGCACCTGCACCATGTCTGGCTTGGGCGCTGCCTGGGTCGCACTCGCTTCCGCCTCCAACGAAGAGTTGGTGGAATCTGCACAGCGCCTTGGTCCCCTGCAAAGCCTCAGGCTCAGCGCCTGCCTCACGCACGGCGCTTATTTGGCCGAGGTCGACACGCACTGCAAAGGCAACAAAACGCCTCGCGAACCCCTGCCCACTATTCCGGAACCCCCGGCCAGCTCTGCACCTTCAGATCCCCCTGCACAGCCGACGCCTGCTCCCGCACCAGCCCCTCAGGCGGATCCAGCGCCCACAGCTGACCCTGCACCGCCTGCCGCTGCTCAGCCTGACCCCGCACCTGCCTTTGTTGACCCTCGTGGCACCTATCCCCCAGTCCCACCACCGCAGGCCAAAAGCTCAGTGCCTGTGAAAGCAATGCCTGCATACCCGCCCGGTGCTTTCTACTTGACGCCGGTGGGAGATCAGTTTTTCCTGCCTCCGCATTCTTCTCCAGCTGCCGGCCCTGCCCCGCAGTCCTGGGCCGATATGTCGGACCCCGCACAGCAGCAGCCGCCGCTGGACTTTGTCAACCCGGCACCGCCCCCTGTGCCGATTTGGCCCAAGCAGTTCACGCAGCAAGAAAGGCGCTGCGCAGACCCTGCACCAGCACCTGCCCCGCACCCCCAGCCTCGCCCCGGCACTGCCAAAGAGCGGCGCGAAAGCCGCCCCCCGCCCCGCATCGAAGACTTCATCGCAGCCGCCGACGTCCCCCTCGCACATGCACCGCAAATCGGCACCTGGTGCCAAGCATCGCACCGCACTCCGGCGGAAGTCCGCTGGAGTCGCCAGGCCCGACCGTGGTATCGAGATCGCCACGGTCGGGCCTGCTGCGCAGTCCAATGCGACTCCAAGCACAGCACCGGCGATTGCTTGCCATGTGGCAAGTTGTTCCGCCATGCACAGCCTCTGGCATCAGAGATGCATAATAAGCACCGCTGCTCGATTTGCAAGAGCAAAGAGGAGAGGGAAGAGCAGTGAGCTCCCCTCCCGCACCCGCACCGCACTGCACTGCAAAAAGCGGCCGCCGTCCGTTTCAGCCGAGCTTTTGCATTTCTTCATGTTGTGGTTCATGCACCTTTCCTTTCTTGCTTGCTCAGGTCTGCTCGGCTTTTACCTTCATGGTCACCCAGGCACGTTCTTGCAGCGCCTCTGCTCAGCACTTTCTTTGGGAGCTCGCTACGCACCCACGGTTCTTTTCTGCCAGGCTGCTTCAACCTCCAGTGCCCCGCCTTTTGCTGCCCCTGCACACAGTCGTGTAAGCTCGCACCTTTTTCTCAAAGGCTCTTTTGCTAGCTTCATGCATGCAGGTTGAACCCGCCGGCTTCTTGCTCGAGGCACGTTCAGTCCGTAGCCTGCCCGGGCCTTTCTCTTGCCTCGTTGCACACGTTCTGCTTGCTCCATGCGCCAGCGTTGGAAACGGAAATTCGGCTCCCTGGCGGACCCTGAGGCCAGCCCTGCACCGCAATCTTCAGCCCTAAAACCACAGCAAAGCACTGCAACGGCTCCAACTGCCTCGGACCCGGACGATGAACCGTCGCACCTGCCGGTTTTCTTGGGCTTTTTTGAGGTTGACGAATCAGCCTCTGAAGACGATTTCAGCTCGCCGGGCACACCTGCATCGCAATCAGCCCTGCCCTTCCGCTTAGTTAGGACCTTAAGCCCTCTGCCCGAACCAACCCTGCCTGAAACCCCGGCCTCGCCCAGGGTCCTGCCGCTCACCTGCAAAGCATCGCAGCGACCTGACACCGCCGTTCGGGTGGACTATCCGGGTGATCTGCCCAGACTGCCGCACAGCATTACTCACGGCCTCTCGCGCCCGCGTCGTCGCGTGGTCAAGTATCCAGCCCCCGCCATGGGTTGCCCTAGTCCCAATAAACCTTTCCCTAAGTTAGGTTGTGCACCGCCTCTTCCCCGAGGGGGCCGGCCTCCGCCGCCAGCCCGCACCATGCCACGCAGCCTTAGCCTTAATAAGCCTAAATCGCCTGCTTCGGGGCAAGCCTCGCCCCAGGGTTACATTGCAACTGCACCTTCACCTCCACCTGCTGCTCAGGCGCCCATCCCTGTTCCCCGCGTTCAGGGGGTGCCCATGTCCTTCAGCCGGCGCCAAAACGACATGCGCCGCCAAGCATGCCACACGGCCTGGACCCAAATTTTGGGTATTCTAGCCGGGGCGTCCTTCCTCTGGCAATCTTTGCAGCAAAGCTCTCACGCTCAACAGCACATGCTCGCAGTGCTCAGGCCCTTCTCTCCAGGCACCTTGGAACGCTACTTTCGGGTTACCTTTAATTTCTTTGCCTTCCTGCACAGCTCCTGCATTCTGCTGGCTGCGCTTGCCCTTCATGTCATTTTGGACTTTATAGCCGCTGCCCGCGCCTCGGCAAAGCAAGACCGCGAAATCCATCAAATGACCGTGCCTTCCTGCATTAAAGCCCTTCGTTGGCTGGCTAAACATGCTCAATGGCAGGCTCTCGGCAATGCCCTCTGCAGCCCAGTTATCACCGCCTATACCTTCTCCAGCTCAGCCAAGGATCGCAAAGAAGCTTTGCCGATACCACTGTCTCTGGTTGTTAGCTGGGAACGCCGCGTCTGCGACAACCAGGCACCGCTTACCACGCGCCTTATCCTAGGGGCTGCGCTCCTTGCACTGCACTGCAGCTTGCATTTCGCTGATCTGCAACGCATAGATCTCTCTAGCCTGTCGCTCACATGCCAAGCACTGCACGGCACTTGCTTTGCTACAAAAACCACGTCTCAAGGTCAGCCTTGGGCCTGCCGTCTAGGAGGACTCTCTGGGCGGGACGTCCGCTCCGCCTGGGTCTTGCATTGGCTCGACGTCATACTTCAGGCCACGCACCGTTTCTATGACTCCTTCGCACAGATCGACTTTCTTTGGTTTCACACGGCGCCCAGTCGTATTTGCCTTGCCCAGCTGGCGCCGGCCAGCTACTGCACAGCCTTGCTTTCTCTGAGGTGGGCCTGCACCTGCAACTGGCCCTCTGGGGCTGGGCTCCTCCCGTCGGAGGCCAGGTCCCTCACCTTGCACAGCCTCAAATCGACTCTCTTGGCGGCGGCCGCGCAACGCCGTGCTCCTAAGGACTCCCGCCTTGCACAAGGTCATCACCGCGACAGCGCCGCACTATACTCCCGAAACGACACTTTTGCTAGCCTCGACGTGCAAGAGGACCTCGCCACGGCTGTCAGCACCGGCTGGCGCCCGCAACGCAGCATTGCCCGTGGAGGTCAAGCACCCGTTCCAGAACCTCCTTTCAGCATTGCTCCGGGGCCGGTGCTTCAATCTGTTCGGCCTGAGGACATCCTCAACGGCCCTTGGTCTTGCTTCTCCACTCGCCATGAACACCTGCACGCCATGCAGGCACCGCCTTCTCCTGCCCCGGCAGGCCCTGCCAGCACATCTGCTTTTCACCAGCACCTTGACTCTTTGCTAGATGATCCCATTGAGCATTTCTCTGGAGACGATCCTATCTCGGGCTTTTCTGACGACGACGAAGCCATGCTTGTGGAACGTGCTGCCCGCAACGCCCCGCCTAGCCCCGACTCTTCCAGCGCATCGGAGATGGACTCGGATGATGCCACTGCGGTCCCACTCCCTCTGCCTCTCTGCACAGATAATGCTCTTTTCGCCTGCAACGGCCCGTGGGCATGCTGGCACAGCCTTCTCAGCTCAGCCGCAAGCGACGGCACCCTGCGGTCCGCCTGTGGCACCCGCTTAGGTCTGGGATCGCTTACCAGCGCGGCCCCTCAGGGCCCTTTCTGCAGACGCAAGGCGTGCGTCGCTTTGCGACTTGCCGCGTCGCAAACCTGACCTCTGCCGCCTGCCGCCAAAAACCGCCTCGGTCTTTTGCTCCCCCGCCTCTGCCCTGCACCCGTGTACCCCCTAATCCTCTGAGTTTTTTTCGGGCTGCCCTCCTGTCAGGTACGTGCTGCTCTTCGACCTCTTGCCCTTCGAGGCCTCTCTGGCTCGCTGCCCGCCTTGTCAAGTTTCTGCACTTCTTCTTGGCTCGCAACCGTTCCTTTGCACTTTCTAGTCTTTTCGGCTCGAAACTACTTCTGTTTCTCTCTAGCACTTCTCATCTACTCGATGGCCGCAGATCTTTCTTTCGACGAAGCACCGCACGTGCCGGCAAGCGCGCTTGCCCAGCTTCTTCAATCATGCCAAGTTCCGGACTCGCTGTCCACTGCACTGCACAGCACAGGCATTGAATCCGTGTCGGATTTCGCATATGCTTTCTCAGAAACGGCCGATCTGGATCATTTCTGCGGCGACGACTTTGCGCACATCTGGCTTGAGCTAGATGCACCTGTGCCTCGCATCTCCCCGGCCATGGCCCGCCTTCGCAAAGCCTTGCAGCAAGCAAAAGCTATTTCCGCACCAGCGCCACCCCAGCCACACTCGGCACAACCACCCCCCGCACCGGCCGCTGCTAGCCCCGCAAACTCATGGGCAGAACACGCACCGCCTCGCTTGGATCAATCCGCTGTGCAACGCCTCGTGCAAGCCTTTAAGGACGCCTTTCCCGGCGAGCACCTCGATAGCGATGCCATGCCAAGCATTCGTCTGCTCAGCCTTGTCCATCGGTGGTTTCAACCGGGACACACCATTACCTGGATACCGTGGCAGCTCCGCCTGTCCGCAAAGCAGTATGACGAGATCATACAGAGCAAGGCCACCAAGCAAATCCGCACCGAAGCACACCTCATCAGCACCGCCTTTTTCGACGACACGCCCGAAATGGCTGTCGATCATCTTCGCCTCAGCTCTGCCTGGTTGCAACGCGTGCAAACTGTATTCCGCAATGCTATCGCAATTTGCAACGGAGCGCACCTGCAGCGCTTGAAGGCGTTTGACAAAAAGGTCCTTGACCTCGCAACGCAAACCGTTTCGCCGGACCTGCATTTGCGCACCGTTACCACGCAAGAACTTCTCGTCGCCGATCGAAAGATCTGGCAAGAGATTGCCGCACTGCACAGCTCCGGGTGGTCCCTGGACGATGCCCTGCATGAAATTACCAGCGTCCGCTCGGACATTAGTTCCCTGCTGCAACTCCGTGCCAAGCCCATGCCACCCGTGCCGCCCCTACGCCCCACCAGGGAAGACCGCATCCGCGGTAAAGGCGGCAAAGCCAACGGCAAGGGCGTGCGACAGCCTGGCAAGCAGCTCCGCACCCCCAACTCGGGCAACCAGCAAACCGCACCGCTCGCCACTAAGCTTGGCGACAAGACCCTCTGCATCCGCTTCAACAAAGGCAACTGCACGAACAAAAACTGCAAGTTCGAGCACAAGTGTGCATTTAAGCTGCCCTCAGGTCAACCTTGCGGAAAAAATCATGCAGCCTGCAACCACAAAGTGGAAAAGCCCAGCCCTTCGTGAGACACGCAGGAGATGGCATCCGGGAGCAATCTCTTGCCGGCAGCCCGGAATCAGCGCAGCCCCTCGCCTCCTTCGCTTGCATCCTGCTCAGCCTCCCCTTGCACCTCACCTAGTGGTTCTAGGTCCCGCAGCCCCCCTAAGGCCCCGCCCTCTCAGGTTGCTAGGCCGCCCTGTGCCGCTGCTCATGCACCTGCCCAACCTTCCTCGCAGCAGCGTATCCCCTCAGGCAGCGAAGCCTCCGATTCAGACGACAGTGACTCCGTCTGCCTCGCCTCGGCCTCGCCTGCCGCCACCTGCACTCCCTCAGCCCGCTGCTTACTCTTCTGGCCGCCGGACCTTTTCCAAGATACCAAGCAAATCCACCATTCTCTGCACAGGTTCGCTTCTCCGCCTTCCCTGCAAAACTCGGAAGGTCACTGGCACCCCGAGGTTCTAGCATCCATGCAGGGCGCGGCCTGGTCTGGAGCCCTTCCAGTGCTCTGTGTTCTTGGAGACACAAGCTCTTGCCCAGCGTCTTTCCACCGCAGCCTCTGCGCCTTGCACCGCGCCGCCCACCTTCAAGGCGCACATGTGATCTTTGCATTCCCTCAGCCTTCCACGGAGGAAATTTTTGACATGTACCTGCAACTTGCCCAGGAACTTGCCTCCACGTGCACATGGATGCGCTCGCCTGCCCGCACGCTCATAGGGGTTAGCTGCTCCCTGCACACCAAGCTGCATTCGGACGGCGTCCCGGACCTGCAATCTCTGGCTTCTCTCTGCACAACCGATGTGACGTCGCAGCCGCCTTTAGCCCCACTGCCTTTGAACGCTCTGCACAGCTTAGGAGCGTCCACCTTTCACTGCAAACGCTCCCCCGTTTGCGACGGGGCGGGAAATGTCAGCTCCGCAGACCACATGCATTGCACCAATAAGCCCAGCACACCTCTAGCCACAGTTGCGCACTCCATGCTTGAATACTTGCGTCAAGAGCGACTCCTAAAGCCCATTCTCGAACATCTGCACGCGGGTTTGCCAGAACCGCCCCTCTCGGAACAACATGGTTCCGTCCTGGCAGAAATTATTAGACTGCACCTTGCCCGGCACATGCCATCAGCCGAAGCCCTGCGTATTGAACCAGGCCAGCCATTTCGCCTCGAAATCCTTGAAATGCTCGCTCGCGCTATTGACGACCCTGACACAGGCCTGGTGCCCATTCTGAAGGAAGGGGTGCCCACCGGCGCCTTCTCGCCTCTCCCGCCCAGTGGGCTCTGGCCTTCAGCCCCGCAAAATATCGATACGTCAGCCGACCTTGACCCGCACCGCCTTGAGCACTGCGCGGGCAACTGGACTGCTGCGGAACGCGATCCTGCATTGCTTCAGCAGCCAGTGGACCAAGAAATTGCCGCCGGACAAGTTGCACCCTTCCACGGCTCCGCAGAAGACGCTGCCAAGCATTGGCCGCTCGGCACCGCAATTGGCAAACTCAATATAGTTCACGCGGACGGCAAAGATCCTCGCCTGGTTCTCGATAGTTCCGTCTGCGGCTTAAACCCATCCGTGCACCTCCCGGAGCGGGTCTCCATGCCAAGCGCCCTAGATGTGCAACGCACCTTCTTCGCCTCCGATCCTTTCGCTCGCCTGCAAGGCCTCTCTTTGGACTTCAAAGCAGCACACAAGGCACAAAAGGTTCGCCCCGCAGAGCAAGGCACACTACTTTTTCGCATTGCCGATAAACTTTATCACTACACAGTCTGCCATTTCGGCGCCCGTTTTTCGGCATATTGGTGGCAACGCACAGGATCCCTCATCCTGCGCATTTTGCATGCTCTGCTCTGCAAATACCCGCATAAAGCATGGCTCTACGTGGATGACATCCTCGCTGCACTCCTGCGCGACAAGCTAGACCAGCCGGTCGCACTCATCGTTGCACTGCTTGCCGCACTGCATGCACCCATCAGCTGGAAAAAGGCACAGCTGGGCGACCACATCACTTGGTGCGGCTGGACCTTTTGTTTCCGCACCGAAACCGTCGCCTTGGTCCAGAGTAAATTGGAAAAACTGCGACAGCAGCTCTGCAAGCTCCGCAAAGCCTCCAAAATCCTCAAAAAGGATTTGGAAGCGTGTTTAGGCCTGCTCAACTGGGCCACCACTCTGAGCCCACACATGCGCTCCTTCATGTCATGCCTCTACAAGGACCTGCACAGCAGTGCAGGGACCCTTCACAGCATCGCCCCGCAAGCTTGGGCGTCCTTCTACGACTGCCTTGACAACACCGCCAAGCTATATTCCACGCCTCTCGGCTCCTGGCTGCCTCGCAATGCACAGCTCCTCGAAGTGGGATCCATCAAAATACATTCCAAGTCCGACGTGCCCCGCGTGCCGCCTTCTCACAAGCACCAGTGGGTCCGCCTTGCAGACCCTAACCGCACAGAAATTCACCTCAAGCAGGACAGTAAGTTCTGCCTCGCCTGGCTGGAGCTTTGTTTCAAGCACGAGCAACCGCGCAGCCTCCGCACTCCTCCCGTCGCGCCCTGCATGAGCCCGGCAGATGCTTTCGCCGACACTGACTGCATGGGTATCGGCGGCTGGCTCAGCACTTCCTCGCACTTTGTGTGGTACAGCGAGATCTTTACCGCCGACGAGGTCCGAGCCGAATGGCCTCAACTGCACGGCTCCATGCAAAGCTATATCGCTTGTTTCGAGGCATTAGCCCAACTTGCTCTGGCCCATTGTTCCTGGGCCCTGCTTCGGCATAAACACACCCGCTTCCCAGGGCCAGCGACAACACCTCTGCCGAAAGTGGCGTAAACCGCTTGTTTACTACAGCAGAACCGCTCAGCACTTTCTTGCGCCTTGCCGCCACCTGGGCGCATCTGCACCGCGTCCAGTTCCAGGTCGAACACTTGGCTGGTGAAAAGAACACGTGGGCTGACGCTCTCAGCCGCGGACGCCTTGCCTTCATTAAGCACCGCAGCGACGAACGCGCCCGCATTAGCCTAGCACAGCTCGCTTCTGCTTCGCATACTGTTTCACTCCGAGGGGAGGAGAACACCTTCCCCCCTCGCCTCTGCGAGGCGCAGCGCAGCCTTCTGCGTTGACACTACTCACCGTCGTGACTGCAAAAAACTCTGCATAAGAGCTTTGCCACTGCACGCCTTGTGCTCTGGCCTTTTCTTGCTTTCTGTCTGTCCGTCCCGGCAGGTCTACTTCTCCATCCTCGTGCGAGGGGGGTTTTCTGAGCCCGCAAGGCAGAGGATGCTGAAGTCGAACTAAAGAGGGGGAAAATGGCTCGGCAACGCATTGCCCCGCTTCTTCTGTCTCTGGGCATCGCTTTTGCCTCGCACCGACTTCATGCATCCTTCGCGAGTAAAAAGAAGAGAGCGCTTCTTTACTTCGTTACAGCATAGCTTAGCAAACTCACAGTACTCTTACTGAGAACACTTGTGTCTCTTGTGTTCTTCTGAGATGACTTGGTTTTGTGTTTTCGCTGGCCTGTGTCGCCTCATTGAATAGGCTGCCGCAGTGCAAAGGTATTTGCTGAACATGTCGCAATGTACGCTGAAAAACGGCCTCCGGAGCCCTAGCTCCGCCGACTTCGCCAAAGCGGCTCGTTCTACTGGAAGCCTTCAGCTGCTGCACCCGAAACCCCTTGCTCCTGGATTCTCAGGAACTTATTTGGTGGCGGCGTGAGTCTGCTGCAGCCGTACAGGTGCACTGTTTCAGTCGAACTGTTTGGGGTCTTAGTGCTTCGGGTGTGCCTCACAACTGCGATCCTGACGCCGAAATCTCCAGCATTGAGCCCAAGACAGCAAACCAAAGCTATCAGATGTGAAGCCAGGGCACTGTAGAAGAAGAAGGAGCAGCAGCAGCAGCAACAGCAGTGGAGGTGTTGGGGACAGCAGCAGCAGCAGCAGCAGGAGGAGCAGGAGAATTTAATGCTCACTGGAAGGTCGGTGTTGAATGCCCGTTGTGAAACCATTACGAAGAACTCCTCGTCTTCACTACCAGCACCAGCAGCAGCACACCTTCGACAAGACGGGAAGGATAATGAGAACGACGGTGGCAGCCGTGAACATTCTGCAGGTCATGCCGGTACGGCAATGGGGCTCACATCCTAAGCCTTAAACCCTGAAACAACCTTGCGGTACCCAGAGCTTCGCATGGGGTTTAGCGCTGCTCAACCACAAGAACACCGGGTTTGGGGTTGTAGGGTTTCGGGCTTAGGCTCTATCCCCGGTTAGTCGGGTGGGGGTTGTTTGCATCAGGGTCCTTTTCTGGTTGGATCCTGATCGTAAGGATGTCTGCCCCCTGGGCAAGGCAGCCGTAGTTTTCTGAAGCTAGAACCTGATCTGATCCTTTGGAAAACTGCCATGCAATGGCGAGTTGCAGTCTGCCAGGTCTGGCACGGAAGGCCTGATACCTACGATCTTCAAGGTCTCGGAGAGCTGCTCCTTAAATCTCTGAGCCCCTGGCCACCTAAACCTTAAGGCTGTGTTTAAACCCAAAACCCCTCAACCCCAAGGTCCTTTCTGCCATGCCGATCGCTGTACCCCCCAAGTGCAGGATGGGGTTGGAAGGTTTCGCGATGAGGGAGTTTAGGGTCTAGGGCTTCGGGGAGTTTAGGGTTTATGGTTTTGGGCTTGTGGGTTCAGGCGGCAAGGTTTGGCGGTTTATCTAAACACTGAGAAATGGATGCCGAAACCCCACCCGAAGCCCTAAACCCTAAACTCCGCATGAGCCGGCTCAACATGTCAGGGATGCTGCTCTGCTTTGTCGGGAGGTGACTACAAGTGAAGTTTCAAACTGGTAGGGGTACCTTATCTTTGGGTTTCGATGCTGGCGCATGTGGTCGAGCCCTGCGGCTGTCTGCATAATAATTGGAGCAAGCTCCAAACCCCAAGCCTTAAACTCCGAACCTTGCAAGCGCCCTAACCCGCAACACCAAACCTACAACCCCTAAGCCCAGCCCAAAACCTAAAGTGCCGTCCGCCACAGATCTCCGGGCAGTTCGGTGGCGAGTGCCCGACTGGCACTTTCAAGGCCCTCCTCTTACCTTTTGGGTTTAGAGTTTAGGGTTTTTGGGTTTATTTAGGGTTTGAGCTTTTGTTTTTGTCGGTGTATGTGCGTGTGTGTTTCTGTTGCTGTTGGTGGTGGTGTTTTTCTCGGTGCATGCAACTGGAGCGCCCGAAGTTTGAGATCCTTAAAATACTCCCAATTGCCGTGACTTTGGGTGGGGTGCGAAGAGCAAGGGTCTGAGTTGTACATCCTCGTAGACGAGTGCCACTGGCATCCAAGGCAGGAAGGCCTAAAGCCCAAGCCCCGACCTTTAACTCTGGTCGACCGGAATAGACCTGAGCCCTCGCTAGGTAGGGCTAAGGATGATGGGTTTCAGGTCGTGGTGAGTGTATACGAGAAATATAGCTGAATGGCGCTGTCTTGGAATTGATCGCTGACAAACACCCTGCCCGATGTACAGTTGATATGCAGGGTCCAGAGCTTCTGAGACCTGGGCCCAAAAGCTGGCAACCTTTCGCCCTAAACCTTCAAGCCCTAAACTCGTTTTTTGCCTTGTGTTTAAGCCCTAAGCTTAAACCCTAAGACCCTGAACTCTGCAGCCTCAGACTCTAAACCCTGCCGAGCACGACTTCCCAGGTCGACTGGTGCGACGATGCTTGGATCGCTTTCCAGATGTCCCTGGGCATAACCTAGGAGTCTGAATAATCAGCACTTGGAGTCCCGCACAGTCATAATATGTAGTGACAGTCGATATAGATAGATCTTTCTGTAGATTGCAGATAGACGGATAGACTCAGGCAGGCAGGCAGGCAGGCAGGCGGCAGGCAGGCGGCAGGCAGGCACGCAGACGGATAGGCAGACGGATAGGCAGACGGATAGGCAGACGGATAGGCAGACAGACAGACAGACAGACAGACAGACAGACAGACAGACAGACAGACAGACAGACAGACAGACAGACAGACAGACAGACAGACAGACAGACAGACAGACAGACAGACAGACAGACAGACAGACAGAGACAGACAGACAGACAGACAGACAGACAGACAGACAGACAGACAGACAGACAGACAGACAGACAGACAGACAGACAGACAGAGAGAGAGAGACAGAGAGAGACAGAGAGAGGCAGACAGAGACAGACAGAGACAGACAGAGACAGACAGAGACAGACAGAGACAGACAGAGACAGACAGAGACCGACAGACACAAACAGACACAGACAGACACTGTCAGACACAGACAGACAGACAGACAGACAGACAGACAGACAAACAGACAGACGACAGACAGAGGGCTGACAGACAGACAGACTGACAGACTGACAGACTGACAGAGGATGCGCCGACAGACAGGCAGGCAGGCAGAGAGAAAGGCATACAGAGAAAGAGAGAAAGAGAGAGAGAGAGAGAGAGTTTAATTTCACACTCCTCCAAAGTCCCCACAAAATTTGGGGGGGCCCTAGTGGCCGAGGGGTCTTAACAGCCCCTCATGCCCGGCGGAAGAAGAGAGAGAGAGAGAGAGATAGAGACAGAGAGAGCTACATAGAAAAAGAAGATAGATAAACTGATAGGTAGATAGATGTAGCTATAGTGCATACCCCAAAATCCCTTTCTAATGTTCCGGCCCCTGCATTAGTTCAGCTCTCGCAGTGTCTGTTGGCTGCTTACACTACGCTCCTGAAGCGCCTACGGTACTAACCCCTGCCACCCTACTAACACCCGACTCGAAGCCCCGCAGCCCCAAAGCCCTCAACCATGGATGCTGGAACTTGGTTTGATCTGCTGTTGTAAGCATCTGAACCCTCTGTAAAACCTGCAAAGCGGAACCTCCGACCCGCATTTTGACTTCACTTGCAAGGGCTTCGGTTCCTAACACCTGGTTAGCACCCTTGTAGAGGAAAACCGTTCAACAACTGTTGTGCACAGCCCTGGTGCAAATTCCTTCTAGGACTGGTTTGATCGGATTTGGAGCCATTTCTCAGCTCTCCGACTTCCCATAGCTAAATTCTAGAAGCTCGAATAACTGCCAATACTATTCGCAGGGTTTCTCAGCCACTAAACCATTGGAACTACCGAGGTTTCTATATCAGCCGTATCAGAGACGGGTGCCCTTATGATTGGAACAATGTCTTACAGGGTTTGGGAAGGGTTTACTGGGCATTTACAGGGAATTGAGTGTAGCGGCCTTAGCAATAGAACAGTGCTTCGGGTGAATAGGGACTATATGGGACACGACTGTTACTCTTACGACCCCCAACCTGCAAGGATTGTGGCTTTCATTTTCGTGGCACTGCACATTGCGGCCTTCTTCATTGCCACCCGACCTCCTTGGTTGGTGGGGATCCTACACCCAAAGCCCGAGCCTCCTGAGTCTTAAACCACAAACCCTTAAGTTCAAGGTTTTGTGAAGTGAAGGACTCGGGCGTTGGCGGCTTGGGCGCTCTGGGCCTTGGCTCTAAACCCTAAAGTCTTATGAACCGTAGACACCGTAGACTCGAAGACTTAAATCTTGCACCCCCTGGGAAACCCTATGAGGCCTAATCCTAAACCCTTTCCCGGGTGTTTGGGGTTGTAGTTGGGGTACAATGGCTCCAACCCTTGGAACCTTAGCATTGCAATCTAGTCTCTAGGAGAATCCTACACATAGCCTCGCGTCCGTCACACGTTGTCGATGTCATTGAGCGTTCAGGTCCTCTACCGCTGCGTGCCGATGGCTGGATCTTCGCCTGCGCGGGAGGTTGGTAGGGTGCAAACCTTTCGGTGGAGGGGCTTGTAGACTATGGCATCATCAAAGCACCATCCAAGATCAGGATTGAGTTACGGTTCAGGGCTCGAGTTTGAATCTACGACATCGTCTAACAGCGCGATGCACAAGTACATGGTGCTTGTGCAAGCTAAAAGATGTTGCCTGCACCCTTTCGTTTTTGATGCATATCTTAAAGCTTTTGCCCTCAAGTTGCCGTCTGTTGATCTAACAACCCGAGACGTTCGTGTCAAGGTTGAGATTCCGTGTCGGGGGTTTCTTGAGAGCGAAGGATTGACCAATGACGAGCACATGCTTTGAGCCTGCGGTTGGGCATGAAAGGGGTGAAGTCTTGATGGGCTGGAAACGAATCCATGCGAAGATAAGAACCTGGGGCTTTGGGAAGAATCGGGAGAGTCAGAGCTTGAAGGAGACGTAGAACCATCTGAGGGAACAGGGTTCTTTGTAGCAGGTTGAAAGCATAATGACAGAAGGCATGTCCATGAGTCTGTAGACCGACCGGTTTGGAGGCAGACATAGTGGTGAACTCAAGGCCAAGATCTCGTGGATTTGCATGATGCTTCACTGGATGCCGTGATTCAGCCGTAGAACTTGCAGGAATATGACGCAAAGCCGGCTTGACCGCGAGCGGAACATTGATGTAGTTATCGAGAGTTGTATATATATATATATATATATATATATATTTTTACTTTCTTGAGGGGGGCAGTCGGGATTCGTCTAGGGGGACCCAGCATCCCAGCATCTTGGCATCTTCGGTCATGCAGTCTGTCAAGATGGGCCTTGCCTGTGTGCTTGCCACTCGCTTTCCATGTGGTCCTGCTGGTTGCGGCGGCGGAGCAAGTTCACATGCCATGGGAGAGCCCACTACAACTGTTCGCCACAACACCACAATCAGTCGCACACAACCCAAAGGCCCTAAGGCTCAAGACCTAAAGCAAAACCTACACTTAAGCGCGAGACCCTGAACCCCAAAGCCTGAGCCCCACACCCGAAGCCCTAAGCCCAAACCGCCTGTGGGGACCGAACCCTAAGCATATCCAAGGCTCGGCCCGTCACGCAGCGATCATCGCATCCCAACACCTCAACCCCAAGCCTAGTCTACCATAAACCACGTTTCTGTAGGCCTTTCCTGGGGCTTCATATCAAGACTCCATGTCGCGCAACTTCATGAGCATCTCTGACAGGAGGCAGCTGCGTCCCTGGTAGACAGCAGCGAGGTGGGATCATCGTACCTAAAGACCCTGCTTCTATCTTCAGCTGGTGTTGAGAATTTGCCCGGTCTCGGGTATGTAGCCGACAGGCAAAGCAACCAGTTCTGTTGGACTAGCCCCCTCTGCAAACTCCTGGATGACGAGTTCTAATATTCTACACTGTTTCGGCACATGCAGCGAAGATACTGCGCCGCGAAGCTCGCAGCGAAGAAGATGAAGAGAGCCGAGCAGGCCTCTAGACCTGGACAATAGAAATCCAACTCGGCACAACAGTAACATAATCCCGAAGGTGTGTGGTCGAAGGAAACGATACGCTTGTAGTGCACAGGGTGTGCAGGACCGCGGCGTCTAGGTTTCAAGTGCTGGGATTGTAAGGCCCTAAGTCTTCAACCCCAAAAGCCAAGCGTTCGAGCAACGTATTCGTTTATCATTCGAGTATTGGGGCGTAACCCTATAAACACCTTGAGTTTTTCAAGCCCCCATCCACAGCCCTAAAGCCCCTACTTCAACTCTAACCCTTGAAGCCTAAAATCCTTACTCCCATCCCCCAATCCTAAACCCTAAACCCCTCTTCGGGATAGCATCCTGAAAGGTGGCGAACAGCACTGCCGGCGCACAGCCTTTCTGACGGCAGAGCGGAGTTGTTTGCCATCGGAAACTTCGTGCGGACGGGGCTGGGTTCAGGAGTTTACAGTAGGGGTTGGGATCTATAGAGGTTTTGGGTTCAGGGAAGGTGCGGGGTTTTGCGTTTTGGGGTTGCGGATTCAGGGCTTTGAGGGTCCGATTTATGGTCAACGGTTCCAGCTTTTTTGGGTTCAGGGTTTCATGGTTCCTGGTTTACAATTGCCTGTCTTGGTCTTTGCAAAACTGGCTCCTCCACGCATTCGCACGAATCCTTGGAATTGTAGATGGTGTACACTGAAAATTATGGAGCTATGGCATCGGGTATTCAGGTCATCAGTGCAGAGTCGAGCTAAGGGTTCAAAGAAGGGTTTATGGTGTTTAGTATATAGGGTTTACGGCTTGCAATACAGGGTTTGTGATTTGAGGTTTCGGGTCCAGGATTCACATCCCCTGGCTTAGGGCTGAAAGGTAAGCCTGAAACCATACTGTCTGAATAGAATTAAACACTAAACACTAAACGCCTGCGGCCTAAAAACCTTTTGGAATTGTACTTTGTCTCTGTCATCGTCTTTGTCTCTGTGTCTCCCGCTCTCTCCCTCCCTCGGGCTGAAATGTCGGCCCGGTCAGGAACGGCCGCAAAGGTAAAATCAGGGCCAGCAACGGACGTAAACACACAGTTTTATTTCTCACTCTCTCTCTGTCTGTTTCTTCTCTCTTGCATTCTCTTTCGACTTGCGTGTCGCTGTCCTTGCCGGTATCAGGAAACATGGCTGTAGTCTTCTCTCCGTCCGTCTCTCTCTGTCTGTCTCTTTCTCTGTCTCTCTCTGGCTTTCTCTTTTTACTTGTACTTGTCCTCGCATGTCACTGTCCTTCCCGGTATCAGGAAATATGGCTGTAGCCTGAGAGCCCGAAGCAGCATTCACTGGTAGTCGAAATGACAGGAGCGGCATTCTAGCTGTATTCATGACAGTAGTCATCGCAGTGATACCGAGCGTACAGTCTACAGCTTTCGAGCTAGCAAGTCCTTGTCCCGCCGCCCGTGAGCTCACCTGGCTCTAGATTTGTAAACGGTGAGCTTGTTGAGCCCAGAACCCCGACGGGCAACAAAAACTAAAACCCCTGGACCCTACACACCTCCAATTCTAGCCTGGAGTCGTCAGACCCAACCCCTTCATAAACGCAAACTACTCATGATCTTCGCTTTTGTCACCTGTGGTAGCGTGTCACCTTGTGGCATCATGGCCCAGCTTTCACTCTTGGATGGTGCTGATGCCAACGGCAGCAGGCCAGGAGGGCAGTCGCTCCGGGGCGAAGGCTTGATTGAAGTGTTTGGGAGCAGCCGGAAGCTGAGTTCTTGTGAACCAACTTAATAAACTAGAGTACCTAAAGCCTGAACCCCAAACCCTCAGGAATGCATCCTGTTTGCTACATGCCCTGTTATGGGAGCTCAAAGAATGTGCCGCAAGCATTCAGAGATGAGGTTTCGAGATGAGGAGACCAGGAGTCCCGCACGATTTTTTTGAGCCCTTCTGCGGGAATGTAGGCTCTAGTTGGGCGGTCTAGTGGAGTTCGAGAGCCCAGGGGCTGTGTCGTCAAGCGGTGGAAGGAATTGAGATAGTTGTCTCCGGGCTGGTAGACCTATGCAGTTGCACAGAAACCGAACCCCCTAAACCCTAAACCCTGCGAAAACCTTGCAAAACACCATGAAGCCGGTACCGTAAGCCAGAGATGGATGGCCTTACTCGCTGATACTCGTTTTGGGGTTCCAGGCTTTACATGCTTTAGGCTTTCCTTGAGGTCGGTTCCTAGTATGGTGGCCCGAGTAGTATGTAGCAGTATACTTGTTTGGTCCCTACATAGCTATACTATGATGTGCTTCAAACCCCTTTGTAATTTTGAAGGCCCCTGTGTAGGGCTGGGTCACTTCTCTCGTGAAGGACCGTTTTCGTTATGAGCAGGTCCCTGGATAGGATAGTGTCCTCGAAATGCGAGTTGGTAGGCACCAAATCCTGAGTTCTGAACCCTGAAAGCCCAGGGCACCCCATAAGCTCGAGCCCCGAACCCCCCCCAGCCGCTCTTTCTGCCAGTCCACTGTGGCGACTGAAAGCATTCAAAGTGGCGCTTGCCACGATAATTTTTTGCCTCTCTGCCGGGAGTCTCAGCTTTGAGCAGTGGGAGGGTCGGGGGTTTCGGGTCACCAGCTCCAGATACATGAAACGGCATTCCCAGCTTCGACAGCAACAGGCTCCAAACCGTAGTAGGGAAGGGCCTGCGACCCGTGGGGACAAAGCGCTGAACCCAGAACGCCAAGCTTAATCGCTCAGCGTTATGTGGGAGTCAGAGCAGGACTGTAAATTGAGGACCCCATCTTTGCAGCCTCGAGGTCTCGATCAGGCTTGAAGAATCCCAAACCTGAGTTGCGTTCACGGTTTTGTCGGGGAAGGAATTGAACAATTCTTCTGCAAAAACGAAGGAGACAGGGGTTTCGATGGCAAGGTCAGCAGTCAGATCAGTTCTCTACCTAGCATGAGAACAGAGATGTTGGTAGCTTTGCTAAAGTGTGGTCATTCACGACGAGGCATTTTCACACCCGCCCCCCCCCCCCCCCCCCCCCGGGGACCCGGAGACACCGTAAGTTTTGGCGGCCGAAGCGAGGTGTCCGCCGTTCCAATCTACAACAAGCTGGTCTTTGCCAATGGCGTTTGTGAGGGCGACCACTGTCTCAGGCAGCTGCCTCCCAAACCCGCAAACCCCAAACTCTAAACCAGCCCTGAACCCCAAACCCTGAAGCTTAATATCCAAACCTGAAACGTGCAAACCCTAAACCTTAAACCCCAAACCTGCAAGTTTACACGATCCAGCGGCAAGTTTTGAAGGATCGAATCAAGGATTGGAAGTTCCTTTCAGGCACCTAAGAAGCAGGGAGTCCAGTATACCCAAGCCCGGAGCCACGACCGACATGGCAGTTTCCGAGAATAGGCTTCAGTGTAGGGCCCTCAACATAAGGGACCCCCCCCTCAACCCAAAAGTTTATTTTCTTTTCGATTCCATGCCTTGGGATTCCCGGTCTTTTGCGGTTGTTTGGATACCTGCGAAGGTCTTGAGGTGCCGGGTTTCAGGGCTTAAGGGTTTGGGGGTTAGGGTTCTGGAAACTTTAGGGTTCTAGGGCGATAGGCTTGTTAGGTAGGGTTTAGGGGTTTCAGGGTTCCAGGGTTAGGGTTCAAGGTTGAGGCGCTGTATCGTTGGGAGGCCTTGGGTTTTGGGCTTTGGGGTCAGGGTTTTAGCGAAAACGTTTCTTCCGATTGAGCTCCGGCCTTGATGTAACAGCGGCCTGAACCACTAGACTTTGGGGGGTTTACGATGCTTTAGGAAAGTTAAGGAAGCATAAGTGTAAGGACTTCCACCAAGCCGAAACGTACACCTCGTAGGCTTTGTGCAGGCTTGGAGCGCTTGAAGAGTTTATGGTTGATCCGGTTCAGAGCTTGCCGGGTTGAGGGTGAAACGCTAAAGCACCCCTGAATCCTAGAGCCGTAGAGCCCTTAGAAACCGGCTAGGTTACATGTCCTCCCTTTCGAACCTACAAGTTACAAGCCGTGTAAACCCTTTCAACCCACAACTTATGGACCTAACCCCTAAACCCTAAACCCTCCAGACAAATAGCGGCTACCAGGAAGTTTCCCTACCCGATGGCCACGGCCTTCCTTCAGCCCGGGGCCCAAGGAAGTTTCTTTACCGTTTTAGCTCCAAGGCTCGTAGGGTTTGAGGTTTGGGGTGTGAGAGATCCTACTGTAGGGGGTTCTGGGGTATACGCTTTGAAGATATGCTTGAGGCCTGGGACCAAAAGACCCTGCACACCCTTTTGGGGTTTTCAGGTTCTCGAGTTTGGGAGATTGGGGTTTAGGGCTCGGGGTGGGGGGAGGTTCAGGGCTTCGGGAGTTGATTTCAGGATTGAAGGAGGGGCTTAGGGGCCAGCCTAAAGGTCCTCTGTGAACACAGCCATCGCCGCTCTGATCAAGTGCGGTGTATCCATTGCAGTACTTGGGCTGTCACTGTTTTCGGAACCCCGACTGCGCATGCTGAATCCCCTGATCTTATTCTTTCGTTGCCCAGACACCGTGATCCTGCAGACGAGTCATTTGCAATGACACCTTGAGCCTGAAACCTTAGACCTTGAATCCTGAACACCGGGCCTTAACTCCTAAATCTTGAACCCTAAGCTGTCCAATTTGGACCGTGTTTATCTCCAGAGTTTTGGGCGTCGAGGCTTCTCTTAGTCTCCACGGTACTTGGCGTGGTCAACATCTTCGGGCCCCGACCCCAGAACGTGGCGGCTGAATCTGCAGAGCAGCTTCTCTTTGGGGACAGCTTCAGATGCATCGGGGCAAGGCACAAAGCCCTGCATCCTCACGCTCCAAACCCCAAGCTCTGAAACCTGAAAGCCCGAGACCCGAAGCCCAGATGTTTATGGCGCAGAAATGCACAGAAACCAAGCCTCATTCTCCGGGGCCCCCTGGACCTAATCCCCTAAACTTTAAACCCCGAGATGCCAGAGCTACCGGCAAGCAGTCTTCGACTGGACGGTTTCGCGATCTTATTGTTTGTTGTTTTGGGGTTTATGGCTCTCATACAAATACTACTAGCAATAATGGTATTTACTAATAATACGTATCATTAGTCTCGTTGCGATTGTTGTTATCAGTAGTACTACTTTTCGTCATCGTTACTATTTTTACTCTTCTGTGTGTGTTTTACATTTCTGCTCTTAAGCTAGTTCAGCTCCAACACGAAGAAAGCATGGACTTGCCTTGTCTGGTTGACAAGTGGCATTCCTATAGCGGCCTGGCTTAGGTTCTACTGGGCTCCGGTTCAAAATTCTTTTATGGCTTTGGGTCAACAAAGCCTGAACGCTTAGCCCTGACTCGTAAGAGATCCTAAACTCCTAAACCCGAAGCCCTCTAAAACCAGAACCGCACACACCCGAAGCCCTAAAAGCCCTAAATCCTAGAAATCCACAAAAAAGCTGAAGGCATTTCGTCTGCGACCCGTCCAAGTCCTGGATTTTCGGACCTCATTTCAGGCCAGCGGCCAGCGTCGGCCTTTTAAAGAGTCCTAAAAGAAATCTGGAGATAGCTTTTTCAGAAGCTGATCAGGGCTCTCTCCAGGGGGGAGTTTCAGGGTTTAGTTTCTTTTTTTATAGTGCGCCGTACTCGAACCAAGGGTACTTAGAGACTGTATGAGGGGTTTTGGAAAGGCTTTACAGTTTTTTTGGCTTATTCGTGGGATCAAGGACTTTCGGTTTCGATAAGATCACAAACTGGTAGACGTGGGGGCACGCGGTGGGGGGTTGTAAGTTGTAAGCTTAGCTTTCTCTGCGAACCCCCTTAGGCTGAAGATATGGGTGGTTGTCAAAATCATGGTCCCTTTTTGGGTCCCTAATAGAATACGGCACCTAATATTTAGGGTACCCAAAAAGGGACCCTAATTTTGACAACCACCCATATACTTTCTAAAAACTCTTGATCGGGGTGCTTTGCAGCCGGGGCCCAGGCCGCAGAAGGTTCACTTTAAGGCATCTGACTCTCCAGGTTCAACCCGCCAAGACCCACACGGTAATCTCGCAACAGCAACTGCCACCCGAATCGGTTTCGGGGTTTGGGGAGTTTAGGGTTTAGGATAGGCTGCCTCGAAACCCTGAGGCCTAAACACCAGGTGTGATCGACCCTGAATCCTGGCCGATCAGCCGGTAAGCTAGCCTCACCGGCCCAATCCGCAGCAACGGCCTCGAAATCTCGACCTTACGATCTCATCCGCTCCATGGTCCATGGTCGTGTTATAATGCACATCGCCCAGAGTCAAACACTTTGTTCCGATTCCGTGTGCAGGGTTGAGGGTTGCTGCAAAGCCCTAGCAAGCAATGGAACAGATGAACCAGAACATGTCACAGGGCTATCCGGCTATCAAAAGACTTCAAAAGCCTTGGATCACAAGAGCCTGAATATCAGTAAACCTCAAGGCCCAAGGTCGGAAGTGCTTGACCTTCCAGCCCCTGAGCTCCCAAGCCCCCTGGCGTGTGAACCCGAGAACCCCAAGCCCCAGAACCAGAAAGGTACAAGCTCCGCCACATCGCCCCTGTTGGCGTCCTCTTCGGGCTGAAATATGGTGTCACGAACTGGGGGCCAGGATCTCAGTGATCTGAAGGCCTAGTGTAATCGAAGTTCCTCGGAGTTTCGACCCAAACTCTAAGCTTCGCGGAATCTTGTATGGACCCAAGTTCGAGCGTGCTATTTCGCGTTTCAGGTGAGCTTCTGCAAGGGAGAAAGCCTTAAAGCCTCGGGCTTTCAAGCCCGAAACGCAAGACCCAAGCCCTGAAGGTCTAGCGTTTCGGATGCTAGAAGCATCGCTGACAACAGCACCAGTGAGTGGGTGTGTTCTTGCAAGGAGCAAGCCCCGACCTTCTTTCAACAACTTCACTTCACGCGGCCGTCCGCTCTCTGCAGTAGTCCATTGTATCCTTGGCACCATCTACGCACATGCCGAAAAATCTTGCGTGACTCCGAAGCTACGTGTAGCAGAGTTCCTTTTGGCTTCAGCCCGATCCTGTGCGCACATGCAACAACTTGCCAGCATTCCGCCATATTTATCTTTTTTGTGGTGCAGTGGCGCACTGCCCGTTTGCCCACATGGCCGCTCCCGAAAGTTCATGTCTCTTTCGCCAGAAATGTGCTGGTTTAAAGTTAAGAGTGGAAGGTTCGTCAGGTTCAGGGTTCGCTACCGATACAATCGGCGAAGCATGGGTTGCTTGTTCTTGGCTGCGCTGAATCTCGAGCTATTAACCTCATTCCTAAGTCGACTTGTCAAACTGCGTCCGTCGGAGAACACGTTAATGTAGGGGTTTAGAGTCTGGACGATCAGAAATAGTTTGCCCCTATACCCGCCAAGCTTGGCTTGATTGAGGCCCTCAAGGTTCGGCTTATGGTGTTGCAGTTTTGGAGTTTCAGGTTCGGAAGCCAACTTTCCGATTCTTCGGTTTTTCAAAGGCCTTGGAAGAAAGAAGCCGAGCGCCAGACAGCACGCCGCAATTCGAAATCCCGAACCCGACATCCTAACCGAAACTTTAAACCCAATGTAGCAAAGTATATCGCGAGCAACTTTAAATCCCAAACCCCAACACGTTGGTCCGAAGCCCAAAGCATTGAGTCCCAAACGACGAACCCAAGATGTTGAACCGTAAGCCCCGGATCCAACTCCTAAGCCTGACGCCCCAGAACTGAAACGCCGAGCCTCAAGCATAGGCCGGCTTCGTGTGTGTGTGTGTGTGCGTATGTCTGTGTGTGTGTGGTTATGGATGGTTAAGTTTTGGGTTGTGTGTTTTTGTTAGGGATTTGAAAAATGGATGTAGGGCTCTGTGTGATGGCGGGCGTCTCAGGATACCAGAACAATTACATACATATATATATATACATATGTTTATACACATGCACACATATATCTTCTATGTTATGCCCACCTAAAATTTTGATGCTGAAATACAAACATACCTCGATATGGGTTCTTGCCAATTCGGACAACACAAATCGGAGTCGACTCGCAGAGGATCCTTGATTCCGAAGCCATTCCGGTAACCACCCCGACTGCACCCGGTACTTATGTATTGCGGTATGTATGTATGTATGTATGTGTGTACATGTGTATGTATGTTGGATGGATGGCTGCATGGATGGCGGTATGCATGTATGTATGTATGTATCTAGCGATGCAGTGATGCTTAACTTCGGTGGTAATTACTGAGGCCAAAATCGCATGCAGAGCTTATCTTTGTGGTTGGCTGCCCCGCCCCACCACGCAAATGATTGATTCAGCGACAGCTGAAGGAGGGGTACCGCCTTGCATGGCTGTCGCATTCTGCACGGTGGATTGCGTGCGGGGGGGGGGCTTCTAAACCCCCCTTGCCTGAAAGTCAACGAATCAAGTGGGCAGTTGCCGGGATTGCGGCATCACGATTGTGCAGTTTGCTGCTTGACTTCTGCACGTGATGACACATTATGCATATTTACGCAGTTTTGTGTGCCGACCTGGCAGAGTTCTATCAAACACCATGGCAAGTGCATCCGTTATCTGAGCATGCTGAGAGTGTCGACCTCGCAGGTTCAACCACCACGGCATTTGCATCTGTTTTTACGCGGCCGCTTGTGCGGACTTGGTGGATATCATGCATCATGTTGCAGATTTCAAGTTCAAGCATTCTGGAACCATGTCAAGCATGCCAGCAGTAACTCAAGAGCTATATCAAATTTGTCGTGTTTGTTTGATCTAGTTTTCGTGGCCCTCTTCTCAAATATGTATGTATTTATGTATGTATGTGTGTATCTATGTGCGTACATATGCATGTCTGTACACAAACAAATACATGAGTGAAAATTACTTATATGTCTTTAAAGATAGATAGGCCGATAATCAATAGATCGATCGATGGACGGAAGAATGGATGAACAGATGGATGGATAGACGCATGGACAGGCAGATTAGGATAGATTAGATTTGGCATGATTAAGCAGATCAGATCAGATAGGCTAGATCGGCTACATCGACCGGATAGGTTGGGTAGAGTACCTACAGATTAGATAGTCTTTGCGTAAAGTGTACGTATATGTTTATATGAAGTGTGTATATATACACAGGTATACACGTATATATCTTATCTTGTTATATGTAAATATTACCTTACCTTACCTTATCTTATCTTATCTTAGCTTATCTGGTCTTTAATATATTACATCGTATTATGTTATATCATATTACAATAGAATGTACTAGATTGTACTATATGTATGTATATTGAGATGTAGAATTACTGTTTTGTAAGCGGTTGGATGTACTGCATTGGTGCAACTTCTGAAAGTGTATCAGCACAGCTGCTCCGTTTGTACACGGGATTTGCAGCTGCACATCTGTTGATGCTTATACTTATACGTATGCGTGCAGACGACAATGTACTGTTGTATACCATTACATGCTGGTTCAGTATCCGGAATTGTCCCGAGGCTTCAGCTGGTGCCCACAGGTGTCCATCTGCTTTTGCAGTCCACGGACGTGATCTGGCTTCGACCTCATCGAGGGTTTAGGGGGCCGTTGAGGTTCTGAGGTTCGTGTTCCCATGGATGTAGACTGACAGGGTGTTTGCGGTCTTGAGGCACAAGAGTTCGGGATCTCGGCAGTTCGGGTCTCAGGCTTTGTTTCGGTTACGGGTTGAACGAGTGGTGGTTGGGATGGACTGATCGGAGGCAAACGCAAGGCTTCCCGACACTCCACCCTCAAACCTTGAGCCGTAGTGTCTGAAGCTCCTGTAAATCCTACATCCTTTCAGCCTGAACCCCGGCGCCGAGGACCATCCTATTGGCCGAGGTAGTCAATCAGGAGGATCTGGGTCTGCTAGAGGCCGCCGGGATTTAGTAAGGCTTTCGGAACTGCCGGATGCGAAGGAATCGGCGGGTGGGAGATTTGCAGAGGCTATCAAGGTGGTTCACGTGTTGCATAGCGACTGAGGCCGGGCCACCCAACGCGCGGAGGTGTTTCTTTCGCTTTCGAAGCAAGCAAGCAAGCAAGCAAAAGCTCAAACAGTGTTGGAAGGCCTGTGGTCTGGAGGAGAGTTCACAGCCTTGGGTTTTGGGCTCCATTGGAACCTAAATCGATGACTTCGTCTCCGAAGCAAGAAGCCCGACAACCCGCCCTGAGCTCGCCAGCCCAAAAAGTCAGAAGCCCAATAAACAACCCAAACAGCCTCAAGCTCTAAACCAACACACACACACAAAAAGCTTTATGTAAACCACCCAAAAATCCAAAACTTCGAATACCCTTGAGACTTCCATGCCGTGTGCAAAGACCTATGCCAGCCCTGTACAAAACCCCACAGTTCCCGATCTTAGCGGGAGGTCGCAGCCGCCTTCCTGTCTGCTGGAGGCTTCTGTCGGTTTTTTGATGCCGAGGAAGGGTTCGCTAAGAAAGGTTCTACAAGAGGGTCCTAGGAAGCTTCTGCAAGGGCCAGGGTTTTTCTTCAGGGGATTTGGGGTTTACGGGGTTTCACTACGGTTTAGGGGGCTGGCAGATCGGGGTTCAGGGAGTGGCCCAAGATTTCTGGACGGAGGGTTCAGGGATTTGATTTCAGGGTTTAGGGCTTGAGTTCCCAAAGAGTACCTAGGGTTAGAAGCATTTAGGGTTGTCTCTGGTGCTTGTAGAGTTTACACAAGCTTTGTTTAAGCGTTTCTGTGTACTTTGGCGCATTGACGGTTTGCGGATTGAGTGGGCTTTAGGCTTCGTGTTCAGAGGTTTCGGGGTTAGGGCTTCAATGTTTAAGGTTTTGTCGTTTTGGGCCTGCAAGGTCAAGGTTTGCAGGTGTGAGGTTCTCAATGAGGGTGTGCAGTCTTTGCGTCTGTATATTAATATTCGCACCGTATATACATATGTAATATATATATATATATATATATATATATGCTCACCCCCCCCCATGACAGACCGTCGTGGGGAAGGGGAAGGGTGGCGTGCGTCCCCAGGCAGGATCTGTCAACGGATAGGCGACAGACACTTCTCCCAAACTCAATTCCAAAATTTTCTTTTAGATGGTTTGCAATTTTTGGAAATTTCTTCACATGCATGCAGCGCTCCTAGTCCCAATCTTAATCTGAATTCTGCTCTTCGTACCACTATTACTGTTTGTAGATCTTAATTCTTGTATCAGTGTTAGCATTAGTATTAGTTTTGTGGTAGTATTGATATTAGGATGTTTAGTATTAGTAATAGTATTCGAAGTAGTATCACTCTTAGTATTAGCATTAAGTATGTGTATTGATGTTAATAGTAGTAGTCGTCGTAAGTCGCACAGTAGTAGTAGTGGTAGCATTAGTATTGGTATTAGTATTAGTATGAGTATTAGTATTAGTATTAGTGACTAGTATGAGTATCAGTATTAGTTTTAGTATTAAGTATGTGTACTAGTAGTAGTAGTAGTAGTAGTAGTAGTAGTAGTAGTAGTAGTAGTAGTAGTAGTAGTAGTAGTAGTAGTAGTAGTCGTAGTAGTAGCAGTAGTAGTAGCAGCAGTAGTGGTGACATTAGTATTGGTATGAGTATGAGTATTAGAATTAGTAGCTAGTATTAGTACTAGTATTAGTGTTAGGATTAATATGCATTGTTCTTGGTTCTATTCTTAGTACTGCTGTCATTGTTTGTAGTAGTCCTAATCCTGGTATCAGTGTTCATATGAGTAATAGTTTTGTGGTAGTATTGATATTAGGATGGGTATTGCTTTAGTACTAGTATTGGTATTGGTATTTAGTATTAGTATTAGCATCAGTATTAGTATTAGTATTGAATAAAAGTATACATATCAATAATCGTAAATATGAACTCGTGATTATGTTCGTGCTGGTGTTAGTGCCAGTGTCGATGTCAATGTCAGTAAGAGTACTCGTGTTAGTATTAGTATCAGTCTGAATGCTGGTTTTAGTATCTGTTTATTATTCACAGAAGTGCTGGTATTAGTATCAGTATTAGAAATAGTTTTGATGTGAATATACTGATTGATTCGTACATTTTGAGCTTAATATAATACAGTAATGTATTCGAACAATAGTATATTTGCATAGTTGAAGATTGCGCGAATATATTAGTACGTTGGTGCATGAGTACATTAGTATATTGGTGTATCATGATATTCGTATGTTAACGTAGTAGTATATTAGTATATTATTATAGTGGTCTATTACTACATTTACTATATTCGTATTTTACCTAATAGCTTATAGGTATATGTTGGCATAATGAAATGTGAACATGTCAGTGTACTTGCCTTTTACAGTATTCGTATATTAGTACACTAGCATATTTAGTGATAATTTAGTGTTAATGCCAGTGCCAATGTCGATGCCAGTTTTAATCAGTCTTAATGATGAATTTAACATCAGTGTAATATTCGCGGACGTGCTAGTATGCGTATCAATACTATAATTAGTTTTGATATATTAGTATACTGATAGATTACATAAACAGCTTAGTATACCAACACATTATAATGTATTCGAACAGTAATATGTTTGTATACCTGTATGTTTGTATGCTCTTAGTATATTAATGCATGCGTACGTTCGTGCATGAGTACATTAGTATATTGGTGTGCTATTATCTTCGATTATTAACATATTAGTGTATGAGTATCCTGGTATGCTACTTCATTTATCATATTCGTATATTATCTAACAACTTTTTTGGTATATCCATATGTTAGTATACCATTGCCATGTGTCAGTGTACTTGCATATTACAGTATTCGTGTCTTAGAATGCGAACGGACTGCGATGCCTTGTCAAGTTCTAAGGTGTCACTGTAAGAGCTGTGAGCAAGACCGTGTAAAGTGCAAGAGAAGGGGGCACGCTACGCGTCCCTCGACTCTAAGGGGGCACGCTACGCGTCCCTCGTCTTTACCTTTCTATGTGACCGCCCACGCAACGTTTGGCTCAAGTCAATGCCCATAGCTAAGTGCTATAAGTGTCTTCTATCCTGAGCAATCAGAGCTATCCCGTTGCACAGACGAACCGCCGCCGGCAGTGAGTGCAAAAGGAACGGCCGCCGGTTCTGCCTGCATAGGATTGCACGTGTGGAAGTGTGAGAGAGACAGGGTCCAGTCTGTGGAGAGTGCAAGCCAGCCACACCTACATTCATTACAGCTCTGGTGGGGAGAGCAGCAACCTAGTCGAGATCAATCCCCCACGCAGGTTATCAGCCGTACGCGGCTCTGCCTTTCTACAGCAACGACTACTTGATCTACTACGACCACAATGAACTCGGGATCAAGCCAAGATACGACAATGACTTTCGGTGCCGATGTGGCAGCGCCAGCCGTTGGTGAGTCAACAGCTGATGACACAGTGGTGCAATCCGTTGATAGCTCCACGGAAGATGACAAAGGTCAATCTTCTGCGCTTGCCATTGCAAAGGCAGTTCCCAAGGTGAAAGCAAAGAGTCTACCAAGAGCATCTACGCCTTCGCGTCCGACATCCACAGGTTCGAGGACGGGCAAGGCTCCCGAACGACGAGCCGAAGCGTCTGGTTTTCAGGCACCTCGGACTACGTCCAGGGCCAAGGACAAAGGAGTGAAGACCTTGGAAAAGAAGTCAAGACCATCATCTTCGAGAAGCTCTTCAGCACGATCAAGGACTTCGGTTACTCGTGGGCGTGACAAGTCCATGACTTGGAATCGGATGGTTACCAATCAACCACGCGATGCTGACGATCTGGATATGACTCTGGACACTATCCCAGCACGTGGTGATGCGTCATCGGTGGCCACGCCAGCCATAGCCGATGGTCCGAATGCTTATCAGGAGCTGACGATTTCGCAACAGTTCGAAGCATCGAACCTTGCGCAGCAGATGTACTATCGCAGTCAGATGCAAGAGTACGAAGGAGTTGTCCAGACCCTGATGGACAAGATCAAGGAGATGCAACAAGAAGATGAAGGATCTGGAATTCGCATCGAAGAATTGGAACGACAACGTGACCATGCATGCTTAGCCATGAGGCACATCAACAATGTCAATCAGGAGATGAAGCGAGACTATGAAACAGCTTTGTTTCGCATGGATGAACAGAACTCTGCTCAACAACGTCAAGCACATGCCGTTGCCGAGGAGTTAGCTCAACAGCTACACGTGTTCCGCACGGAGGCAGCCACTAACTTTGTGCAGTTGGAGGCAAGAGCGCAAGGCGATGGTGAGCTTATGGCACGTGAGTATGAGCGTCTGACTCATGAACTTCATGAACATGCCAGAGAGAACTTGTTCCTCCGGTCGAACACAGCAAGTTCGGAACAAGCCTTACAAGCAATGCAGGAACGATTCCACTTGGTCAAGAACCAGGAGTTGCGGGCCGTGAACGAGATCCAAGGGCTAGCTGGAAACAGCGCAGCCATTGATCAAGAACGACTTCGGCTTCGCGAACGTCTTGGTGAAGAGGAAGAGTACCGCAAAATGGCTGTGAGGAGGATGCAAGATGCAGAGGATCGACTTCATCAAAATGAAGATCATGCAAGGCGAGCATTACCTACCTTGCACGACGAGCTGAGTGAACTCAGGAAAACACTCAAAGCACAAGAAGATCTTCAAGCGAGGACACGCAGCGAATTGGAGGCAGCGCGGAACTCCAACTATGGCGGAGCGACACGGCCTTCGAGCATGCCCATGTCTTCGAGGACTACTGAGTCTGGCTGGGAGCACGTAGGAAAGGAAGTAGTGCCTGCATTTTCCGTAGGAGGTGAGGTACGATCCCCTGAAATACGGTCCCCAAGTCAAGTTAGTCCAGTCGCCAAAGAGAAGTTCGCATTCTCGGAATCGGACAAGGACAAGAACCTTGTGATGGATGGAATTCCATTCACCGGTGGAAACTTCTTCACTGGCCGCAATTCAATGCCAATCGTGGCGGATGCAATGCCCGAGCACTACGTGCCAGGTGTTAGCAGCCCAGCACTTGCGCGTTCCACGCCTAGTGCAGCCACTCTGTTTGGCATACCAAGCGGATTTCATGGGAAAAGTGATGCGGCAGCCGTGCGTGATCGACAGCTACGCGAACTCTTGGAGGATCGCGGGATGTTGGGATCGAAGTCCACAGCATCTGCCAGCTCCTCAAGACCTGTTGGTGTCGACGGTATCACCGCATCTACGAAGGGCAACGACCTCATTGGTCCCCCTATTGCCTATGACGATTCCATTCATGAAGCAAGGAGACGTCAGATCGAGAAAGAGGTCGCGGAACGGTACGAGGAGAAGATTGCCGATCTGCGAAGCGAAGTACTCAAGGCCCAGAAAGCCGAACAACGTCTCAGAGCTGATCGTGATGAGTGGAGATTATTCGCTGAAACGATTCAGGAGGATAATGGAGACGATGACGGTGACGAAGCTGGCGACGAGAATGAAGAGGGAGAGCATGATGAAGGAACCGGCACGGGGTATGACCCTCCAGACCCGCCTGATGATGATGATGATAAGAAGAGAAGCGGTGGAGGCAAACCTGAATCGGATCCTGGCTCTCATGCGCGTGATCCTGATGGAGACGCAGATCCTGAAGTCACGGAGGTGAGAATTTCCAGGAGGGAGGCCGACAAAGTGACCGTTCCTCCATGGCCTACTCTCACTCACCTCAACAACTGGCGATCCGTATGCACGGCGAATGTCTTAGGAGCATCAGCCGATCCAAATCATGAGGACTGGATGTTATGGCTGGCACCAGCATTCAACCCATTCCCTGATGTCGAAGCACTGAACGATTCAGGACACAAGAAGTTCAAGAGCGTAGACGTCAAATTGGGGATCGCTATGGTCGCAATGCTACGCGCTGGTGGTGACAAATCTGCTGACCTGTACCTGGAGGTAAACCGGAAGGCCAACGATTACATCAGCAGGCCCGAAGGGAAGATCATCAAAGGACGACAAATCATTGCGATGATGTATGAAAGCTTTCGAACGCATGATCGTCTCGACATGATCATCACTCTCGAGTATCTGGTGAAGCTCCAGTACCAAGGCGACAACAAGCTTCATACGTTCAAGCAGACGTGGTTGGAAGTTCTGGGACGGATGAGGCCAGAAGACATACCATCCAAAACAGCTCTCCGTGATTGCCTACACAGCAAGATCAAGGACTCGCCCGCAATGACGATGGAGTTGGGCATGCGCTACGAACACTTGCCCTACAATCATGAAGACCGATCGTACGACAATCTGATGAAGATCATCGACCGTACCATCATGCGGAGACGAGAACAATCAAATCTCACTCAGACCCAAATTGGCTTGCGCCAGATGCTTGAGGGCAAGGATTTGCTTGCTGCACCGGCCAAGGTACCTGAGAAACCAACGCCTAACGCAGCTCCACCCGCAAAGGTCAAGGCTTCGCCGACCAAGCCGGATAAAGCAACACCTGTACTACCTCAAAGCAAAGCGAAGAGTCATGCGAAGACCAAGCCAAAACCAAAGAAGAAGACGAGGAGTGAGTCAGCGGACAACAGAGGTGACAAGAGCAAGAAGCAAATCCGCTGCAAGTTCCATTTCACAGATGCAGGGTGTCGAAATGGTGACAAATGCCCATTCAGTCACTCGAAGAAGACTCCAGAGCGACCCTTTACGCCGAGGACGAGAACTCCAAGTCCATCTGGAGGAGGAGGAAATAGGATATGCTACTCGTTCAAGAACACAGGCTCGTGCTCAAGAGAGAATTGTCCTTTCAAGCATGAGGCAGCAGCTACCCCAGCTCCGGAACCAAAGGAAAAAGCTAAAGCCAAATCCGAAGCAAAGGCAGCTCCAGCGAAGCCGAATGCCAAGGCCAAGGCGCTCCCTGCGGCACCCGCCATCAGATTGTGCCGAAGGTGGAATCCATCAGCCCCGGCTATATGGAAGCGATCTTCAAGACAAGATGAGGAGGAGTCAGATTGTCCATCCGCTGACAGCGACGCTGATTCGGATTGTTCAACAGACGACGAATCCTCGGGACCGACTACGTCGACCCGAAAAGAGATAAAGCGTAATGTGACATTCGCCGATGACGTGAAGTTCATTTCTTCGTGTCCTAGAAGATCGAAGAAGGACAAGGAGCGGAAGGTGAAGTACGTCGACATGGAAGCGCTTGTCAACGATGAGGATCGCGCCGTGAATTTGGAATTCGCCAAGCACAAAGCGAGATTGAGGGCAAAGATTATGAGAGACATGGTTGACGACGATGATGATCAATGCGGAGATCGAGTTTCATTCGTACGAATCCCAGGAACGTCTCGGGTGGAAGAAGTCTCCTTCTACGACGGTGAGGATTCCATCGTTGAGCGTGAACTCGATGCTGCACACAGCAAGCGGATCATCAATCAAGGTGTATGCAAATGCATGGTTCAACCGGTCATCCTCAAGAAGAAGATCAAGTTTCTCATGGACACTGGGTGTGGCCACGACCTCATATCTCAGAAGAAGATCGAGAAGCACAGTCTCGAGACACTCGTGACTCCAGAGCCCATATCATTTCAGACAGCAAATGGAATCACCGATACCGATCTCGTGTCGAACTTCCAGACTGAGTCGTTCGAGGAACCGATCAATGCTTATGTGTTGGATGACACACCGTCGGTGCTTTCCATAGGTAAGAGATGTATGAACTTCAACTACGGGTTTGTGTGGCCACCCGGAAGGGAACCATTCATGATCAACCCGCAGGGCAAGAGGATATCTCTGTTCGTGAACGGTGACATCCCGTACATTCGCGCCGGGAGTTCCAAGTCAATTGTTCATGATGATCCGGAGGCCAAAGCGATCACCGAAATCTTCAAGAGTGTGCTAACCGCGGGTGATGTTGACGTCAGTGTCGCAGCTGCCGCTGAAGCTGCACCGAGCGAAATTGAAGCAGAAGAAGAAGGTGACGATCATGAACGACCTCCTGATCCTGAACCCCAAGAACCTCCTATAGAAGAAGTACCAGAGTCCGAGGCCGGACGACCTCCGGACGACGACGAAGGAAAAGGAGTGGGTGAAATTCCATTGGATGGTGATGATGAGGGGATCATTGATGTAGAAGGCGACGGTGCGCCGAGCCGCAAGGCCAGAGTCGGAACACTGAAAGCCGAAGCTAAGACGTTGGCACATCTGTGTACTCATCGCTACCGCAACCCATATTGCGAATCGTGCATACGCGCGAAGATGAAGCACTTGCGGACACAACGGGGTGCGTTTCAACGTGTGATCAAACACTGGGGAGATCTTGTGACGTTCGACTTCCTCGATATGCGCAAGGCCGCCGAAGCAGGTATCGGACTAGATGATGGAGCACGTGAAGTTCTAGTCATCAGAGACATCGCAACCAAAATGATCGCAGCGATTCCCACGGCTTCAAGGAGCACTGACGAGGTCGTCATGGCCATCAGACGCCTAATGGGAAGACGCAAGATTCATATGGCGTATAGTGATGAAGCACCAGAGTTCGATTCAGCTATGGCGCAGTTGAAGATCGTGATAGATCATTCCCTTCCAGGGAAACCCAGTAACAATTCACTCGCTGAACGCTCAAATCAAGAAGTGATCAACACAGTCGCAGCATCCATGCTACACGCCGGATTACCCGCCCAATACTGGTCTTTTGCGCTGAATTGCGTGATGCAGAACCTCAACATCGAAGACGTGGAGGGCGACGGTGATTCAGCATGGAAACGTATGACTGGAAAGGACTTCGAGGGAAAAGCCATACCCTTTGGAGCCAAAGTCTTCTTCAAGCCTACGGATACAAGGCCGAAGACATATGGCAACAAGTTCGATCCAAAGGGGATCCCAGGCATTTTCGCCGGATACATCATCACTGCCGGTCAAGGATGGTCCAAGAAGTATCGCGTGTGGGACATGAAGGAATTTGCCAATGCGAACTTGTCAATGGACGCATCTGTTCCCAGGAAGTTGATGAGACCGTACGAGACAGAAGTTATCTACTTCCCAGAGGAGATAACGTTCCCCCTGAAAGCCGAGTACGAGAGGATGAACTCAACCATTGAGGGACTCAGGGACAACGTTGACCTCGCTGGCAAGGAGATAAAAGACGTCGATGACGGGGACGACGGTCCGCCTGGAGGAAATGGTGGGAACGAGGATGATGATGATCAAGATGGTCTTCTTCCTCCACCGGATCCCGGAGAAGCTCCCGACTTACAGGACATAGATCCATCTGACATAGAGACGGAGCCGTCTGGCGAAGTCTTCAAGTCAGCAGAACATGAAGCTATTGATGCTATAGGAGACAAAAGACTCGAAGAACTAGACGAAGAACTAGGTCTACGTGCAGCACCGCCTCCTTCTGAACCAAAGGTCACTGGGAAAGCTCGACGATCGCCCCGCGAAGTCGGTCCAACCGGTAGACTCATCCCCGAAGGAGACATCGAAGAACCTGGAGAGATTATCAAGATCTTGAAAGAAAAGAAGTTGGCTCCCGAGGAGATTGAACATTGGAGTACGGGGAAGAAAGGGGACGGCATGGTATATCTCACCGATGATGGTGAAGCCTGCAAGATCGACAAAAGGGGAGTTCCGTACAAGATCCGAAGTGATGGTCGACGAACACTTCCTACACGGCGACCTATCCATTCCTATTCTCCGGAAGCATGGAAGAAAATGAGCGAAGCGGAGAAGAAGGCAGCGTACAAGAAAGAAAAACGAGACAAAGCTCGAGTTGCCAAGAAGGACCGGAAGAAGGCTGTGATAGGGAAGAAGATAGTCACCAAGATTTTGGACAACATGATCTTTCCCAAGATTGTTCCATGTGAAGAAATTGATCTGCAACTCAACGTGTCCATTGACGACGACGATGGATGGTCCTGGGCACAATCCTACGTGGATCAATACACACAAGAACAATTCTTGGCAGACGTCGTGCCGGCTGTTCCGGCACACATGGTCATGGATGACAACTGGATTCCGTCTATGCCGTGTACGACTTCTCACAGAAACGTACATCGGGAAAAGAATCAGGCAGGAGGATCATGCTTCAATGCCATGGTCACTCGACCAGTCACACGCAAGGAGATGGTCAACAACCCCAAGGCCATGGAAGCTTTCATGAAAGAATGGAAGGGATTGTGGGACCAAGAGGTGTTTGATTTCTCAACTACGCGTGAATATGACGACGTCGTCGCTGAGGCAAAGAAGAAAGGTGAGAAAGTACATATGGCGCGAGTACATGGACTGATATACGAGAAGACCTATCAGCTCAAAGAGGACGATCCTGCCAGGAAGTTCAAAGGGCGAGGTGTACTACTCGGTGATCAGGTCAAAGACCAGAACATGGAAGCCGCATTGTTTCAGGATTTGGGGCATTCCCCGGCTACGTTTGACGCCTCACGGTGGGCAGATTATTACGGATGCCTTCCTGGCAACGATGTCCAGATGGCGGATGCTATCCAAGCATACATTCAGGCAAGACTGTCGGGTACTCCATGTTGGGTCGAACTGCCTGATGAAGCCTGGCATCCATCTGCGAAACGGCATAAATTCCGTAGGCCTGTATGTCGCCTGATCAAAGCTCTATATGGACATCCTGACGCAGGAACCATGTGGGAACAACATTGCCATACCGCGGTACAGAAAGTAGGATTCAAGCCGATTGGCGACGAATGGCCATCATTGTATTTCCACCCGCAGATGAAGCTCTTACTTGTCATCTACGTGGATGATCTCAAGAGGGCAGGGCCCAAAGAGAATCTACCCAAGGGTTGGGACATGCTGCGCCAAGAACTCCGATTGGAAGAAGAAACGCCACTAGGTTTGTATCTGGGTTGTCGCATCTCCAAGGGCGAGGCAACGTTGCATGACAAAACGAAGGTGCAGACCGTTACCTACGACATGGAGACGTACATGGACATGACAGTCAAGAAGTACTGCGACGTGACTGGGTTCGATCCGACAAAATTCAAGACGGTACCATCGCCGAGTCCGGCTGAGGAGACTAAGAATCACCCAGCTCGCGCTCCGGCACAGTCAGGTAAAAGCCATCGATGCACGTGGTGGGGACACACCATGCCTGTTGATAAGGATGGTCGGCTTGTTCCGCCTCCACCTATTCCCAAGGCGCCAGAGGAAGAGGAGATCAACGAGGCTAATCGCGGCGCACTTGCTCCGCAGGCAGCAAGCATTCTCATGAAATTGCTTTATGCCGCGCGCATTTGCCGCTTTGATCTTCTGCGCAGTATCAACAATCTCGCCCGCAAGATCACGAAATGGACCAAGAAGGAGGATGCTCTTCTTCATCATCTCATGGCCTATGTGCACCAGTTCAAACATCACATGATGATTGGATGGGTCGGGAACTCCTTGGAGGACTCGTCCATCGGGCTGTTTGCAGATGCGGACTATGCAGGTTGTGGAGAAAGTTTGAAATCTACCTCCGGTGCTCACTTGCACATTCAAGGTTCTCATACACGGTTTCCCTTGGCGGGACTTAGCAAAATGCAGGGATGCTTGAGTCATTCCACACCTGAGGACGAGATTGTCGCGGCCGACTTTGCCATGTCACGTCTTGGATTGCCTGCTATCACGTTGTGGCAGCAGCTTGGGGGGCAAGACCCCAACTTCGTCTTCTACGACGACAACTAGACCATGATCGGGGTGATTCGCACGGGCAAGAATCCGACTATGCGTCACTTGGAACGTACCCACGGTATCTGCATTGGATGGATGCACTCTATCTTTCAGGAAGGTTACGTTTCTCTTGCCTACGAGGTCACTGCCAAGATGTCCGCGGACATACACACCAAGTCGTTCAAGGATTCCGTGTCCTGGACACATGCGTGTCAGCTAATCAACATTTTTCCGCCGGATCTCATCGGCTCCCAAGAGATTATGGATCTGATGCGGCCTACTCATACCCAAAGCACGGATGAGAAGGGGCAGCAGCACTACTCGTTCAAGAGCGAGGTGCCTTGTTTTCCTTACACGCAGACGCCGATCCTCCCTCAGGTGTTGTATCGCGCTGGATTGTCGAGTAAGGAAGGCTTGCAAGAACATGACAGTGTGGACCCCATCATGGTTGTCAAGTTCCCGCGCATGTTGCGGGGGCCGCCTTCTGCGTTGCCGCCTGGTCGTTACCTTCGGTCGACTTGGATTCTTCGTGAAGGGCAGTGGCACCAGATGGAGGACCGTGCTGCTATCCTTGACCAACCGGGTAAGTTCGACCGCTATGTGGAGCGTGCTGTGTTTCAGTACCATCCGGTACGGGGGCATTTGCGCCCCGCCGCTATTGCGGACGTCCTTGCGCCGCCGTTTTTGCCTCCTCCTGAACCGCCTTTGGGCCAGTCTTATGTGCGCGCCCTGCCCGCCAAATGGCGAGCGGTGGTTGTCACACTGGCGCGTGCCATCCAAGGGGGGTACCAGGGCTTTACATTGCCTCTTTGTTTCAACGGCCAGTCCAAAAGTCAAGCCTCTCAATTCGGTTATGACCACTGGTCGTCAGTGTACGAGGATGTATGGCATGATGCGGCTGAACAGAAAAGGGAATATCAAGGATATAATGGAGCAATTGTGCCTCACGTGGTCAATTTCGCCGAAAGCAAACCCAAGGAGGGCCTGGTGATCCAATTCCTCGACCACGATGGAGGGTTGGTCCATACTTACAAAAATCCTTACAGCCGTTGGAAATACCGTATCACTATCAAAGATGCTCCAAAGGCAGTGACGGTGTGGACATTGGTAGGAGTCGATGAAGAGAACTGGTGGAACGAGTATGCTCCAGGCAAGGATTGCATTGCACAGCATGCTCCCGATTCTCACTATGACCCTGGGCTGCAAGTAAATGTTCTGAGTATGGGGCGAGAAGTTGACGACGCCATGTGCGCCTACCTCTTCGATGTGGTGGAAGCAAGGAAAACCAACCCTAACTCCGTGATCTTCATTGGTGCAGGGGGGTTAGGCAAGAATTCGTGGCTGAGTCGGAAAATCGCTGACAACCCTGAAAGGGCCAAATTGCGGACAGACTACCCATGGGGGGAGGTCGTCCAACGAATTGCGCGCAGAGCGGCATCATGGGGGTTCCAAATCATCATCGAAGTACCTCCTCGAGTACCAGTCCAGGAAACCAAGCAGTACAAGGGACTTCAGGAAGATGCCATGTGGAAGAGCATCAAGATCCAAGGATGCACTCACGGGCAACGTTATACCTTTAGGGATCCTGTATCTCCCGGAACCGCCGTTGAGCTCGGCTACTGCAAGGATGAATGGGAGTACATTGCCGCAAACGTCGCGTTGCATCCTAAGTCGTCTGACGTGTGCTCGTCCAAACATTTGCACATGACCGAGTCGGACGCTAAGGATCGATCTGATAAATGCGAGTTGACTAGCCAAATCTCCAGGAGATTGCTTAAAGCCTTGAAATTTCAGGCAACGGGCGATGGGAGATTGGTAGCCATGCCGTCGAAGGCTGGTGGACGAAAGCCAGACCGCATGATTGTTGACCTCTGTGGCTTGGGCAATGGCCACGCCGTGCCTAAACCCACTAAGGGATGCGCTCGCATAACTTGCAAGGAGCTGATTGGCTCTAAGGTCGATGAGGACAGCCTTATCGGTGCGATGAAGGATGCGTGCCGGAATGACCTGCGCACACCTGTGCTATTCGTGGCATCGCTTTTGCGATCAGGTGCTGGTCCGGGAAGTAGTGAAGGGGCTTGCGTGGGGGGTGAGAAACGTTCCGGTGGGAAGTACAAGGTTTTCAGAAGTGTCTTGAAATCTCTCAAACGCCTGCTGAAGAAGTGTGCGGAATTTTCCGAGGTCTATTTTTCGCTTGACATGCCTTCTTCATGTTCATGTTGGTCTTGGCCAGAGTTGCATGCTCTTGTTTCAAGTGGCAAGGTGACGAAGGTTAAGATTGATGACCATGTTGGTGCTGGTGGCGATGGTGGTGGACGCAGGATCATGTTCTCTAACATGCCTGAAGCGGAACGGTTGATGGTGAGACTGGATGATTGCTTGGACCATGAATCGAAGAGCAGTTTGTTGCAGCGCATTGATGTTTCATGGCGGTCGATTGCGAGGAATGTTCGCAGCATTGTTCGAGCTCATGTCAGTGTCAGTCACGATGCACATGAATCTGAGGACATTGCATGGCAGCAACATCAGTGTGTAGACGCTGATGAAGGGGCTATTAGGCAGCCCCAACTAAGGAACAACTAAGGTCTGACCAGACGGATCGGGGAAGGGTGCCTCTTACGGAGAACCCGGAACCGTGAAGTCGAGTAGGGTGTAGGGACTTCTCTCCTACGGAGGAAGGACCGAACCCCGAGCCATGGCTGAAAGCTACAATGCCGAGCTGGCCTTCGAGGGAGTGGACCACGAAGAAGTTTTCCCTTCTGGTGGGATGATGCGGACGTTTCTGAAGTTCCACAAGTTCCTGCAGATGTATTCTGAGGACTCGTCGCAGAGCGTTTCGCTCCCGCCAAAGATTACGAAAGACAAAGTGGTCGACAATGATCTCATTCGCACATGGGCAGCTTTCAAAGCACCTCCGTGGGTCTTGCTGTTCACGTGTGCAAATCTGTCGCCAGGAGGGGATCTTTCCATTCGAGTCCGAGAAATCCTCAAGGCTTGCATATTTGCTGCCCCGGAGGAGTACATGGACAAGCCCTATGGGGAGATACTCGCCATGGTCATCAAGTTTGGTGGAGGTCTCAAACACATTGTTGCTGACTACGGAGGGAAGTTTCATGCCATCACAAGATTTATGGTGGATGAGGAAGTGATCCGCGATGATGCAAAGTTGGCTGTGGTTGAACTGGAACAAGAAAGAAAGCAAGTTCGGTTCGACTTGAACACTGCAACCAGGAACATCGTCAGCGCGGACGTGTACTACAATCTCGCCGTTCTCATCAATTCCGTGGAGACGCCCTACCAGGCCGTGACGGACACGAGAATTCAACAATGGTATACGGTGAATCAGGACTACTACCACAAGTTGCCTATGTCAGGCAGAGCACCTGACCAATCCGACCTGTTGGGAGAGCCTACGTTATGTAGGGTGTGCAAGCTGATGTACATGTTCGCAAAGCACACTGGGTATGGGCTTCGGACCTACAACCAGGAATGTGCAGCGGGCAACGATGGCGCTACGACAATCAACGTTCACCAGCTGGCTTTGATGATGCGCACATTGCCTCAAGGCATGGGACA